>JAKWIY010003059.1:49647604-49764723 GCA_027704805.1 Solanum corneliomulleri
TCATACAACCGACATAATTTTTTTGTAAAATTACTAAAACTATTTTATTCCATAATAAGAAGTTTATTTTTTTTCTCTGTCAATAGGTTTTCATCAATTATATTTAGCTATTTAAAGGTCCCAAGAACACTTCAATATTGGAAAAATTACTTAGAATGTTATTTTTTATAGATAATTATCGATTTTAGCGATACTTTTTATTTATCATTGTTTATAGCACATTTTCTTAAATCTACAATATATATTAAAAATGATTTATGTATGCAATAAAATGTAGTATAATTATTTTTTTAAAATATATTATACTTGTTTTGTAAGAAATTGACACATTGTATTATAAGTATATATTTTTTTTGTGTGGGTTTAGGGTGTCGCTTTGCGAACCCCCCTAGCGTTGTACCACCGGGTCCGCTGTTTCAAGGCGAGTGCACCACGATTAGTTTCCACGGGGCCCTGGAGATGCAGTCGGTTTGTAATGCCTCCAGTGGCCCTGCGGGGCACGAACTGGCGATCTGAAGGACTTTGTCCTTAGGCCTTTACCAGCCAAGCTACCCTTAGGGTTATTATAAGTATATTAAAATGTGTGAAAAATGTAGTAAACATCACTAAAACTTATATTGCATGTGAATGATAAATTGTTCTTTGTAATACGCATTAAAACTGTATTATAAATGTATTAAAAGAGTTCAAGTGAAAAAGATATTATTATTATAAATGATAATTTCTTTTAATATAGTATATTTACGTAAATTTCCCTCAAAATGTTTTGGGTCAAATAAATTGACTATGCCAGCCCAGTGCCATGAGATTTGTAAGCAGGCCCAAACTTTTATTTACCAAAGGCTTGCCAAGCAAATAATAGAATCAAGGAAAAATTAGCAAACTAGTCAAACTTCCTAACATAATTATTAAAAATATCTATACTTTAAAATAATTAGTGAAAATATCAATATGTGTTACAAACATATTTGTGTTATAGTGAATGTCTAATTATGTGGAGTCCTTGTAGGATATGGTTAGGAATCTTACTTGGGGACCAAGTAAGGTTTTCCCTATAAATAAAGGATTTTCCCTATAAATAAAGGATTTTCCTTTATTGTAAATAAGATTTGTAAAAGATCTATGAATCCTGAATACACTTCAAGAGAAACAAGAAGTCTTTTTTCTTCTCCCTACTTCCTTCTTCTTCTAAATTTATATATTTTCATAACACGTTATCAGTACGATTGTTTTATTCTTAAAGAATTATGAAGAAGACATAAAAAGTGCAAAAGAGATATTGCATAAGTTATGCAATAAGTTTCTTATATTTTCAAGGTATGATTTATCTTTATGTTATAATTATTTATGTGATAGATCTGA
Source organism: Solanum corneliomulleri (assembly GCA_027704805.1). Taxonomy (NCBI): domain Eukaryota; kingdom Viridiplantae; phylum Streptophyta; class Magnoliopsida; order Solanales; family Solanaceae; genus Solanum; species Solanum corneliomulleri. The sequence continues at coordinate 49,648,967 of JAKWIY010003059.1, forward strand.
AGGTACCATCTAAATTAAGTATTTAAAGAGATTTGTTGACTTTTTATAAGTTTAATTTTAATCGATTGGGAAGAGAATTCCTTAATTTATCTTAATAATTGAATAAGCACAATTAAGTGAAAAATATGTTTTCAACCTTTATATGAGGTATGTGATCTATTAAGCTATATTTATTAACTATTAATGTTGATTATAAGAAATCATTACTCTCAATTTTGTGTGTAATTATAATATATAATCATATTAATGATCATCAAAAGTGATAAAATTGTAATTATTTTTAAAAGCTTGCGGTTGAGCCTCCTCATTGTGGATAAGACAATGAATTTTAATTATATCGCACCAAAAGAATAAGACGATAGATTTACGTCCAATCGCACCAAGAGGGTAAGACATCAGAAGTTTTGATGCTTTGTGATGAAAGATGTTGGATTCAAGTCCCTCATGAATTTATGGCATAAGACGTTGGGTTTGAGTCTCAATGCGCCATATTGATGATATTATGATGGCTAAGGGAAATAATGAGTTTTTGATAAAATTAGTCATGAAATATATCTCGTTGAAGCAGATCCACTCCCTAAAGTGAATGTAGCAGTGCATAAATATCTAAAAGAAGACAATTGATTAAATGATGCACATGAATATGGAATGAGGTTCTAAATTATCAAAATTTGATGTACTTAGATGATTGTGTTTCATTCATGAATAATGAGAGTCTTTGATAAATGGTAAAAATACAGATCCATTCTTTAGAGTGAATGAGGTGATAAGCCACCATGATATACATGAATTTTCTTGTACTGCTTGTTAACAAAGCAAGTTAATTGTGAGACCATCATAAACGAAAGTTGCGAGTGAATTCTCTGCGTACTAGGAACGTATACAGATATTTGTGGACCTAGTCATCCACTTAGTGGATTGTTTAGATATTTAATGGTCCTAATAAATGTTTCTTTTATATGGTCTCATGTGTGCCTCTTATTATCTCGCAACTTGATGTTTGCAAAAATGTTGGCACAAATAATATGTTACATGCACAATTTTCTTTAGATTAGTTCATTCAATGATGAGATTATGACTCACCCAAAGGGTGAAATAATTGAGAAGAAATAAATTTGAAAATTACTTTTGGATTAATAAAATTGAAATTTACTCATATAATAGTAAATCAAAAATTTACTAAATTAACAGACACATGATGTAGTAAACTTTGAGTTTACGAGCACTAATAATTTATTAGTTGGTATGAATAATTTGGTCATCTGAAAGATGTGCATACTGAGTAATGAGCTTACATTGAAAAACTAGAAGATTCTTCAAGAATTCTTTTGTTGTTTGTTCTCGTGACAAGTTGATTGTGTTGGGAAGTAGGAGAACAAATAAAATAGTTTTGATGATTGATAAAGTGAAGGCATGGTGTCGTATGTGTACAATTATGAGAGATTGCGGCGAAGAAGAAAAAGAATTGAGGCAAAGAAGAAAAAGGTCAGAATTGTAAAGAAGGAAAAGAAGGAAACAAATATGGAAATAAATAAAGAAGGAAAGAAATAAAAAAGTAGCAATTCAAGTCAAAGAAGGAAAGAAGCAATCCAAGCCAAAGAAGGAAAGAAATAAAGAAATTACAATTCAAGTCAAATAAGGAAAGAAGTAAATATAGACAAGTTCAAGAAGGAAAAGGATTTGTAATTCATTTCCTTGTAGAAATTGAAGGCAAATCAAATCTATAAAAGGATCAAGAAGTTGAAGAAAAAAAGTGTCTTTGCAATCACAAAAATTGAGAGAATTTTTCCCGCAAAGCCAGAACGATAGGTATTGCATATTCACGAAATATATCATCTTGAGAGCAGTATTTTCTGGAGAAAAAACGCAGGTCTTCGTCACAAAAACGCAGGGACCAGGTTCACGTTCATCACAGCAAAATAAAGACCAGGTTCACGAAACCTGTTCTACTCAGAACTATTGGATATTGAAGTTTGATCAATTAAAGTCTAGGGTTATTAGTCTTTGTTGATTTGTTCTAGGTTTATTATTGAGTTGTAATAATTCCTAGATTTGTAACAAGAAGTGGGTTTGACTTCTTGGGAGTTGAATCTTGAGAGAATTGTACAAAGGGTGGGTTTGACTCTTTGTAGGGTTGAGTTTCAGTGAGGGTTGTAACAAAAGGTGAGTTTGGCCTTTTGGAGAGATCGATTGTAGTCAATCGAGAGGTAGTAGAGATAAGACTTTCTGATTATTGAGTTGTAATCACAAAATCTTATAGTTGAATTAATAAAACAGGGTTTTTCCTTCCTTGAGTGAGGAAGGTTTTTAATTCAACAAGTGTTTGTGTCTCTATTCTGTCTTTACTTAAAAGCAACTTACGCGAACCTGGTTCGTGTTCTGGGGTAAGGTTTCTTCAATTGGTATCAGAGCGGGTCTTTTCATTAAAAGACTAACATCTTGAAAAGGATCAATGGCTGCACCACCTACACCACAGGAAGGAGCTTCACAAACTCGACCACCACTGTTTAACGGAAAGTATTATGGATGGTGGAAGAATCGTATGATGGATCATTTACTAGGAGAAAATCCAGATCTATGGGGAGTCGTGTTGGACGGTCCAACCATACCCATGAAGAATGGAATTGATGGAACCACTCAAGTACCAAAAGATAGGAAAGAATGGAATGCTGCAGATAAACTTGCAATTCAGAACAATGCTAAAGCAAAAAAGATCTTGATATGCGGAATAGGTCCAGATGAATACAATCGAATATCATCATGTCAAGATGCAAAAGCAATATGGGAAACTTTGCAAACTGCTCATGAAGGAACAACTCAGGTAAAGAAGTCTAAAATTGATAACTTGAACAGACAATACGAACTATTCGAATGGCAGAAGGTGAAACAATCCAAGAGATGCACACCAGGTTCACTGCTATCATTAATGAAATCTACTCACTAGGTGAAATAATTCCCAATGGGAAAGCGGTCAGAAAACTTTTGAGTGTTCTTCCAGAATCTTGGGAAAGCAAAGTCGAGGCTATCACTGAAGCCCGCGACCTAGACTCACTGGCCATGGATGAGTTAATTGGTAATCTCATCACATACGAACTCAAGAAAAACCAAGAAAAGGAAATTGGAGGAAAAAGAAAGGAAAGGAACCTGGTTCTAAAGGCTACTGCATCAGATGATTTTGAAGATGAAAATATTGCCCTAATTACCAAAAGGTTCACTAGAATGCTAAAGAGAGGGTAGACCTTTCAAAAGAAAGCTTTTCAAAAACCATCTGAAAGCACAAAAGACCAGGTTTGTCATAAGTGTGGGAGCCCAGATCACTTCATCAAATTCTGCCCACTTTGGGCCTTAGAGCAAAAAAGGTAAACTTTGAGAAGGGAAAAGACATAAAAAAGGATAAGTTTGTCCCTTCAAGCAGAATAATGACAACTCAAGAGGCAGACATGTCAATGAAGAGGGCTTTTGCAGCAATGGGGAATTCATCTGATGAAGAGTTTGAGGGTGATGAGACAGAAAACCAGTCTCTTCTTGCACTAGAACAAGAAGATGATTATGACTTTCTTGCCCTTGTAGCAGTGGAAACCAAGGAAGAAAAGGAAACCTGCAGATCACAAGAAACCATACTAGCACTCATGGCTGGATCAGATTCTGAAGATGATGAAGAAGATGACAATCAAAGTAAGGTAAGTTTTCATCACATCAAAGTAAATATTGAATCATATTCTAAAAAGGAACTAGAGTCCTTATTGAGTACTCTTATAGATGCATATCAGTCTGTCAATTCTGAAAGAGAACAAGTGATGGAAAACTATGCATCTTTAAGAGAAGTCAATGACAATCTTGAGAAACACAATCACTTTCTTCAAAATAAATTAAAAGAACAGATTAAAATCTCAGAGTTAAGTCACAAGGGCAAAAACTCTGCTAGTGAACTTCAATTAGCTCTAGAAGAAAAAATAAAATTGTTAACCATAGAATGTCAAGCTTTAACAGAAAGGAATAGGTTGCTACAAGAAAATCTTGATAATACCAAACTGGATCTGGAAAGAAATCTTAGATGGACCAGGTCCTCTGAAATTTTAACTCAGATTCAAGAAAGGCAAACCACTAGTCGAAGTGGGATAGGTTTTAAAAAACAGAATAACCTTGTGTCACATACTATTCACATGTCTAAAAGTTTATGCACTCATTGTGGAAACTCAGGTCATTTAAAGAATCAATGTAAAGCTTTATTTGAGGCTTTCCAGAAAAATGTTAAGTTCACCAAAAGGGAAAAGACTTATACGGCTAAGAACCTGGTTCGAAATAAAAATGCTCCAAATAAAAGGTTTTCTTTGCCTTTATGGGCTAGAAGAAATCTTATTCATCCTTTTACTCACATAAAGGGGCCCAAGCTAATTTGGGTTCCCAAGACTAATCTTTGACTAGTGTTTCAGGTGAAGGTGAGAGGGAAAAATCCAACTTGGTACATAAATAGTGCATGCTCCAAACATGTGCTAAAAATGGTAGAAAATTTCCTCTCGCTCTTTGATTTTCAAGGAGACAGTTTATTCCTTGAAAAGGATGAAAAAAAAAGGTTGAAGAAAGTGACATGATATCAAACATCTTTGATGATGCAAATTTAGAGAATACTGCATATGAACCTGGTCTGGTTCACAGCTAACAATCATTGATGCATCTGCAACATGAATTACTACTAATCTATGGTTCTGGAGATTGGGGGAATATTAGAGCAATCGGGACAATAAGAGTATGGCACACCTTCAGGGGGAACTTCGTTGTGTGAACCTGGTCTTTGTTGTTCATTGGAAGGTATTAAAATTGACAAGGGTTGGTTCTCTATGACAGCTTGAGATTCGTTTGATCTTGGAGAATATGATGATGCGACATTCTCATGAAGGCCTTGAATATGAAGAACTTGAGAAAAATCAGTCAAAGCATGGTCTTATCGAAACAAGTTGATGCATTATCATGATTTCCTTTGATAATTGGCTAGTAAACATAATCTTATGCTTGAGTAATTATACATGAATATCTGTTAACTCAACCTCGTACTGTAACAGGTACACACTCAAATCACATCTCAAACAATGTTTAGAAAGTCTGCGGATGTTATCTTTTCTCTTTGCTAACACCATTAAGTAAATCATGAAGAAACACAAAAAAAAAGGGGAAACCTGGTTTCTCTGTAATACTCAGGTATGTACCATCCTTTTTCAATGCATTAATTTCCTGAGTTTGGGTCAAACATAAGCACTAATGAACCTGGTCGATCATCAAAAATTCAACTTTCTTAAAGATCACCAAGAACCCTCTTTGACAATAAGCATCGTTCAATCTCAAACTGCTCTAATGATGAAAATCTCAGTATTGAAGTCACTCATGCTTTAATTTAGGGGGAACCTTGATTTACCACCCACATCTGAACCAGGTTCACAAACTCCAAATTGATATTTCATCCATTCCAAGTGTATAACCTGTCTATCTCTCAGGGGGAACAATTGTCACAGAAATAAATTGTTGCTTGCTTTCATTATTGATAAACACATCTCTTTGTGCACCAAAATGTGATGAATCTCTTACTGGTAGTTGGTACTCCTTCAAAGTTGTCATCAAGAAAAAGTGAAAAAATCATGGAGGAATGAAAATGTTACGGAGTAGAAAAAAAAAAGTGATGATGTACCTCATGTTTATCTTGATGAAATTTCACATCCTAAGAAAACTGATCAGAATAAAGAAGCTGGTGCACAATGGGCATACTGAAAAAAAATTATCAATGGCAGTAAACATCCCTTTCTTCTTCACTTAAGTAATCTTTGTCCCAATCCTCATCCTCAAAGTTTATACTCTTTTGACTCTTTGATGTGCTTATGTCTGTCTCATACTCATGATATTATATGTTTTTGATTAAGGGCATAAACTGGTACATATTTGTTTATTTCGTTTCTCATTGAAGATCTTAATTGTGTATGAGTTTAAGATGACTAATATCCTCAGATTAACTAACCATTTTGTTAGCAGAAGTGTACTTGAAAGTGTTGCCCAAGTGGCTATGAGTTAAAAATGATATTGCACTCATTGAATATTATTCGAGTTCTTTGGTTATTGGTTTTCAATGATGCCAAAAGGGGGAAATTATATAATGTGGATAGACATATGCATAGTTTGTCATCATCAAAAAGGGGGAAATTGTTGGGGAATGAGAAAACATGAAGTTTGTAGTTTTGATGGATGCCAAAGAATTGAAGTCTTGATCACTAACAAAGAGTCTTGATGTGTAACAAATCATTGGTTATCATCATCAAAAAGGGGGAAAATGTTGGGAAGTAGGAGAACAAATAAAATAGTTTTGATGATTGATAAAGTGAAGGCATGGTGTCGTATGTGTACAATTATGAGAGATTGCGGCGAAGAAGAAAAAGAATTGAGGCAAAGAAGAAAAAGGTCAAATTGTAAAGAAGGAAAAGAAGGAAACAAATATGGAAATAAAAAGAAGGAAAGAATAAAAAAGTAGCATTCAAGTCAAAGAAGGAAAGAAGCAATCCAAGCCAAAGAAGGAAAGAAATAAAGAAATTACAATTCAAGTCAAATAAGGAAAGAAGTAAATATAGACAAGTTCAAGAAGAAAAGGATTTGTAATTCATTTCCTTGTAGAAATTGAAGGCAAATCAAATCTATAAAAGGATCAAGAAGTTGAAGAAAAAAGTGTCTTTGCAATCACAAAATTGAGAGAATTTTTCCCGCAAAGCCAGAACGATAGGTATTGCATATTCACGAAATATATCATCTTGAGAGCAGTATTTTCTGGAGAAAAAACGCAGGTCTTCGTCACAAAAACGCAGGGACCAGGTTCACGTTCATCACAGCACAAAAAAAAATAGACCAGGTTCACGAAACCTGTTCTACTCAGAACTATTGGATATTGAAGTTTGATCAATTAAAGTCTAGGGTTATTAGTCTTTGTTGATTTGTTCTAGGTTTATTATTGAGTTGTAATAATTCCTAGATTTGTAACAAGAAGTGGGTTTGACTTCTTGGGAGTTGAATCTTGAGAGAATTGTACAAAGGGTGCGTTTGACTCTTTGTAGGGTTGAGTTTCAGTGAGGGTTGTAACAAAAGGTGAGTTTGGCCTTTTGGAGAGATCGATTGTAGTCAATCGAGAGGTAGTAGAGATAAGACTTTCTGATTATTGAGTTGTAATCACAAAATCTTATAGTTGAATTAATAAAACAGGGTTTTTCCTTCCTTGAGTGAGGAAGGTTTTTAATTCAACAAGTGTTTGTGTCTCTATTCTGTCTTTACTTAAAAGCAACTTACGCGAACCTGGGGTAAGGTTTCTTCAGATTGGATCAACTAGTGTTGAGATTAAATCTCTAAATACTGAAAAATAAAAAAGGTGAATATGAGCCCGTTCACCTATCATGTGACATGATAAAAAGATGTATTTATAAGATAATCACATGTGCGTTTGTTGTCAATATGTAGTTTGACATTCATAAAATTGCTTGTGCAAAAATAATTGAGTTAAGAGCACAATTTCAAAATATGTAATCAAGACAATTTATCTTGATAATATTGATAAATACTCAAGATATTGTGACATTAAATGTCTGAGATAGTGAAATCATTGCTTGTGAAAGTAAAGCTCCATGTGTTGATCTGAAATATGATACCGCATACAAAGTAAAATTGTATGCATCAAACCAACAAATTATGATCATATTTTCTTTCAATCGATTTATGGTCAAGGACCAAATATTTTTCATCTGATTATTTTGATATGTAGTATATAATCAAGGAATATACATTGATGCACAAGGATAGATTCTCCAAAGATTGAGATATATGTTAGTTTGTCTAACATAAGGAGGAGACTAGAAGCAACACAAGAATTGTAAATATATCTATTGAGTGTCCCTTAAGAATAAAAAAGTCTATGACATGCATGAAGCATGATAGACTAATCAATTCTAAATAAAATAATCCTTGAAAAGGGAGGAGGATCAAAGAATCAAAATGATCATAATAAGGAGATAATGTGCTCTTGGAGAGCCTACGACATAACACTTTATGAAACCTCATGAGAGGGGTAGCTACCTAAAAATAATGAAGTGATGAGATCTCAATAAGTTTTGTCGTTTTGTGAATCGATACAAAATGGTATGTCATTGACGATATCTTTAATACAATAGCACGCAATATTGTAAAAGATTACGAGGATATAAATTTTACGTTTATTAAAGATGCTGATGTAGATTATTTATCAAGTGAAAGTGGAATGATGCATCTTGGTAAGCGTAAAGCTTATTTGACTTGGAATCTAGGCACTAGAAGATGTCATACATCTAATATTGAATGTTGTTACTTGACAAAATTAATATGAAAATATTGAATGGGTTCAAAATATAAAGCATATACAAGTTTTTAGAAAACTTGTTTATTATCCTCATAAGAATTAAATAGATTCAAAATGTATAGAGCATATACAAGTATTATTATGCAAGTTGACGACTAGAATTAAAACTCTTGAAGAGTTTTCAAAGGACAGTAGATTATTTGCTTAAAGAAGTTGAAGCAAGGAACTTGCAGAAATCTTTGATCCTCAGGAAAGATTAATAAAGCAGATAGAAGAAAACATATTTCATCAAGGTTTTTCTACACTCATGAGCTCCCAAGAATGGTGATATCACAATGCAAGAGGTCTTTTCAAGTAACATTATTGTTGATTTAGTCACCAAGTATCTATCAACTACAACTTTCAAGAAGATGGTGTACAAGCTTGAAAAACGAAGATTCTAGTCTCTTAATTGATGTTGTCATTAGGGGGAGTTAATACGCGATGTACTCTTTTTTCTCACAAGGTTTTGTTCCACTGGATTTTTGTTGTAATGTTTTTAACGAGGCATCCCATAATGCGTATTATTAGATATGTGTACTATTTTTCCTTCACTAGATTTTTTTTCTAATGGGTTTTATCTAGTAAGGTTTTAACGAGGCACATAATCTACCGACATTCAAGGAGGAGTGTTACAAACATATTTGTGTTATAGTGAATGTCTAATTATATAGAGTCCTTGTAGGATATGGTTAGGAATCCTACTTGGGGACCAAGTAAGGTTTTCCCTATAAATAAAGGATTTTCCTTTAAGATTTGTGAAAGGTCTATGAATCCTAAATACACTTCAAAAGAAACAAGAAGTTTTTTCTCTTCTCCCTACTTCCTTCTTCTTCTAAATTTATATAGATTCATAACAATATGTTAATATTTTATCAAATAAAATGTAACTTAATATAATTATTTTTCTTTTCTTTTATTTCTCAAATCAAGCCCCACGTTCCACTTATTTTACTCCCAAATAGGTGTGAAAAAAGAAGAAAAACTCTCATTACTCATTTTTTTCCCTCTTTCTAGGTTCTTACTCTCAATTTCTCCATTCTCTCTCTTGAGTTTTTCACCATTGCTCTCTTCTTTTCTTGTGAAAATCACTTTCTTCTATTTATTTTTTTTCAAATTGTTCAAGAAATCTCTCAATTCCTTCATAATATTTTTTGACCCCAATGATAAAGATATATACATTGTCGTATTATTTGAGATTTCCCTCTATTCTGTAAAGATACTATCACTTCAATATAAATAAATTTTTTTGCATAAATAAACTTCTATAAACCAACTGGAATAAATGATCAGTCCCCTTCTTACAAGTCAAAAGTTTTATTGTAATACACTTTTGAATCTACACAGTAAAACACAACCACCGTTGGCCATAGAATATTCTTTTGAAAAAAGCAATAGAAAACATACACAATTAGTAATATATTATATATACTTCATTAAAAAAAAGCATACACCTTCGTGGATTCAAGGTATTTGTCTGGAAAGATCAACAAGCAATATCATTATAAAAAAAACGAAAAAAGAAAAAGAAAAATCTCATTATAAAAAAAAAATATTTTTTTTGGGTGTCTGAAGATTTCGAAAAACTTGTTGAAGACCAAGAATAATTTCGTATTAGTTTGTTTTGTATTTCTAATTTTTTTCTTACAATTTTGTATCCTTTCTCAATTAATATTCAAATTAGTATGTATGCTCTTAATATTTGTATTCATTCAAAATCTAATGTTGTAAGGTTTATTGAAAAATATATATGAATACAAATATAATCTTAAATAGCTTATAAATTCATTTGGCAATGAATACAAACTAATAAAGTGGAATGAATATAATTTAAAAAGGGTTAAAATTCTGAGGAAAAAAAGAACAAAGTTAGAGTTTTCTTTGAAAATATAACTGATGAGAAAATTAAGCAATTCTCATCTTTTTTCAAATATTTTCTCCCTTGATTTTCTCCCTTTTGTTATTAAATAATTGTATTCTTTAAATAAAAACAAATAAAAAATATAAATAACATACATAACAAATTAAAATTTTGACATTTTTACTAAATATTAAAAGTGTTGCTAATGAGCCTTCTTAAATGTTAAAATATTGACATTTTGAAAAATTTCCTAAAATTAATCCAAAGTTTTTAGGGGAAGCGACCGAGGAATACAAACATGTACTATGTATTTACTATACTCAATTATAGTTTAATAGAATTACATTACATATCTATTAAACTTAAGTATTTTATAGCAAATCTCTCCTCCCTTAAACTCTCGCTCGCCTCTCTTCCTTTCTTGTCCCCTCCCTCTCTATCACTAGCCTGATTTGAAACCCAATAAGCAATGGCGGACCTGACGGTTCAGATGGAATATTGATACAAATTAGGGGGGAGATGGTGGTCGGAGACCTCTCTTCTTCCTCTTCTCCTCTTCAATTTCATATTCAAACTCTTAGTATGCTTGAACGAGGAAGAGATACAATATTGTATCAATCGTATTTTAAAAGTGTCATGTATAACAATCCATAGGTACCTGCAGATACACTTAAACATATTGATATAGAGTGAATACACGGAAAAACAGATACACACACGTGTTACAATAATATCATTAAATACAAATGATATAATTGTGTTCGTTGATACAAATTATTTTCATTGATACTCTTGATATAATTTTATTCATTGATAAATACACTTGACAAATTGAATACGCAAGGAACATATGCACTTAATGTGATTTTATCCATTGATACAATGGTATTCGTTGATAAAAAAACAATTGTATTCATGATACAATTTAATACAACAAATGCACATGACTTTATCCTCTCACTCGTCTCTCATCTCTCGCCACTTGCTCTCCAAAATGTAAATGTCGATCACTTTTTTCGTTCCTTTTTCAATTTCACTTGCCTCTCTCGTTCTTCTAAAATATAAATATGGATCGTAATCAAGCAAAAGATAAAATTATACATCAAATAGTGCAGAGATAATATGTCATTTCCAAAATTTGGAATTGTTATAACAATTTCAATTAATATTTAGATATATTTTTAATTATTTTCCTAAAAAATATGAATTTTTTTTACTGTAGAGGATGATGGATGGAAGATTGAGCTAAAGTTGGATTATGGTGATGTGGGGGCTAGGTTCATGAAAACATTTAATTTTTTATCTTAGTATTATGTATTGTTATATATTTGGTCCTGTTCCTTTTACTTATCTCTCTTTTTTTCCCTCCCAAATTTCAAAAGTTATTTTTTTTCTCTTAGATTTGTATGTAATATATTTTTAGTTTTTAATTTTCATTTTATTGGATAATGGTGTATGTATATATATAATGATGATTGTTGTAACTTGGGGGTGTCAAACACCTTTCCAAATCAACAAAATGTTTTACCTTGGATCTCTTATTGAGATAGAAAATAATCATAATTTTCATTTAGTTGAAATGTAAATATAATGACTTTAAATATCAAAACTCAATTTAAATAGTAATTATGAAGGGTAAATTATATTTATTTTCAAAATAGTCGTTTTAATTGAAAAAAAATAACCTTTAATCCCCAATCAAAATAAATACACAAAGGTTGGGATGAAAATAGATGCTATACACTTCATAGAGGGAAGTGAAGGAACAATTTATATGCTTAATATCACCCTGTTAGGACCGAAAATGTAAACGCGGAAGCTAGCAAAGCAAACCTCGAAAGACCAAGAGTATGAAGACAACGAGAAATATACCAAAAGACACAAAGATTTAACGAGATTCGGTCAATCGACCTACGTCCACAAAGAAGATGAGCAATCCACTATAAATATGAGAGTACAAAATACAGAGAGAAACAACCTCAACTAATTTACTCGAAATACATGGAAGGTTCACACAAGTTATAACATATCAAGCTTGTGACCCATAAATTCTCTCTCTAACCAAAACTCTCAAAGCACTTAAGCCTACATTGTGAATGCTGATCAAGTTAGAAGGAACATGCCTCTATTTATAGAGTCCTATACTTTTCTTACAAAAAAAAAAGGATTAATCAATGCAAAACCTTTTCCTAAAAAAAAAAACTATTTATGGTAAAAATTTTAGATCAAATAAAACCTAACACACCCCAGTCCCACTTCAATCCCCCAATATATTATTTGTCTAAATTAACATCTCTTGAACGGTATTTTCTATTTACCTACCAAATTCCAAAAATAACCAAGAAGACCTTATCTTCCTTTAAAAACCATTTTCCTTCTAACTAAAAAACCCATTGAATGTGTGAGGCAAATGTAATGTGAAATTGCTTCTAGTAAGAGAAAGTTAAAAACCAAAGATAATTAAAAGTATAAAAATGGAAAGAGGTTGATCCATGAAGTATGATTCAAAAAGAAAAGAGGTGTTGTTGATCTAAGTTTGTATTAATTAGTTCCTACATTGATGTGCAAAATATCAGACAAAAGACCAATTGATAAACATAAAACATATACAATGGGCATCTTCTTCTTCATTCAATACTTTCCAAGCTACTGCTCTCTCATAGGATATTGGCCTTCCCATACTTGACAAACAGATACCACCTTGAAGACATGCAAAACCCTACAAAAACATATGTAAGATATGATATCCAGTTACACATTGAAACTTCATAAATAGAGTTGCAGTAGTAATGATGCTTCGATTACATAGAAAACACCTTGGCTACTCACAGTCTCACCAACAAAGAGAGCGTATCGGTTTTGAGATTATAAATAGAGGAACAAAAGCAGGAAATTCAATTAGACTAGTGAAAAATGCACATATATATATATACCTGCTGCATTATCTGTGGAAGCTCAGAGTAGAGAGCCTTTCTTCCATTGTCATCGAAAATCTTTTCCAGACTAATATCTTGAAGGGCTACTAAGGTGGTTTCTAGCATGTCAAGTCCAGCCTCATTCGCGAATGTGAAAACTGGCAGTGCCTGTTATCAAAAGTACTGGTTAAGAAAAACGCCTAACAATTGCAAAGCAAGAAGCAAACAACTACTTGAGTAAAACTCGGAATCTGATGGTAAAACTTAATTGAACTTCATGAATATTTAATACCTTCATAGAGCAACACATCAGAGCATCTGAGTGATCCCAAATTTCTTTCAGGATGGATTCACTTCCTCCGCTAGCAGATTTGAGCAGCTCCACGCCTAAGAAGAATCTGCAAGAGAAGATAACATATAAGAATTGCAAATATTCATGCAATAATGTAAAATTACAATAATAGAACCAGTCAGAGATTGCTCCAAGTAGTTGCTTGATGCACATAATACAAGAAATGCTCTAGTTTTGAGGTTATATCAGGTGGCGACAAGCAACATACCTATAACTTTGGCAAATCCAACGGGCAAGAGTCTGGGCTTCAGGTGTGCCAGGTGGAGATCTTAGACCAGGGAGAGAACCAATACGAGATGGAGAGAGAGCCAAAGCAACCCTCTGAACAGATGATATGATACTGCGGACATACTGACGTGCCATAGCAGCTATGCTTTCTTGAAGATGAATCTCAAATGCAAATTGAAATGCTATTGTCATAACCGATTTTGCGCAACCAGAATTCTTGGAATGATCCCCAGTTGGTCGACTTCCAGCTGGTCCAACCTCGAGAGTTGATGCAAGATCAAGTGTGCGGTTTGGACTAGATGCGTCCTGCATTGACTTGAGAAGTAAATTACTAAAACGTTGCAAAAACTTGCACTTCCAGATTACATTTAGCAAGCATACTCACCGCCTTGGAATCCAGAGGAATGATACGAAAACCAGAGGGAAGGAGAGGAGCATCATCAGCAAATGAGGCATCAATAGGAGCAAACATGAGCTCTGCACATGTTCCAATAGCATTCTCGTCCACTCCATTACAAAGCTGTGCATTTCAAATACAAAGGATCAGTTTGTCATAGAGACGGCAGAAAGTAAAACATAGGTTTAAAGACTGAACAGCAGATTGTGGCCAGTTGGGACTTAGACGTCGTAAAACTGAACTAACACTCAACAAGTGAAAGTCAATGGTTAGCTGCTACAACAATAATTCTTGCACCAAAATCCAATTAGGGAAGTAACAATATAGAGTAATGCAAATTGTTTTAAGAATAAAAACGTACTTGCAGAAGGAAGATGTCACTAGGCATTATCATGTCATCTTGATAGTGGCCAATGCTTTCAAGTCTTATCACCTCCATAAACTGTTTCAAGAGGGAAGAAATATTAATAATATATTTACCTATAAAACATAACATATGCAAATGAAGAAGTAAGATCAAGGCGTTCTAGCAAGATACTAGAGATAATTTTTGAACTAGTCACTTGCCTCTTCATGTTCAATAGTGTGAGCCAGTGGAAGAATAATTTGTCCACCAAAACTTCCAGTTCGAGTGACTGGTATGCTGCATGGACCAGCTTTAACTGCAGCAGCTGAATAAGCATCGATACCACTGTCTGCCCATTCTGATCGATGTTCCCGCAAGAATCTTAGCAGAATGGGTGGAGGTACGTTCTGCCAAAAGAAGACGAGATGTGATGAAACAGGTTCTATAAGAAAGAGAGAGTTAATAAGAAACAGAAGTAGAACATTAGCTTCCGAGGAAACTAGGATCTTCATAAATGGCAATAACTTTCAGGAAATTGCTAAAACTGAACATGGTCCAGATGGAATACAGGAAAATATCTAAAGAACATGCAGAAATTTCAAAGAGAGTACTTTCAAATCCCAGATTCCTTTTAAATAAAAATATAAACTTTTAGAAACTACAAAAATTGTATTGTGAACCCACTATGTTATGAAATATTTTGAAAATGATGGAATAAATCACAGTTAAAAAAAAACAATTGTTCAAATAGTTGAATGTATGTAGCAGTATATCACATAATTTTTAGTCTCAATATGCTCTTTGTGCAAATTTTAACTGTTTCTGGATTAACCAAGAAACTGAAACTGCATCGCTTGCCCATGCTTTAAACCTTGGTAATGAAATAGAAATTTTATGAAAACAGTTCTTTCATTTAGACAAATTTTACTGCTCCTATTAAATCAGAATGTTAATGTCATTTAAGAATGAGCGTATTACGTAATCCATTCACATAGCTTAGCTCAAATCAATTTGGTCAACAAAATGGTACCTGTAAAAGCATAGAAGCCTTGGCACAAAGCACAGCGCTGCTCATTGATGGAAATCCATTGGCATAAGAGATATTTGCACCCATCAATTTGCTGGGTGATGAGTTCACAAGAATAGTAACATCATCTATGCCATCACTTTCAAGCATAGACCATCCCTCATCAGTAAAACCGTTAACGGCCTCGTTAAATCCCCTTCACAATGCGAATCAGAAGTTCGGTCACAAAGGTAATAAATGTTAAGATGTCAAAAGAAGATAAGGAATTGAAAGACCAACTTGCTCAATCTTTGACCAAGTGCGCGCAACGCAGCAGGTCTTCTTCCCCAGCCAGAGACAGTAGGATGTGAAATTTCTTGAGAAATTTGTCTCAAGTGACGTAATGCCTGAAATATGTTAAACATCAAAGCCACAACTAAGAACTTGCGGTGACTATAGTTCACATTTCGATATCTATCTTAGGAATTCAGAATGAGATTTTCGATGTTAAATATAGAGTTAGAAATTTAATCCTACCGCCATAGTTGTCCTCTGCGACAACAATGTTGATGACTCATACAATGGACGCAACACTTCAGGCACACTCCATGGCTGACAAAGATTATTAGCAACATTTATTAGAAAATAAGTACGGAGAAGAAAAATCATGTAATTAACAAGTTAACACACCTCTAAATCCATATGGTCAACTACGTGAATGATTGAACCACCTCCTTCACAGGGTCGTATCAGATATCCACTCGGCAATATATCTGCTCTCACAAAACTCTGCACCGGTGGCATACTAGGACCATTCTGAGTGTTGTTCAGGGATCTTTCACATATCTACAATAGAAAAACGTATATTGCATCATCATAATAACAACGGAAAACTGGATTTTTACTTTGTATTGTGACTTTCAATTGTAATAAGGCAACAGCTTTTATTTGATAATTTTACGAGGGACACAATGATCTTAGATACATACCACAAGGCTACCATCTTCCATAACAGATGTATACCGCATTAACCAAAAGTCACGAGCTGGTGCCAGTGTAGTAGGTGCATAGAGCTGAAATAAAGTCAAAATACTATATTTAGTGAAAAGTTGTGTTACACCAACAAAAAGTACGGGAAGAATTTTTTCTAATATTTACCTGCATGTATAGCAATTCAATGGTTCCACCGTTTCCAGTGGACATCACATTGAGAACATCCACTGCTCGGCAGTCACGAAACCATGATGGTCGATCTTTAAGAATTTCAGCAACCTTTATTAAAAAGAAGCACAAATATGCTTAGAATTTCAGTAGGGAAAATACAAAACTGAATTGACCAAGTTACTTAGGATGAAACCTACTCTTGTAGGCTCTAGACCCACAAGGCCACAAGCACGTGAGGCTACTCCTGAGCAACCATGAGAAATTGCAATGATTCCAATGGAATCCGGACCAGGCTGCAGGCATGAAAGAAAGACATTTTTAAGATTATAAATGACAGAATTTTATGTTCAAATTAGCTATTATATAATGAAACGTTGTGCATATAAGTGTGTACATGATCAAATCATCTAGAGTGTCGTACATGTAGAAATTATATTTAAGAAAAACACTTCTCACGACTTACGATGTATTGATGCAATTTATAAGTCGATAAACAACACTCCAAAATTTTGTAAATTGAAAGATAGGCAATGAAACAAACCTTCATCCCAGGCATTTGGACCCACTCCACAGCAGTTCCAGTTGCCTTTGATAAAAACTCTGTTAAAGTTTCCTCTGCTAAGGACAAAAGTCTGGAAATATATTCAAATATCATCATACAAGCTATGGAAAATAACACACACACAAAATAAAAAGAAGGAAATCAGACTCGGTGATTATCTACTTACCCCGCAGGGCTTGCATCCCTTGGTGGACGCTGAGGGGTCAAGTTGTGTTGACCACTCGTCACCACAGATTCACAACTATTGTTGTCTGTGGTGGCTAAGGCTGCCTGCAATTTAAAAGTATGACAGTTACCACAAACTCTTACAGCTCGAATTATTTCTCTAACATTGAAACATTAAGTTGTATAATAAGAACAGATTGCTTACAGTTTGAGTCTGTTGGCGGAAAAAGCTATTCTCATACACCAACTGTGAAACTTGCTTCTGCAACCTATCGTTCTCTTCCATCAACAGCTTATTCATTGCAGTCAATTTTCTGTTCACGCCTTGAAGGCGCGATGATTCTTTACGTTGCTTCTCTCTACATCTACATTTACAGGAACACAACACCATAACCATCTTAATAACAATATTTTCCAATATAATAAGAACAAAGAAACTCTAAAAAAAAAAAAAAGCAACTTCCCCAATACCTTCTGTTCTGGAACCAAACTTTGATCTGTTTTGGCTCGATATTCGACAGAATTGGACACTCCCTAATCAATTGCTGTCGACGGAGTGAACTAGGCTTTGGACATTCATGATACAACCTCTCCAAAGCCTCTACCTGCTCAGGAGTGTACCTCACATATTTACCACTATCCATCCCAAATTTGTCTTTACAGCTTGATGTCACAGCCATCATCACTTCAAGAAAATATCAATTTTGAGAACCAAAAAAAGATTACATAACAAAAACAAAGTTCAAAAAAACAGAGATCCCCTGCTTCATCTTCATTTCCCACATCTTACATATATTAAAACTGCCTCTACAAATCCCCCTTTGTTACAAAACCATCAACCAATAAAAGTTGATTTAAGCACTTGCAGTGTACAAACTTGACAATTTTTTTCTTTAGTCAAAAGAAGGGAGTTAATAGCAAAAATCCTTCCTACCCAACAAACTCCCAAGATTTCTGCATGTGTATATAGAGACATATATTTTAGAAAAACTCCCATGTGGGAATGAAAAAAACATTTGGATAATATGAAAATGGAAAGTTTCAAAGTCTTAGAAATCAAGAAATGTATTATTAACACACAAAGATTTCCTTACCTTGTACAATTAAAATTTCCTCTCAACACCCAAAAAAGCTGTCCTCCAATTCCCCCACACTCCCTTCAAAACCACGCAGCGTCAAGCACAAAACATAGATCTTTCTTCATCCCACAAAATCAAGAAAGTAATAAAAACACAATCTTTCTCAAGAAACAGCAAAGACTTTTCTCTGTATAAAAGGATGGTGGTCTTTCTTTTATATTTTTGATGCATATAAATGGAAGAGTTAAATGGGAAACACCATTTTGATTACTTTGCATATAATCAAACAAATGGGGTTGCCTCTAGTGCTATAATTTTTTTTCCAAGAATTATTTGTGAAAGTAACAGAACAATGTGTGTGTTCTTTTACTCTGCAAAACTACAATCTGTCTGTCTTAAAACATCAGAAAAAGATGGGAATGTGAGAGACACAAAAAGAAAAAAAGTCCCACTTCAGTTGGTAGCCTGCTCTGCTCTGTCTTCACTTTTTGACATTAATGCCCCCTTACCCCACTCCTATAAAATAATAATAATTTGAGTACATTTTACTCTTTCTACTATTAAATTTGTTTTTAAAGAAAAAAAGAATTGGTTTTTCATCTCAAATATAGTCTTTAAAAAAAAAAGAATGATGAATAAGGTCGTGTAGTTGATTTTTAATTAAAGATTTCAAATTCGTATTTTGGATATAAAATTTTTTTGAATTTTGAATATAAAAAATTTTTGACAGGAAATATGTCCTTTGTATAGGTTTTATGCAACATAAATTTTAATTAGTCGAATCTTGATGCAGATATAAACGCCACCAGATATATTAACTTTGGTAAATATTTTATATGAAGGGTGAACAACCATAACAAGTGGAATTCAAAAGAGTATGGTTATATTTTTAGTAACTTAATCATGATAAACGAAAAGGCAAAACTTTGCTAAGCTAATCATAATCTATGAGTTGTGAAGAATAAGTATTCCAAATAATACTCTGTATATCAATTTTTATGTAGAAGAGTTTTAATTTTAATTTGCTAAATAATACAGAAAATATGAATTTGGTAAGAAGGTGAAAAAATGAGGGGTATTTTGTGGAAAGAAGATATGTCATGCGTACGAGGGAAATAGCAAAATATAGTAACAGAAGCTCAAGGTTAAAAAAAGTAAAAAAAAAAAAAAAAAGGATTGCTTAGAGGAGTGAAAAGCAAAGGCAAAAAAATAAAGAAGACAGCATAATGAAAGATGTTTTGCATGCGCCCCCTCGATTTTTGTATGATACGGTTTTTAGATTTTAAGATTTAAATAAATTAATTTTTTTTTTATAAATTTTTTATTAATTATTGTGAATTATATTGTTTTTTATATAATTTATATGTATATAAATTTTATTTTTTAAAAAAATAAAAATTTTATACATAATTTTTTTATTAATTTTAATTATTTGACTAAAAAAACAAAAAATTATACATAAATTAAGACAAAAGGGAATATATTGTTTTCCCCACACACCTATTTGTATTTCTCTCTCATTACTGTCACTATCATCATCATCATGATCATACATAGCATGTATACAACAAGCATGACATAAAAAACAAGATTTTTCAGTTCTTGTTTTTTTCTTATAAATAAACAAGTATATATTCATGATTCTTTAGTATTTGTTTGTTTTATTTTTTCTTTTTTTTTTCTTGGTCAGTATATACATGCAATTTAAAATAAGCAATATTAATATATTTTGTGCAATTTCATGAGTGGAATTTGAAGAAAAAAAAGATGTATAAGTAGTTTTATTTATATTACAAAAATAGAGAGATTATTTTTGATAATTTTTTTAACTTTTATAAGGTATATAAAAAAGTATGTATAGTAAATAAAAAGAAGTTAGGTTGAAAATAATAAAGAAGAGAATAGTTACATTAATAAAGAATAGATAACTAAGTAAA
This sequence comes from Solanum corneliomulleri, assembly GCA_027704805.1. Taxonomy (NCBI): domain Eukaryota; kingdom Viridiplantae; phylum Streptophyta; class Magnoliopsida; order Solanales; family Solanaceae; genus Solanum; species Solanum corneliomulleri. Next base: position 49,669,371 of record JAKWIY010003059.1, read on the forward strand.
GGAAATAACAAGTAATTTTAAACTCTTCGCTTATCTTCTACCTTGCACTTTTAAGTAATTCATAACTTCATTGTCTTTTTTTAGAATTCATATGAATTTTTGGTTTTATTGAATTATTGATAGCAAGTTAATAGAAAATTTAAAATTTTGAAGGTACTATCAACTATTTCTTTTCATATAAATTCAAAATTAGAAATGACTGTTCTAAAAAGAATTAATGAATTTCCTCGAAGTTGAAAGAACTCACTTGAAATCGAATAAAAAAAATTATATGATACTTTCTAATCATCTTGAAATCTAGTGAGTTTATCAAATTGTTCGAAATATAAAAAAAATATTCAAATAAATTTTAAAATTAAAGAGAGTAAAACTAGTAGAAGTAAAACAAGGAAGTGAAGTTATGATAAAAATGGTGACATTGAAAGTGAGAAATTTCAATGGAGATGAATGGATTTTTGCAAAAGAAATAAAAAAATAGAAAAAAATATAAATTTTATAATAAAATATTTGTAAAAATAAAATAAAATATGTTATTTTAGATTGCTCACTCTCTTTGAAAGTACGCACCACTCTCTATGTCAAGTGGACGAAAATGATATGATAATGTCAAAATTATTTAGTGGGTAATAGTACTGTTGGAAAGTTAAGGTATTTTTTAAAAAATTCGGGATAATTTCAGTGGTGATTTTATGATTTTTCTTTAATAATAAGGGATAATGCATAAGTATCCCCTCAACATATGTCCGAAATATCAGAGACACAATTATACTATACTAAGGTCCTATTACCCCCTTGAACTTAAGTAATTAATAATTTTCTACCCCTTTCGGCCTACGTGACACTATCTTGTGGGCCCAACGCAGGTTGATTTTTTTTCAAGCTAGTGCCATGTAGGCCGAAAAGGGATAGAAAGTTACTTATAAAATAAGTTCAGGGATGTAATAGGACCTTAGTATAGTATCAGTGTGTCTCAAGAATTTCGAGCATAGATTGAGAGAGTACTTGTGCATTTTCCCTAATAATAACAATAACATTAAAAAGGTAACTAAGCAACTCTGAACTATCTACTAACCTTTTCTATCTAGAGTAATATCCCTAGTAAGATGTAGGTATGTCATGTCATGCTTTGTCTATCTTTCTTTTAGGTCAAACTCATAAACAAATTCCTAAACTTGTTGGGTTTTTTCCCTTAGGTACCTCAACTACGTCATTTTCCTATTAAATCATTGAACCACCCATAATTTGTTCCTTTTAAACATCGTTAGTTGATTTTGATCAGCTATTCTATTGTAAATACCTTCGATTATGTACGTATTGTAATTTTTTATCAAAGAATGACAACAAACTTCGTTAGTCTCATTTGTATTCTAATGTGTTCAAATGAATTGAAATAAAACATAATTATTCTCGAACATTTTCAAGGTCAATTGGACTAATGAGTTCTGGAACAACATATGTATCTTCTATCAATGCCCTTCAAAAATTTGTTTCCACATCAGCCAACAGTGTTTGTTTAAAAGGAACAAACTATCGGTGGTTTAATGATTTAATATGAAAATGACATAGTTAAGGTACCTCAGAGAAAAAAACAAACAAATTTAGGAATTTGTTAATATATTTGGCCTTCTTTTTATACAAATTATATTATAGCTAACATCCTGCACTTTCAAACTGAGATATCTTGCATTTTTTGTTGATCACTTACCCAACTTATCTTAGTCGTGCATCTCTTATCTTGTTTCATTGAAGCCATTCCCACCTTGTTCGAATAACTAATAACTCTATGTCTAGTCCTATTTATTTTTCTCTCGTACATCCATCTCAAAATCTCATTTTCGCTACTCACATCTTCTGAATGTAGGAGTGATTGATCGGTCAACATGACTTTATCTCATACAATATAGATGGTGACCGGCCACAACTTTATAAAGCTTACCTTTAAGGTTTGGTATCACATTATTATCATATAAAATATCAAATATGGGCTTCTATTTCATCTACTTTGTTTCAATTCAATGTATAATATCATCATCAATCTTTTCATTTCCTTAGATTATTGACTAGGGGTGGAGCCACCTAAGTACAAGGGGGTTCATTCGAACCCCCTTCGGCGGAAATTTATATTATTTATATATGATTAAAATATTTTTCTATGCATATATATATTACATGTCGAATCCCCTTCTGCTACTTCGTGGATCTATTTCTACAGATTTTGAACCCCCTTATTTAAAATCCTGGCTCCGTCACTGTTATTAACCTTATAAATTGGAACTTCCTTTTTAGAGATGACTTGTATATCAATCCTTACTTATACATAAGTTACTATCACAAAGGCAAATAGAATTGAGTCAATACTCAATTCCTAATGCAGCTCCATCACGACCAAAAAGTTATTCGAGTCTTCTTTCATACTCTGGTCACTGAGGTCTTGGCTTCATCGTACATCTGATCATACTTCCTACACTTGGAAATGGACTTTAACACATATGAGCAAGTAAGACATCACTCGATCCAAGCTGATATGCTTATGATAGAGGGTTCAATTCTTTAGCGAAGAATCTCACAACGTATTATAATATCTCTCTTAAAAACATTCCTTCTCGAACGAAGTCTAAATAAGCTGAAATGAAAATTTATTTACAAAATATAACATGTGTCTTCTTTATTATAGTATTATTTCATACTAGATGGTGCGTAGATAGATATATGGTTACATTGTTTGTCAAAAGGATTAATAAAGGGCATATATTATGGAATCCTAAGTAGTAAAAAAATATTGACATTTATGCATGGTGGACATCATTAGTAAGTCAAATGATGTTCTCTTTTATTTTCTTCTGCCCTTTATTTGCTTGTTGGTAGAAAGAATAACATCAAGATTTCCTAGTTGACATATTCCGACAATGACAAAAAAGAAGAGCATCCAACTTCAATTCTTACCAAATCCTAGTATATATCATTGCTTAAAAAATATTATATTATATTATATATATATACCTCTTTTTATTTCCTTTTTGTGTTATGAGTATATTAGTTGAAAATTTGATTCTTTTTACATATGTACACCTGCATTCTATATATCTTTATTTAAAGAGTAAAGAGTCTAAACACTCTTAATTTTTTTATTATTGCATTAATAATGTTACGGGTTTATTAATTGAATGGTTTTAGTTAGTAATGAGTGGGTAGTGGGTTGGTTTATAAATTATATTAATAAATTAAATTGTAACTAATAGTTGAATGTCAAGTATTTTAAAAAATATTTAAAGCGTTTAATTTTAAAACAATTAAATAAGTGGTCAATTTTGAACTCAAAAGTGGATGGCAATGGTATTTTGGAGCCAATAGGTGGATGAGAACGGCATTTTGGAGCCAATAAGTGGATGAAGGGTAATTTTATACCATTTTCAATACTTCAAGAGTATTTTAGGCCCTTTTCATTTTATAGTTTGATTTTAAAATGTCATTGCCGTCAATATTTTAATTCGAAAATATATTTGCAGTCAATACTTTGATTCAAAAATGTCTCTATAGTTACTAAATGGATAAAAAAAAATCCCCTTTTCGAATAAGTATAGTATTATTTTTCTGTTAAACACATATTCTTCTTAATTAAACATTCCTTAAAGAAACCTATTCTTATTTTCTTCCTTTTAAAATCATTTTTAACAAATAAAAATGTAGGAAATATTTATTTTTTCTTCTTAATCCCATTTTATCAATTAAAACATAATAACTTCATGTACCTTTTAGCATATATATATATATATATATATATATATATATATATATATATATATATATATATATATATATATATCTCGTAGTGTACTCATCATTAATTTATATTTATAAGAGAATAATTACTATAATAAAATAAGAAATATTTTCAATTTTTTTTGAATTAAAGTAAGATAAACATCTGTTAATTTAAAATAATATTATTAGAAAAAAGTATGTGTTAAATGAGTATTTTTTTCCATTAAATAACAGTAATGACATTTTTAGATCAAAGTATTGATAAAAATTATTTTTTAAATCAAACTATAAACGAGTGACATTTTTATTCTTTTCGTATAGTCTAAAGACATTTTTTTTTTCTTTTTTACCTTTTTTCCTTATTTAAAGTTTTTTAAAACGTTATTGGCATTGTTAATCTGATTAATTAAGAATAGTTGAGAGTGCAAGTAGCATCCAGATATAATATAAGACAGGTCATTTGAGATGAATTTACTTTATCTAAATATAGAACTCAAATATCAGGCAATAGTAATCGTGATGATTTTATGGTGATTAATTGAAGATGCAAAAGGGTGATGAATTCAAGCTAAAATCATATTGATAAAATTTATTTTAGAAGATGACTTAATTAAAAAGTAAATACACTTATTATTTATTTTTTGTATTTGGTGTGTAAATAAAAAAAATAATATTCTAAACTAAGCATTTGTATATAACCAGGAAAAATTGATGGGAATGGGTACTATACAAGCAAGAAAGATGAGGTGAGTCGGAGGACGGGAAAGATACAATTTATGTAAAATATAATTTGTAGAACTTGTTTCTATTATTTCTATTAAAAAATTATTTTTCTCATTTTTAAAAAATTTATTTTCCTAGATAAATTTCTTCTTAATAATTTTGATTAATCAAACATGAAAACAATTATAATGTATTTTCTCAAAAATATTAATTTCTTTCCCACCCTAAATGACGACTCATTGGAGAATCCTTAATTATGCCTTAAAAGTAGATTATTGAGCATGAAAATGAAATGAGCCAACATAAAGTGGAATGAATATCAAAGACTTGTATAATGTGCTAGACTAATTAGTATATATGATTGAGACGTAGTTAATTAATTTATTAATTAATAAAATTTGCATATTTTGTGATAGTTTTTGACTAGTATACCTCAATATTTTTAGATATTTTTGGACAAGTGGTCCATAATTTAGATACCACTATATTTCATAGTACTTACTATAATTCATATTAAGTGAATAACGATTTCTTAAAAAAAAATAATAATAAGTGACTTTCTTATATTTGAATAGGAGAAAAAGATAAATATATCCCTAAACTATCATAAATGGTATGTAGATAAATTAAACATGAAAAGCTTCAAGATAAAAAATTAAATTATCATTTTATCCCTAGACTTAATTAAAGTATCAAAAAATATATAAAAAAATCAATTTAATTATTCTTTTAAAATCCAAAAATGGTAAATTTGAGTAAATTAAATTAAGTATAGTCCAATTTCATTTGACTAATGATTCATTTACTTTTAATATGACAATGCTTTAGGCTTTTAGCATTCTCTTTGGATATGGGTATAATGCATTAAGTTCAGAAATTAATTCTCTGTCTTAAAAAATGAAAAAAGACCATCTCATAATAATTTAGGTCTTTTCAACTACTCCAAACATCTTATAATAACGTGAATCTCTTCTATTTCTCCTAACATCTCATAATAAATTTATATTTTCTACTACTCTTAATATCATGTTATAAATAAGTCTTTTTGATATTTCATTTGGTTAAAATACTCACAGTTTCTTGAGTCTTTTTCTCCACCATCTTCAGCATCATGTACTTATCAATCTCATCCCTTACACCCACCCCATGTCACGACCCAAAACCGAGTCGCGACTGGCACCCACACTTACCCTCCTATGTGAGCGAACCAACCAATCTAAACCCTAACATTTCAATATAATATCAACAGAAAGTAATGCGGAAGACTTAAACTCATTAATAAAAACCAATTCAATAACTTCTAAAATTCAACATCTATTATTCCCCAAAATCTGGAAGTCATCACCACAAGAACATCTATGATCAAATTACTAAACTAAGAGTATTCGAAGAAGCTAAAACAAGTAAAAGCTAGTCCATGCCGGAACTTCAAGGCATCAAGACATGAGGAAGAAGATCCAGTCCAAGCTAGAAGCATTAGCTCACCCTGAAGATCCGGTGTGACGAAGACTGGCTAGAATTGCGGTTGAGTTGAAGACGACGGCACGTTTGCTGCACTCCACAAATAGCAAAGAAGAAAACATAAAAGTAGGGGGTCAGTACAAACACAAGTATTGAGTAGGTATCATCGGCCAACTCAAAATAGAAAACAGTATATATCAAGTAATATCATAAATCAACTACAATACTCAACATGTAGCAACAACAAGTACCATAATCATAAATAAGTACCGCCAAGTTCATACATGAGGACTCAAGCCTCAATACCATACTCATTTGGGAATTAGGTTCATTAGATTGAGTATATTAACATCTTTCAAGATTCATTATCTTTATCCTCTTGTGTCGGTACGTGACACTCCGCTCCCTCATTATCTTTATTCCTCATGTGTCGGTACGTGACACTCCGATCCCCTACTACTGTGTGTCGGAACGTGACACTCCGATCCCCTACTACTATGTGTCGGAACGTGACACTCCGATCCCCTAATTCTACGTGTCGGTTCGTGACACCCAATCCCCTAAATCTACGTGTCGGTTCGTGACACCCGATCCCCTAAATCTACGTGTCGGTTCGTGACACCCGATCCCCTAAATCTACGTGTCAATTCGTGACATCCGATCCCCTAAATCTACGTGTCGGTTCGTGACACCCGATCCCTTAATTCTATGTGTCGGAACGTGACACTCCAATCCCCTAATCTCATTCTATCAATTCATCAAGCCTTCTCTTATACCAAGGCATCATCATTCTCATTACTTTAGTTCATCAAGCCTTTTCTTATACTAAGGCATCATCGATCTCATTACTTTAGTTCATCAAGCCTTTTCTTATACCAAGGCATCATCATTAACCAAGAGATTAGGGTTTTTCAAGATTTGGGATTCAATAGCTTCATCATGCTTATTTTATCACAATTATATCATCACATTCATGCAAACATACAATTAAGCATATAGAAGGGTTTTACAATACTACCAATACATATCATTCGCTATTAAGAGTTTACTACGAATAGCATAAAAACCATAACCTACCTCCACCGAAGACTAGTGATCAAGCAAGCAATTTCCCAAAGCTTTGTGTTTCTCCTCTTCTTTTCACCTTCTCGTTCGATTCTCCCTCTCTCTCTTTGTTCTTTCTATTTTTCTTATTCAAACCCTCTTTCTTTTACCCTAATTAGCATATAATTAAGTATAAAAGATGGCAATAATACCCCACTAATTAACTCAAGGCTACCTCTTTTAACCCCCAAGTAATTAGACTTATTAACATTTAACCCACTAACTTATAATTAAAGCAGGAATAGTCAAAAATGTCCCTTAAAACATTTAAAGAAATCCGACCCAGCCTGGGATTACGCAACCTGTGACGGTCCGTCATGGCTGTGACGGTCCGTCCTGCAGGTCCGTCACAAGGTTCAGAGACTCAATTTCCTTGAAGAGTCTGTGACGGTCCGTCGTACCCACCACGGTCCGTCCTGCCATGTTGTCATGAAGTTCAGAGAGTCGATTTCAGTACCCAAATTTCAGAATTTCTAAGTGTTTTGGAACGAGACCCCCTCGACGGTCCGTCGTGCCCATGACGGTCCGTTGTGGGGTCCGTCGTCTCAGCCAGTTTTCCAGAAATAAAATCTGCTGCTCAAAACGACTAAACAAGTCGTTACACCCCACCTTCTTTTTTCTTTTTTTGCTTACTTTCTTAATTTTCATATATTTGAATCAATACAACGTTCTATGACTTTTAGCCACATTTGGATTGGTCATGATGCGATTCAATATATATATCAATTTAGTTTTTATTGTTCATGCATAATCGTTAGTTTCACAAGATAAATAATATTTCATTACAATATATATTTATCTTTGAATTAGAGTACTATATATATGTCAGAAAAGTACTATCGAATTTGCAAGAATTTCTAATCTCAATTTATGGGCTTGTTATTTTTGTTTTCTATTGTATTTGATTATTTTTTTAGCACATAAGAAGTCTATAGTAATATATATATATATATATATATATATATGTCTTAAATTTTATCATTTGTCATAGAAGAATTGTTTTAAGTATTTCGGGATAAACATGCGATGCACGTTTCCAGAGACTAGTATTATTATAAGAGGGAACAAAAAAAAGTTAAAAGTTGAATTACAATTTTACCCTTACTATAAATTAAAATGTTATAAAAGCATTTAATTATTTAGTTTAAATGAAAAATTGTATCATTTTGATAAAAATGTAGATGACTTTTGTATTTATTAAATTAATTCTTAATTAAAATATAAGCAAATAATTAAATGTTTGAAATGTGAAAAGATATATTTTAATTGTACATGTATATCCTAGAATAATTACTGGCATATAAAAGAGTGACTCCCCATTTATTCGATTAACGACACTAATTTTATTTATTTGATTTATTATTACTAAGATATTAAAAGTGTGTTATTATATATGAATGAATTAGTAATAAATTATTGAGATGACTTGTAATTGCCTCATTTATTACTTATTACAATGATTTGTATTTTTCATCTTTTTAATTATTCATTCAAACTAGACTAGATTTCAAGTTCAAAGCAATAATTATTAGTGGTAATGTTAATTCTCTTATTAAGTCTAACTATGATTTATATTTTTCATCTTTCCATCTATCTATATATTAAAGACTATTATTTAGAACTGAAAAATATAAAATTTAAACAGACATTTTTGCTACTATTTAAGAACTAGGTGATAACCATTAAAAAATGAAAGATATTGTCTCATTCAACTGATAATCAAAAAACTATTTCATCTATGATAGGCAAAAAAGACATGAAAAAATAGAATATAAGAGGTGGGGAGAAGAACTTGAAGACTTCTTTTTAAACATGCCTAAGTCCTCATATCTCTTTCGATATGTATTCTTCATCACGAAGATTATTGTTGTTTCTAATTGTTTCTAATTTCTTTTTCATTTCTAATAAACTCATTGTGGTGTTGTAATCTTTTAGCTATTATTATGAGCTTTTGTAATAGATGTATGTATGAAGTTCGGCGTTTAAATTATATATCTGTCAGTTTTATATTTTAAATGTAATTGCTTTTAATCTTGTATAATTTTGATAGTACTGTTTTTTAATTTTAGAACCTTACTTAAATAATATAAATATTTTACTCTATCGTTTCTCATTAAAATAAAATAGATAATCTTATCAGTAAGTGTGCATGTATTTTTAATATCCATTTATGGCTATAAAATGTTATCACTGATATTTAGATCATAAAAAAGACTTATAAAAAGTTTAAGGAGACTATATTATATTAATTAACTTCACATACTTTTTGCTTGGTGCCAAATGCGCAATCCCTTTTTATTTATTTTTGTTGATACATGAAATATAATTGGTAAAATTAACATTGTTGATTTAAACATTTTCTATTTGATAGCACAATTTTAAATTATATAACAATAGTAAAAAATAAACGTGCAACGCACGTTGTCAAAAACTAATTTATGTAAAGGAACAAAAATATAAATAAATAAATAAGCAAGCAAAGAGTACATTAGGCCAATAAACATAATATACACATCCAAGATATAAAGAAAATGAAACATGAAAGAGATTGTTTGACGTTGCTGTTGGGAGGTCAGAAACATTATTTTAAGGAAAAAAATTATCTTGAATAATTAAGGGGTTTTGCAATAAGTAAAACTGCTTTTAGATAGAAATAGAAACAATTTTTCGACGGTAGGAAATAAATCAAAAGTTTATGCTTCTTTTAAAAGAATAGAAGAAAATTATTTTTTTCAAGATCAAAATATTCCTACCATATATACATATTTATCAATATGTCCATTATATTTATTTATTTTTGTGGTGAATTTTTTTCATCTGTAGTGATTTAATTTGTGAAATTATATTTTAATTTAATTTGCTAAATATTTGTAACATTATTTAAATCATCATGTTATTATTATATCAATATTCAGTTTTTATTTATTTATTTACATGTAATGTTGACAGAAATTTGAATATGTATATTTTAATTTAATAAAATAAAAATTTAATTAAAAATTTATAAATAGATATTTAAAATAATTTTTTTTATAAAATAATCTTAATTTTAAAAGTGCATTGATACTTACTTTTTCGTAATTTAATTCTAAAAAGCACTTTTTTAAAAAAATAGTCAAACACAATTTTCTTATTAAAAATACTTTTTAAATGAATTAGCGAATCACAGATTATTATTTTCTAACGCATTTTTCTAAAAAGCTATTTTAAAAAATCAATTCTAAAAAATAAGCAACTTTTAACAGCAATGTCAAACACACTTAATCTACAATGATATTTGATTCTTCAGCGGAATCATCAGAATTGTTACACCCCTTTTTCACCCTGTTTAAAAATAAATAAGATTTTTCTCACTTAAAATAACTATTTTAAATAAAAATTATGTTATCTATTTTAGAATCATCACCTGAAAATTGAACGCCAAAAATAAACTCAAGTGACAATTTTCAAATAAATTTTGTAACTCATTTTTTAAATATTCATTCTAATTGAAAACAACCTCTCTAGAGATAATTTTGTATTTGCATTCAAGCTAAAAATCGCATCATTATTCAATAAAAATAGATAATGTAATGTACTACATATCAAGAGAAGCTAATACAGTAACAGACCTACTTGAAGTATGTGCATATGGAAGGAAAACTAAAGATCCAACTATATATAGCAGATAACTTTATATTTTCGATGCATCTCATTCATTCGTATTATTCGCATTAGAAAGAGATGTCATAGGAACTATATCGCTTAGATTAATTCCTCTTTTGTATAGATAAACCATCTATTATTAATAATAAATAAATCCTTTGTTCTTAATAATAAAAAAGAAAGGTCGGTAATATAAAAGACTATACTAAAAAAATTTCATATATCAATTAATAATTATTAAAAGGTAAAAACAAAATGATGTAAAATAAAAATTGAAGTTAAAATAGATCATAGGTCTAATATAATGTTAAGAATAATTCAATTTGAATATAATATTTTTTCATTAAATTAATATCTATTTAATTCCATTAACATAATTCTTAATATAATAAAAGCAAAACTTCAAATATGATATGATTAATCATTTATCATTCAATTTATATATCTATCTCTCTACATATACATAAATACATCATATAGTCGTAATGCAATAAAATCAATTACTTGGTTTTAAAATATAGGAACCTGTATGTAGAAACTTGAGTTATAAGTTAATTGCTGATTGGTCAAATGTGTAAATGATGTGTGTATATAATATGTAGAAGAGTAAGTTTAAATACACATGATGTGTATTACATATATATTTTTAATGTAATTTTATCATAATTCGATTAAATTTTAAATATTTCATTGGAAAATCTTTCAAGCAAGATTTTTCATTTACATTCAATATTCATTTCAAATTCAATTCATATAATTCAATAATAGGGTATTTAATTTGTAGTTATAAATTTATAAATGTTAAATATATATTGGGGGGAAAAAATTAAAAATGATGAGAACGCTAAGATATAATTATTGAGTTTTTGAAGGAAAACTCATTGGAGGATAAAAAATAATGTTAGATACCAACAATTAATATATTAATGGAGTATAACTAGAGATTTTGAGTTTGAATCTCTTTATATACAAAAATCGTCTTTATCAAAGAAATATTTTATCCTCTAATATGAAATTTTTCGGCGCCTAATATTTTTTTCATTTTCTGGCATGTACTTTCTGCCCATAATTTAAAATCTAATATAGATATGGGAGAGAAACAGAAGGTTTGTCTGTCTTTATGGATCATAAGGGAATAATATATCCTGAAAAAATTGGTATTTGTCCACATCTTAATTACAATAATTAATTAATTATTTAATAGTACTATTGTTTTTATCAAACTTGTGCCTAAAGTTAAGGGCTATGAAGGACCATTTTTTAGATAAGAAAGTGAGAGTAACACAGAATATAAATAAATAAATATATATCAACTTTTTCAAAGCATGCTTGAAAACAATAGTTTATAAATAATTTTTACTTTATAAAATATTAAAAATAGATGCTTAGTGTATTCCACACAGCCGTTACTTTTTCTTTGATAAAGCTTTTAATTCAAAAGTGGCCATGGCTAAGTGAGTCTTTAGTAGTGGTCAATTGCAGTAGCTCAGGTTTCCAAGATTTGAATTATTCAAGATTAATACAATTACTTTAGGTTTCGAAGCTAAGTTCCATTGAGACGAATTTAGAATTTAAACGGTTGAATTTTTAAACAAATTAACTAGGTATTTAAAAAAGAAATTTTCACATATAGTCACTCAAAAATAGCTTAATTACGCTTTACAGCTATAGTTTGTCAATTACTATTCGTAGATACATGTAATAGGGAGGAGAGTAGCAAGAAAGACTAGGAGAGGGAGGAGAGAGGCGAGCGAGAGAGGGCAGAGAGTAGAGGAGATGTGAATTGTGTATGTATATTGGATAGATAATTGTATATTATATATATGTATTTGTATATTTTGGCGAGAGAAATTGGAGATGGAGGAGAGAGGCGAACGAGATTGAAAGAGGTAGGAGAGAGACGAGCGAGATTGGAGAGATAGGAAGAGGTGAGCGAGATTAGGAGGGGGGAGAAAGACGAGCGAGGGAGGACAATAATTTGTATAATTTGCATCTCGTTTGTATATATAATACATAGGTACGTTTGTATAATTCACATGTTTTTGTATAATTGAGTAACATAAAGTATGAAATTATACAAATATAATAAAACTCGAAATAACGAATTGATACAACCATAAACATATGAACTTTATACTATTAATTATACAAATTACATTATATAAACTATATTATACAAAATCCAAAAACTACACACTTAAACAAACTTTAAAAAGTTATACATAAAAATATTGAATGTATATGATGACAAAACTGAAAAATCAAAGGAAATCATCTTCATATACAAATAATACAAACCATAATATACAAATACAAATCAAACAAAGAATTGTTAGTTGTGAATTATACAAATGTAGCGAATTATACATATATAAATGTGATAATTATACAAACTTGAAGTCATCCCACGTAATTAATGGTTAATGTTAGTTGTGAGTAGCCGGTAATTGTAGCAAACTTATAAACTATGATGAGTAATTAAATAATATTAATTTTATGGCAAAATATAATAGGATAGATATATTTGAACCAAAAATATAAAAGAAAAAATATAGATTTTAGACTAAAAATATAACTAATGGTATATCTAAACTATTACATTCAATCCTTTCCAAATTAAAAATAGTTGATAAACACCAACTATTGAAAAATACTTTGGGTGTTGATGATATAATTTATTAATAATTCGTTATACTTCTTAATAAAAATGCAAAAATTATATTTTCTATTGCGTTTACCGGTAAATATTAATATTTAATTTATTTTTTAATAGTATGATTGAACACATATAAATATAATTTAAAATTATATATATATTCAAGTTTGGGTTCCATAAAATGAAACGTGGTTTATTCAAAGAAATGTCAATAAAAAAAATAATTTCCTTCATCTATAGCAGATGATGAGTGGATGCCCAGTCTTTTTGGATATTGTAATTTTCAACACACAAAAATCAAAATGCATTGGTCTTAACTCTTCTTGAAGATAGAAAATGTAAGTATTTTTGAAGTTTGAACATAACGTTTTCTGAAGAATTATCAAAATTAGAGTTAATGGCAGACACATCTAAGTGGGTTTCAAAAATATTTTAACAGTCCACGCACTCAAATGTAGACTTCTAAATGGGAAAAACAATACCGTGTTTTTAACATTACCACTTTGTTCCGAGGATTGTTACGTATTCTATCGTATTATATTATTTTAATAAATATAATATTTAAAAGATTACATTATTATTATTGTTAACATATTCTTACAAGAAATTATAAGATGCGAGGTAGAATTCATATAAAAAGGTAGGATAATTAATAAATAAAATAGAATTAATTATTGAATAATAAGTAAATACAAAATGAGAAGAAAATATAAAGGTAACAATGTCAACACAATCACACCAAATGTGTCATCGCATATAAATTTTATAGTGTAAAGAGTAAATTACATTTTATCTCTACTTTTTTTCTAATTACAATAATTCCTTAAAATTTGTACCTTCTTGATACATTAAAGAGTATTTCGGATACATTATAATATAAAATCGGATACATAATATGTAGCTCTGATACATTAAAAACTAGCCCGGATACATAATATGTAGCTCAGATATATTATAAAATAAATCAAACACATAATATGTACCTCAGATACACTAAATATTGGCTCGAATACATTAATGTGCAGCTCAAATTCATTAAATACATTTTGAATAAGGTATTTCAGAGATTTTTAAAAATAGAAGGAAATACTGAAAATAAAGGAAACATAAGACATGTATTTCAATAAATTTTCCTTAATTGTAACGATACAATCCAATAAAATTTAAGCAATAATCAAAACAAACATTATATATAAACTAACGATACAATACATACAAACATGGTGTATGTGTGTGGATAATGTAGTATATTGAATACTATAGAAATTTCAATTTAAGTTTCAGCTGAGGTAAAAATGCTAAATAATTTTTATCAACCAATTTAAATCTTGATGGAAAGAATTACTTTATACTTATATTAATGAAAGATACAGATGCATAATAAAATTAATTAAGGTATATGAAAGTTGTCCGTCCAAAGTTATAAAAATAAATAGTAGTGAAAACGATGAGTTTATCTGTGGACTAGTTAGTTTGTGGTATCGTATAAGTCAGTCCAAGGTTGAAGCAATGCTAATGGGAATAATTCAAACTTTAATTTAGTCCTCCAAATATAGTCAACATATTTGAAATTAAAAAAGACATAAGAAAAACATAGAAATGTTCAAATCTAAAATCAAAAAATTAATTGACATATTTGAAGTTAAAATGAGAGAATAGAAGAAACGACATGGTTTTAAAGTCTCGCCAACAATATTTTTCTTTTTTAAAGTATTTTTTATCGATTTTTGTAGGAGTAGCAACCTTTATTTTGATTTGCATAAATGACTACCCAAAAAATTTGATCATAGAAAAATAAACTAGATTTATCGTATTTCAAAATTAAGGTTGAATTAAATCAAGTTCTTTGATTCGTCACTATACTTTATCATTAAAGTCGTCGCATCTTTAAATCAATGCTCCGTATCTTCTTATATTTCTTGATAATAAAGATTTTAAACTCACTAATTTTTAACGTATTTAGTCTATGCACTCAAAAAATTATATGTACATAGAGATCAAATATTTAATAAATACAATCAATATTAAGTTATACATTTAGATAAGAGTGATTAATCATGTCACATAAATTCAATTTATTCCTAAGATATTTATTAAACAAATGTTATTGTCTTGTGTACTTGCAATCTATTACAATCAAATCATAATCTGATTTCCCAAGCAAAACAAAGATATTATAGCTTAGGTTAGTGTTTTGCAATCATTCAATAAAAAATAAAGAAAAAATAATCTGATAATCTTATTACCCAAAAATCACGAAATTAAACACATAAAAGTCTTGTGGATTTTATACACCTATTGGCTTCACAAGATTACTAGATCAGTGGACGACTTAGTTACTTGGAACGCGGAAAAATATATATAACAATATTTTGAAGTCACAAGAACTTACTTACAATTGAAAATAAAAATAAAAAATAATAAAAGAACACGATATCATTCGTTCTTCACAATATTGCGTAACTAAAGAGAATAATTGTTCAACTATCAAAAATAGTAACTCATTAATCGTAATATAAAAATATTTATAATAGTCCATAAAGTAAGAATTTCTAAAACTATCCAAATAGGTCATTGACATACTTAAATATTATTTAGAATAAAGCGTGTTAAGTTGAAATGAGTTAAAAATTAAGTTACAACTCAATCTATCTAATTTTTAATTAATATATATACCGGATAAATATTTTTTCCTTATATCATAAATGTCAAAAAAAAAAAAAGGCATATCAAACAAAAAAATATAAATAATTTTTCAAACACAAACTAAATATGTTAAAAATGAATTCCATTGTTGATAAAATAAATGAATTATTTATTCATATGACTTAGGAGTAATGATTATTTGGATTGCATTTGTCACGCTTGACTTAACCATAAATTTTGAGAAGTTTAGAATATAGTAATGTAAATAATATGAAACTTAAGGTTTTACCAAAAATTGTTACAGCATGACACGTGTCCCACATTGAAGGTCAAAAGTGGAGGGTAAAATGTAAGTTGACTCGAGTGGACTGTAGTGGTCCAAACATGTGGGCCGCCTATCAGATTGTGGTCCGCACGCGTAAGGGGCTGCCCGCTACCTTTTCCCACTCTGAAAATTCAAGCAATGTGTTTAAAAAAAAAAAAAAAAAAAAATTGCATAAAAATTGAAGATATTAAAATGAATTGAAATATATATTATATTTGATCCGTTTAAATTTATTTGAAATATTTGTATATTATAGGTATAGTTTGTATAGTTGCGGTCCATAACAAATTTTATATTTATTATGGCTATTGATATGTATATTTTGGTATTCATATACGAATCAATTGTATAATATGTGTTTGTATAAAGAGAGAGAGAAAGACAAAAGAAGATCGGGCATGGGAAGATCAGTATTTGTATAACTATAAGTGTATAAACGAGAAATGGGAGTGGCAAGCGGAAAATTCAGGGAGAGAGGCGAATGACAATTGTTTGCTACGGGTTACAATTAAATCAAATTGTGTTGATACCATTTAATTTGAATTTAACAGGTTGCTATTTTATACAATTTTCTCTACTTATTTTAGGTTTTAAATGGGCTAAGAATCCGATTGGGTCATGACCTGTGTAATTTAACTCGTTTAATCTCAATAATTTTTACACATTATTACTTACATTTCGTAACCACAATCGAATTTCAACTCAAGATTTTTTATTTTTTATTTTTGAAAGAAAACAACAAATTAGCTATGGATAGATAAACTTTAGAAGGTATAAAATAAATAATAATTCATACCTTCGATATGTGAACATTCAATTACACTAATGCAAATAAAGAGTCTTAAGGTTGAAATTGAAGATTAAATTGAGCTCAATTGAAGATTTTTTAAAAATGTGTTATGAGTTGAATTTGACATAATTCAAAAAAATCATGAGTCCAATCATAAAATTTGAACTGATCGAAAAAATTGTCTTTATTTGGGCTTATTTTGACGTGCCTAAATTAAACCAATACAAAAATGAAATAATATGTATATTTCTTTCATGACTTAGAATTTCATTAATAACATTATTCGCGTATGAAAACTGTATAGAATTAATATGAAATATTTTATCTCGCTCAAGGCTTAAAAATTTTGGCTATTTTTTCATGTATATAAACTGCATAAAATTGGAATGAAGTATGTATATAAGGGTATACATTCGTATATTGTTAATGTTAGATTTTTGAAATTTTGATCTAACTAAAGTGACATTGTATACAACTTCCATATAATATTCATACAAATTTAATATAATTACAACAACATAAAAAACTAATAATACAATTATCATACAACTTTAATTAACAAAATTTCGATCCAATTTGGGCTATAACATTAAATTTCGACAAACTAGAAGTGAAATTCAATCACAATTAGCTTAAATTATACCCCAATATTTCAGTTCTTTTAAAATATTACTAAGTCAAAAATGAATATCTTTGAACTTAAGCTTCAAACTTCTTAAATTAATGGTTGATAACGAAATTTCAAGATAAAGACTGCAATGATAAACTAACCTCAATGGCAAAAATGGGTTTTGAAGAGGAAAAGGAGGGAAGAGCCCTTTAGGTTTGGAAATTAATTTCAGACCCAAATAGTTTTTCTGACTAATTGGGCCTTAGACATGTCTAGGCCCAATTCATTTAGGCTCATTATCTGGTCACCAATTCAGTTCCAAGTTAAAATTGAGGGGAACTTGCATAAATTTCATACATTTGGTGGCTAGTTAAATCCCATTTCAAAAGTTTCTCCCATTAAAAAATCTCAGATTTTTCATTGATTACTTGGTTGTCCGATACATTGCACATGATACATTACTTAATGAGAGAGATGCATTCGAGAGGAGATATGGATGTATCTGAGAGAGGAAAGGGATGTATTCAAGAGAGGAGAAATATATCCGAGTGGAGATAGAGTTGTACTTGAGAGCGGACTTTAGTAATTTTTTGAAATGATAGAGAATTTTAGAAATTATGGTATCTTAAGTTGTTTACTTATGTAATTTTCCCTAAAATTAAATTATAGCCCATTTTTTAATGGAAAAATTTCTAAATTACACATCATTTGTTATCATATTTTCTTATTTTCCCTATTATTTCAAAAAATATGAAAAATCCCTTCTTTTTCTTTAGCATCTCCTCTTCCTGATACATTAACTTGAAATCTCATACCCATGATTTTCTTGCCTTTTTTCATGCCACAAATCTCTCTATAATTACATCAATTAATATATTTTTGAATTTTAAATCTTTTTATTTTCAATTAATAATTTCAAATTATTCAATAGGTAGATTTCTTTCCATCTCTTCAATCTCCCATTTATTTTATTATTATTTTTTAGCTTTTCATCTTAAAAAATAAAAACAAAATTATCTCCTCCCCTTGACCCCATTGAAATCTTATTGAACCTTTGTAATTTTAGTTAATCATATCGTCGTTGAAATTTTTTCTTGAAAAATATTTATTTTCTTTTAATGTATCTACAGTTAAAAACGTCAAAAAAAGATTGTTGAATCTGCCATTGCACGCCATCACCGTCAAAGATACATAATTTTAATGTATCTCATTTATTTAGAGTCTTAAATTAGTCTTTCTTAGTGTTATCATTGATCTGATACAGTGCTACAATAATCTTTGTTGTATGCAATGTATCATGTTCATATTTAAGGTAGATACATAACTCTAATATTGTTGAATCTTCAATTAGTGTTTATCATGTTCAATATAAATGTACTTGATACATAAAATTTGTGTTATGTATCACACACAAAAAGGGAAGCTAATTTGATACAAATACGTGTATAAAATATTTTTTTAAATTTTAAATAATAGAATTTCTCAAACAAAATAAAATACATAAATAATAATGTATCATGTACTATTTTTTTAAGCTTTGATATATAAATTTGAATTTATACTAAATGTATATGATACATAACAATTACCAAACAATAATGTATCGATCTCAAATCTAAAATCTTATGAACAACACTTTCTTATTTAATGTATCTAGTAAAAATACGACACTTATTTTAATCAGTACAAAGAAAGTGAAATATAAGAATAAAGAATTAACAGAAAGATCGTCAAGAAATAACTGTTTCCAATGACTACAAACTGAGAAAACAAAGTCTACAGCAAAAATAAGAGTTTTTTGCTACATAGGTTCTTTTCGAAATTTCTTAACAGGAAACAAAGTAACTAAATAGAGATTTTTCATGCTTTAACTTTCAAAGACACGGACGTTCTTTTTGCCAATTCCCTCAATTATGGACAAACCTTCTAATTAAATATCTTTACAACTTATTTTCTCTTGATTTTGAAAGGATCTTCATGATGTGTCTCCTCAAATTTTTTGATATTATGAATAAAAATTTGAAAGGATCTTGAATGAACTGGAGATGAATTTTGAATCTCAAAATTTTCGGCAATCTTGTATCAAAATCGAAAGGATATTCGATGAACTTGAAGATTCACAAAAGAAATTGTTTGTCCAAAAACAATTTCATCACTTTTGTATCCTTCATAACTCACCATGCTTATCCAAAATTTTGACAAAAGTTTTGATGAAACAGAGAAAACGATGAACAAAAAGAAATTTATTTTTGATTTTTTTGGATAGTTACACTATATGATTGAATTCTTTACAATATGGAAGGGGATAACGCAATTTATGGGACTTATATTATTTTCAATTTTTTCCCCCTTAATTAGTGTAACAGATGGATAAGATTGTAATTTGATTTTTTAATTTTTTTTTCCTTAATAAGTGCAACAGATTGATACAGAATGTATCAACAATAATCCTGATCCTTTATTATGTATCAAAAATAACTAAAAAACATGAGATTTATGTAATTAGAAAAATAATAGGGATAAAAGGTAATTAAGATCTTACACTATGGGATTTAGGTAAGTTATACTTTTTTAATTTCATATTCCACCAAGGCGTTTTAACACATTAGGCCAAATAATTGCAAAACATATTGTGTGTATATATACACACACACACACACTCTTTCATTAAACCAGGCCCAAAAACTACCCTTGCTAATTGATTCATGGGAAAC
Source organism: Solanum corneliomulleri (assembly GCA_027704805.1). NCBI lineage: Eukaryota > Viridiplantae > Streptophyta > Magnoliopsida > Solanales > Solanaceae > Solanum > Solanum corneliomulleri. The sequence goes on from JAKWIY010003059.1 coordinate 49,689,807, forward strand.
TTTCACATATAGCCACTCAAAAATAATTAATTACTCTCCATAGCTATAGTTTGACAACAATTTGTAGCTACATGTTATATGGAGGAGAGATACGAGCGATTCTGGGAGAGAGAGGAAAGAGGCGAGAGAGAGGGGGAAAAGAGTGGGAGAAAGGGTGAATTGTATATCTATATTGGGTAGATAATAGTATATTATACATATATATTTATATATATGACAAGAGAGATTGGGAGGGAGGAGAGAGGCGAGCGAGATCGAGATATGGAGGAGAGAGGTGAGCGAGAGAGGGAAGAGAGTGGGAGAGAGGTAATTTATATGTATATAATGGTATATAATTGTATATTATACATATGCAATTGTACATATGGCAAGAGAGATTGGGAGAGGGAGGAGAGAGGCGAGCGAGATTCTGAGAGGGAGGAGAGAGGCGAGCGAGAGAGGTCAGAGAGTGGGAGAGAGGTGAATTGTATATGTATATAGGTTAAATAATTATATATTATACATATGTATTTGTATATCCTGGCGAATTATACATATACAAACGTGACTAATTATACAAACTCGAAGTCAACCCACGTAATTAATGTGTATTATAGCAAACTATAACTATGATGAGTAATTAAATAATACAAATTTGCTTTGTTGCTTAATTTTCCCTTGATTCATTCAAAAGATTGGAAGAAATCATCGCAACTCATAAGTTGGTTTGTTTACTCCACTTCTAACTAGAAAAAACAATTTAATAACAACTTTTGCAAAAGATTTAATCAATAAATTCATCAATTCCTTTAAATAATATGAACCTAGTGATTCAACTTGTCCAATTCTTCAAGAGTCTAATTAATAAGAAAGATTCCATTGAGATCACTCACTAACCATAATGGTCTCACACGATGTTAGCAATACACACAAAAATATATATAATGCATATCCCCTTTACTATATATTATAGATCATATAAAAGATATGCCATATGTATACGACTGCTTAAAAGATAGTTTAATATAATCAAATTTTTGAATCGTGTTAGTTGTTACTCCCTTCATTCCATTTTGATTATCGTTTTAGCTTCTTCTTTTTTCCACATGTAATGTGATATTCTCATTAAAATTCGATTAATTCAGATTCACACCGGATATGATAATGCTTCATATCAAGGATCTTTTCATACCTAGAGCTCTAAACTTCTAATTAAGAAAGGAACAACCTCATCTACTGCACCATGTCCTTTGGTGATTGTTTTTGCTTTTATTTTCACTCACATAAAAATAAAGTATATAAAAAATACAATTTAGTGAGTTACTCTTAATAAATTTGAACTTCAATATTTATGAGAAAAAAAGAAAAACTATGACTATATTCGCATTAAATTGATACTAGTGTAATAAAGTAAAAGGAGAGAGTCTCTGATCACGTGACTTATGTGATAGAAGAGCGAAAGTGCGGTGAATAAAATGAGAGTGTCACGTGACATGACGCGCCACGTGCTCTCACGTTGCTGGATGCTTAAGCTAAGTAGCAAAACAAAAAAGAAAAGGCTCAAAATAAAAAATAAAAAGCTCCCTTTAATTAAATGCCACGTGTCATTTGACCACCGTCAGTTATGGCTTTGGATATGAACCAAAGTGAGTCACATGCTGAGCTGACACACTCTCCACCTCTCTCACGTGCCCTTACTACACTCCAAATATTCACCTCGTTCATTTTTATTTGATCACTTTTAATATCGTATATTTTTTATAAAATAATATATATTTTATTAGAACCCGCAGCGAATTCAGTAGCGGAGTTAAAAATTATTTTAAGGGGTATCAAAACATAAAGAAATAAAATTGTATAAAAGCCAAGGAATGACAATATTATATATATATATATATATATATATATATATATATATTATATATATATATATTATTTCATTCTAATAACACAACGTAATTTTCCGATGAAGAAATGTCGGTCGACACCCCTTCACTACATGTGGTTCTGCCACTGACAGCGCTACAACCTCTACCAAAACACTTTGTGATGAATACTTTGTGTGCATTGAGTAAATGTATAATAACCCGCAAACTATTGATATATTCAACTCCGAAACATAGAGGGCAGAGATTGCACTTGTTATAATTTTTATATAATTATTATTTAGTATTAAATGAAAAATAAATAGTTGATGTCAAAAATAAAAGAAATTATATATTAAAATAATAAATATATGTGAAAATTTATTTTCTAAAATAATGGATAGATAAAAGTTAATAAAGATATTAGCTTTAAACTGAAAAAAAATAAATCTAAATATTATTTCCTTTCTCCCGTAACACCATGTGACTTGACATAATATTTAAGAATAAAATGAATATTTTTTAACTTTGTGGTCTAAATATTTTTTAGATATATGCATAGTTAATCATTTCATTCGGGATAAAAAAAAATTAAAACTACATTAATTATAATAAATGGCTTTTTTTTTTAAAAAAAAAAAGTAAGGAAGGAGTACTATTTATTTATTATTTATAATAATAACAATAATAACAAGAACGTAAAGATAAAGTATTCTGAAAATAGCAAACATGCACACTCCCTTGGTGACCTCCAAGTTAAGCAACATCGGGGTACCTTCCCTTTTTGTCACCCTTTACTCTCTCTTTTTTTAAAAAATAAAATAAAATTCAAACACTAAATTAAAGCACCAATATTAGATCTAGTTTTGAATCTTCTTTGTTAATTTGACTTCATAGTTCAATATATTTTTATTATTAGTAGTAGTAATATTGTTGAATAGGCCTCAACTATTGATGGTAGTGAGGAAAAGGTGATAAGTTAGTTATTGTTGTTCCAATCAATAAATTGAATAACCTATGAAAGCATTAACACCTTATCCGCTCTCTTACATACATCTTGGGATCAACACTATTGTCTAATTATTAAAAATATGCATAAATCTATAAATTAAACCAAATGGTAGTGAATTGAGTTTAAATGTTAGGGGGTCATTTAGTAGTTATTTCGGAGTTAAGTTATTTATGTATTAAATTTTGTATAATATCATATTTAATAATATTTTTTTGCTATGTAATTTATAAAATTTAACACATTTAATATGATATTTGATCTATAGTTTCAAAAGTCATGTAATTAATATACGTATATGTTATGAAGAAATTAATGTATTATTTTATACATGATAAAAAATAAAATAACTGAATAACTAAATCTTGCATAATCAATCGTTATATAAAATAATGCATAAATTCTCTCGTAATGAGAATTAGTTACTATTGATCACAACTTTCAAGTCGAGTCTTTTTCGTGATAGACATATAAGGATGTCTAATGAGTTTATTTTATTTTGCATTTGATATGGGTCTTATTTCATAATTATTTTATTAACTATTATTATAGATAATGAAAATTTTAAAGTATTACAATGCCACAATACATAAATATATGCTTTTTAGTTTGATCTAGATTGATATTTACATTATTTAATTTTAAGTGCATACAATTTAATATTTGAATTTATATAAAATTAAATAAATAGACTTATACGTTCTTGTGACGTAATTTATATAGTAAATCATGTAAAATGTCATGTAAAACATGAATTGTCTTATAATACACCAACTAGAACATATTTTTAGTTGTTCAACACTATAAAATTTAATTAGCTACTTGTACAACTACACAAAAATTGAAAGACATGAATATTAATTAAAACTAACTTAAAAAATATATTTATATACTATACTTATCTCAATTAATAATCAAATCAGATCCTACCAACCATACAATCTCATAATTTATAAAAGGAGAGACGCAAACAAAAATCATGACCCCTTGTCAAAAATCAACTATAAGCAAGTTTCCTAATTAGCGGTGAAGTTAAAATTTTTATTAAATAATTCAATATCTTCGATTATATTTGCTATATATATAAAAAAAACTTATTTTAATTATACATATAAGTTATATAATTTTTCAATTAAAAAAACAATTGGATAGATTTTAACAGTTAACTGGGTGAATAAGTAATTAGTACATTAACTAAACAGACAAATGTATGTTAAAATGCAAATCGCAAGGAACCGATCTAGCAGGTTTGTCGCTGCAACTAGTGTCCAACCTTTACAGCCTCATTTTCTTTTTTTAATTTATATCATTGGGATTCGTGTACAAATAATAATTAGTTTACAGTTTTTTCTAAAATATCTCTGAAAATCTTCTTATTTTATTTCATTAATTTATTTCAATCCCCATAATTAAATCATTTCTATTTTGGTTCTGCTTCTAACTAGTTTTATTTTCTTCTTCAGACCCTTCCACTAAACAGCACGATGATTACAGCTAGGCTTAATATAATTACTGACCAGAAAACTAAAATGTAATAGCATATATGTAAAATTATAAAGTTATTTTTCAAGAATTAATTAAAAACGTCATATAAAATCGACGTGCATAGTAAAAAAAGGAGAACAAATGTATGCGGCCAACAAAAAAAAAATCAAAATCAATGAGAGGTAAGAACTTAACATTATTTGTTCACTAATTAAATAAACCAAATGAAACATCTTTAATTGTGATGATTAAGAAAATTATATATAATATCGAGTTAATATCATTTTAAGTCTTTTTAAGATAAAATTAATAAGTTTTTTTAATAGTGAGATATGGATGCATTAAATCCTTTTTTCATATTATCAAGTTTTAATTTTAATATCTCAAAGTTATAATTAATTTTGATACTTCAACAAAAGTTCTTATGATTTTATGTATTACAAAGTTACAATAACTATCATCAAGAAAAGGTTTATTATTTAATAATATAGTAATGAATCTTTTTATCATTTTATTATATAGTAATGAAACCATGAATGTATTAAGCTTCTTATTTTCTCTTCAAATTTTATGTTTAGAGTTAAATGACAAATAAAACTTTATTTGATATTTTAAAGTTTTAAATAAATTATTTAAAATGTATTATTCATCAATAAGATTTTTAAGAACAAGAATCACCGGTATTATATTATAACAAATGGCTAGTATTTTATTAATTTGAAATTTTTTTCTCAAACTATATAATAAGATTGCAAAACTATGAAAAGGAATTCACATGAGTTTAGAAAAAACATATTCTATTTATTCTATTTATGTACAAGCTAAAGTTTTTTTTTTTTACATTCTTTACATACAAAATTATAAAAACATATGAATATTAGTTCTATAATAAAAATAAAATTTTGTATTCCTCATCAACTAAGTACCCCATATATACCATGGCACTTTTTCTTCTTTTTTTTTTTTTTTTCTGTTGAATCATTTTTCTTTCTTAATCATCACATAAAAGAGAAAAAGATTTGGTAGTGAAGTAGCTAAAGATGAACTATTTCTTAAGTAATTTTCATTTTCACATTACATTCTATGCCCTCACGTGTGGTCCACCAATGGAACAGTGGTAATTCTAACACTCAATTCCGTATATTATTTCGTTATAATTTATTTCTTTGATTTTAATTCGTGATATTGAATTTGAAATAAATTTTAAATTTTAAAGTTAAATATATGTAAAATATATTAAAATATTTTTAATTTTATATTAAATATATTATATAAAAAAATTAAAATTAAAATATGATTAAAAAATAAAAACAATTTATTTTGCTTAATAATTTTTATTATATTTAAATTGCATGTTAATATTATATTAATATGTAATTTCTTAATTTATTTATTTATGTAATTATAATATTAATTAAAAATTTAAATACGTAAATTTTAATTTAATTAAAATTTTTGTAGTAGATATTTAAAATAATTTTAAAATTAAAAGTACATTGGTTGCTCATCTTTTTTCGTAATTTGATTCTCAAAAGCACTTTATACAAATGAATATTCAGACACAATTTGCTTATCAAAAATATTTTTTAACTGAATTAGCCAAACATAAATTGCGTTATTTTCCAAAAATACTTTTCTTTTTTTTTGAAAAATTAATTCTAAAAATAAGTTATTTTTAGTAATAATACATTTTTTTTTCCATTTGGCATAAAGAAACTTTAACAATTATTATTTAATGTAAAAGAAAAATTAGGAAATAGGTAGCTTTTTTTAAAGCCATAATTTTCCCTGATCAACATCCAAAATTTCAGCTGTTTGCTTGTCCCCTTCAAACGCAAATAAACCCCCCCTCTCATTTCTCTTCTTCTTCCACCTCTCCCTCTCTCTCTCTCTCCAAATATTTTCCTCTCACACCAAAAACACACACTCATTTCACACATTCCTCTTTTAGCTGAAATTATTTCTAATGGAAACACCTGATTTCTTTCAAACAGGTTACTATAACACTGAATTCTCTTCCGAAAAACAGCTCATTTCTGATGTCAAAAATGGTGAACATTTCGTTGTTGACGACCTTTTGGACTTGCCTAACGATGATGGAATGGCCACTGATGACACGTTGGACCTTACCGTCATTGGAAACTCCACGGATTGCTCCGTAGTAGATAATTCATGTAACTCCTCATTGTCAGGAAGCAATCACCACCCACAATTACTCGGCTACCGGGATTTCCCCGAAGGACACTTGTCCACTGAATTCGCTGTTCCAGTAAGCACAATTTTCATGTAGTTTCATAACGTTGTTTTATTTTTAGTTTTAATAATTTGTTGTTTTTTCTTTATATATTGTAAATAAAAGAAGTGAAAAAAAGTAGTCACTACACAAGTAACTTTAATGCTTTTGCGACGAGTTTTGTTTAATAGCTTTTGTTTTCTTCTAGAAAAGAAAAGAAATATTTACTTTTCTTTTTTGGTTGCTGAATACAAAGATGAAAATTCATGAATTTTTTTGTTTTTGTCTAAAATGAATTTAACGAAAAAATAATTATTGTATTTGCCATTCGAATTTTGGTGCCTATTGTCCCCAAATTATGAGACCACTAGTTTGAAGAGACCATAATTCAAACCATTAAGACAAGAATAAAGGAATAACAATAATATATTCAGTGTAATTTCATAAGTATGATTCAAACCATTAAGACAAGAATAAAGGAATAACAATAATATATTCAGTGTAATTTCATAAGTATGATTTGAATACTATAGAATGTATGTAAATCTTACTCTTACTTTAGAGATAGAGAGACTATTTTTGATTAAATTATTATTATTTTTTACAATATTTGTTACTAATAAATTGTTGTTTTTTAAATAAAAATACAGTATGAAGATATGGCTGAGCTAGAATGGCTGTCGAATTTTGTGGAAGAATCATTTTCTAGTAACGAGATGCATAAAATGCAAATGGTGCAAGCAATGAGGAATCGAACTGATTCTGAGATTCACCAATTCATTCCTGACCCGAACCGAGCATCCGCAACGTCTAACACAATCTTCAAGCCGGAAATGCCTGTCCCAGCCAAAGCACGTAGCAAACGATCACGAATGGCTCCAGGAAACTGGGCCTCTCGATTGCTAGTCGTGTCTCCGAACACTGCAAACCCGGATTCCTCGATGGACACGATATCAGTGCAAGACATGTCATCGTCATCAGAGTCCGGGATGATAATCCCGAACTCGGAGAAGAAGACAGTGAAGTGTTCCTCTGGTCCGAAAAAGAAAGAGAATAATATCCATCATGTTCCAAGTAACAATACGGGTAGCAATAGTGAAGGAAGGAAGTGTCTTCATTGTGCTACCGATAAGACACCACAATGGAGGACAGGACCATTGGGTCCAAAAACACTTTGCAATGCTTGTGGTGTAAGGTACAAGTCTGGACGCCTCGTTCCTGAATATCGACCTGCTGCTAGCCCGACTTTTATGCTCACTAAACACTCCAATTCTCACCGCAAAGTGCTTGAGATTCGGAGGCAAAAGGAAGTTACTCAAGTCGAACACCAACATCAACACCAACACCAACACCAACATCAATTCCTTCCTCATAACATGATGTTCGATGTATCCAATGCCGATGATTATTTGATTCATCAACATATGGGGCCAGATTTTCGACAGTTAATCTAGTGATCAAGATACCGGTGTAGGAGTTTGCTTTCTCATATTGAGTTTTGAATTTCCTAATTGTTTGTACTAGGACTAGATTCCTAACTTATCGAATTTTGTAGCATTATCATAGAAATTAAAGGAAAGGAAATGTGAGAGTAAAAAGAATGAGCAATACAAGTAGAAGGTGTAGGGTCTAGTGTCCTAAGTTTATGTTACTTTTGCCAAAAAAAATGGCAATTTGATGGAACCAATTTTTTGCTAATACACAAAATTGCTTTAGATCTCTTTGTTATTCTACTTTTTTTCGTTTACATTTGGTCTAATTTCTAATATAATTCTTGACTGTTTTATTTTCTATCAGGCAACAAGGAAAATGAAGGGGAGAAATGAAAAAGAAGCATAGTTATGAATTATTAATGACTTCTAAAATGCATGGTTTGTTAAGTGCAAGGAAACGTCGAATTGTAGGTTATTGAACTTTTTTATTTTTCTTTAATTTATAAGTAAATTCAACTAGAATTTTTATTTGTTTTTTGTATTGTAATTATTATTATTGCTAAAGTATTTCCATTTCTTCGCTTATCGTTTGGTAAGTGAAGGTAGATATATAGTCATATAATCCTATCTCTTTTAACGAGTCCAATGAGGTTTGGTAATCATAATTGATTTAGTAAATGTATTGCATTTTATTCTAATTTAAATGCAATACATTAGGGGGGTGTTCGGTATGAAGGGAAATGTTAATGATGTTTAGAAATTTTTTGGAAAATAAGTGATTTTCTTACTTATTTTTTATTGTTTGGTTAGTAAGAAGAAAATGTTACTTCAAGAGCATTTAGGTATAATCTGGGCAAGTTATATGACATCGGATTTAGATCCCCACCCTTTAACATAGACTCAAACCCCTTCCCCGACCCTGACATGGAACCTAAACCCTAACTTGGAACCGAACTCTTAGTCCCAACTCCGACTTTGACCTCGGTTAGGGATTCGACTTTCCAACCAGAGCCTAGGACCTAACTCTTGACTCCGACCCCAACTTGAGACCCTACTTCTGACCTTGATCTAGGAATCGATCTTGACCTAAATTCAAGATTTGACTCCCGACCCCAACCTAGTCCCGAATCTAAACTATGGCCCGAATTCTCGATCAATATCTCAACCTAAAACGTGATTACTCAACTTCTGACTTGGTACCTGAACGACTCTCGATCCCGATCTTGACTCGAGACCTAACTCTCGATCTCGACTCCTATTGGGATCAACCTGACTCTCGATCCCAATTTGTGATCTAGCCCCAACTCGGGACCTAAGCCTCGATTAAAGGCTCGGCCTCAACACTAATATGAAGTGAGGTTGAAAGAGTTTTGGAAAGTATTTCCTTACTTTACAAAAAAAAGTCATTTTCTTTTAAATTGAAGGAAAGTAAATTTATTTTTGAAAAACATTTAAGCAAACTAAACATAAAACAATTAAAAACATTTTGTTCTTCCTCATTCCAAATACACCTTTGAATAGTTTGTTTTTCAGGTAAAATTCTAATATTCGACTAAAGTACATATACATTCATTTATTTACATATATAGTGTGAAAATCTATATATAATTGAAAACATAAAGTCATTGTATAATTACTAGATTAGTAAAACTTATCCGCATGAGAATCTCATGTATGTAATTACAAATACGTTTTTTTAATATCTAATTATGGTTAAGTTATATGCATATTTACTTTGACTTATTGATTCATAAAATTAACTATTTAGTCAAACAATTTCAGTATATATAGTGCCATATGGAAATTGTACTACTCTTAAAACAATTCTTTTTTCTTTTCATTGGGATGGTAAAAACATGAATTTCAGCAAAAAGAAGTAGAATTAATTAAGATGGTGTAGTAGTATATATGTTAAATTGTTTTACAGAGAATGTTAAGAGGAAAATCACATCCCAAGTTCATATATATCAATGTTACTACTATAATTTAACCCATATACACATTGGACGTTCATCCTCCTTTTGTACATCGTAATTTGTTCCACTATATATACACTATGCTTTTTCCACAGAATATCCATTTAAAATATCTTTTATGCACAGAATTCAATACTCACTCCATCCCAAACTTCAACCCAAGAGACAAGAGTAGATAATTAAATTAAAGAAATTTCAAGAAAAAAAAAACTATATACTATACTACGTAATAAAATATTTAGGTGGACGTGCCTACTTTCATGCACACCATGTGAGATTCTTTAATTTACTATTTTCTAAAAACAAGTTAATGATGGAAAACGAGAAAAGGATCTAGAGTCAAGATAATTAAGGCCACTCTCGTATTAACAAAGTCCGTCTAACTCCAAAAATATGAAATGAAATTAGTAATGAAATTAGAAATTTTTTAAAGAACGTTCAAAATTTAATATATATGGATGAAAAATAATTTTTTACTTGTATATATAGTACGTACAATTTTCTATATATATAATTTCTCGATAAAGGGTGTGCCACTGACCATTATGTGGCTATGCTATTGAACGGAGCAGTACTACACTTAAATGTATTTAGAGACTATTACTGCGGACAATTACATTTTAATTTTCCTTATAAATGTCCCTAAAATCAATAATAATATTAAATTTAATGACAAATATTTAATTTAATATTTTTTTAATTAATATTTATATTTATTATAGCTAAACTGTTTTTATCGTAGTGATGAGACTATCAATATTGTATGTGGGATCCATAGGAATCAAATTTTATATTCTTAACTAAAGTACTAGTAATTACCAAATATTTTCCACCAATTTCATTGTGGTTTAATAATAATTTAAGTGTAATTACTTGAAAAAAATGGTCTGCCAAGCCTCAGTAATCCACATGGTGTTTGGTGCTTGTTTAACCTGTTTCTCATTATGGTGTCAAAAATTTAATTAATTAATTATGTCAAATAAAAATAAAAAAGTTGCTGCAGGAGTTGTTACAGAAGCAGTGGTATAGCAATTGATTCTTATAATTTAAGAATATTTGCAGCTGTGAATCAACTAATCAAATTAAACAACTAGTTTCACTTTTATTTTTCTTCTTATAATGTAATTTTAATCAGTAGTCACATGCATCTCTAGTGCCTCATCCTGCAATTTTATTGATCTTTTATTCAATTAATAAAGTTCTCTTTTACATTTTGTTAATTAGTGCAGCATTTGATACCCGTCTAAGGCTATTATTAACTAGCTATATCATTAATTTAATTTAAAGTTAATAATTTTGAATATTGTGTGTTTAATATAAAGAAAAATATTTTCTAGAAAAATAAGTAGATTTCTTACTTATTTTTAAGTGATTAGTAAGTGAGCAAGAAAATGTTATACTAAAAATAATTTTATACGTTATTTAGCAAAATATTATGAAGGGATTCAGAGGTGGGTGAAAGGATACAATAAACTTGAGACGTCATTTATTTAAATACTAAACATATTTAGCCTGAATTGAAAATTATAAATTTATATATATCGTATGAATTTTAAAACTAAATATAAATTTTTTAATTAGAACTATTAAATTCGATCAAACTCGTAGCTGATACTCTTCATTCCGGGTTCAACCATGCCTCAAGTTTTACACTTTTTGAAAGGCATAATATATAAGTAGGGACATATACATGAACCTATATATGGTTATTGTAGTATTGTACTTTTCACTAATAAATGAACGTTTTAGCTTCTCCACAATAAACTTTATATATATAATATTTTTTTTTAAAAAAAGTAATGGTACGACACATATATATAATATAATACAAATTAAAGTATATTAGTTACTTCACATTCAAGCGCTCTCTCTAAATTTACTCCCTCTCTTTCTCCTATATACCTAGGTCCTTGTTTAACTTAGATGTATTTTAATTGTTCTTTAGTTGAATTTAATCTTTTTTAGGGTAGGCTCTTTGAATTTATTGTCTTAAGATGATGAAGACTCGCATATTTTAAATCTCGACTTCTATCATTATTTTTTTCGTTTCATTTTATGTGAGTTGTTTGACTCGATATGAAGCTTAAGAAAGAAAGGAAAGACTTTTAAAATTTATGGTTCAAAATGAATGATTGAAATTGTTGTGGCTATAAATCATATCATTAAAGTTAAATTATTACTTAATAAATCAATTGATTAATGGGATACCTCGACAAGACCAGCAAATTAAGAGCAACAAATCACGTAGTTACATTTTTTAGGTAAATCTTCAACGTTATTCTTTTTAAGTATTTTTCTACGGTATTTCAAAAAGATCTTTGTTCTGATTTGTAATATATAAAGAAATATAATTATATTTTTCTTTTTACCTTCAACATTTATTATTTATCTGCTAAATCATTTCTCAAAACATTAGAAATACATATATTATGAGATGAATATTTATATCAATTATTATTATTTAAGGAGCGTACAAAGTTCAAAGTGATCAATAAAAATGAAGTAAAAACATAGACAGACAGCTTGAACAAATAAATAAATATAAGTAGTTTAATCAATTCGAAATTCTAAGTTGACCCCTAGCTAGTGTGGTGCCAAGGGAGTGAGTGTTCCATATTCTAAGAACAATGCTATTAATACAAATGGTAAAACATACAACGATACTAGAATACTCTATTTTAAATATTAAGAGCAAACATTTCATAAATTATATATTTAATTAATAAAATACAAATAATTTAGATAGATACAAAATTACAAAAAATATATTTTTCTTCGTGTAATATTTTTTTAAATATTTTATATTTACTTGTTGAAATTTCTGAGTTCGCTAGTATATTAAACCTTGGGATTATATAGATATATGGGCTCCCATGCATGGGGAATATTTCATCGTTGAATGAAGACGATTTTTTGTCTTCATTTTGGTATAACATCATATCTCTGGATAATGACTTGGCTCCTGCCTTTTTAATTATTTCTTTTAACATGGTAAGTTAGTGCTTAAGCACAACTTTTACAAGTTATCCCCCTTTTTATGACCAAAAAAATAAAAAATAGATGTTTATTACGGAGAAAATATTTCCATAAAAAATGTTTTTCTTAAAAAATAATGTTTATATCGACGAAGTATGCGATACCCTTCCATTCAAAACAGATAATTTTTTTAGAGTTCAAAGATGTATCAATTACTCTTATTTTTCTAAAATTTACCCTCTTCTTTGGATAAAATTTTCAATTATCATTTAGTATTAATAAAAAAAAACTTGAGAAGAAGCAAATGACAAATTATCATTTGATTATCTATCTAACTTTTCTAAAAGACATACGATATCCTAAAAATTATTTATTTTTAACAGAGAAAGTATAGAGCAAGGATAGTCTATATGATATCTGTGAAATTAGGTCTTAGGCCTAACTCACACCCCAAAAGCTAGCTCAAAGGATGGAGGATTGCCCAAGCCTTATAAAGAGTCCACCCATCTCATTAATCACCGATGTGAGACTTTTGTCATTCTTTAACAATATCAATGTAGAGTAAATTAAAACTGAGATATTTGCAGGAAAAAACTTTCATATGTAAGAGAAAAGTCAGTGTTTCGAATATCTTAATAGCTCAGTTAATTGACTATTTAAACTTTTACCTTATTGAAGAGAGTTCAATTATCTCAATAATAATTTCATTTTTTGAGCTAAAAGAAAAAAAAAAGACTAATGAAGTGAATTAGAGAGGGATTTAAAGTGCAAAGCTATGAAGACAACTCATTATCAAAATATAGCTTTGACCATGATTAATTCAAATCTTAAGAATCTTCCTTCTCAAGTAGTAGTTTTTATTTAATTCAGCAACTTTATTACTATGATTTATGGGTATAGGAATATAATATCTGTCCACTCCATATACAAATCTTAAACTAGGCATGGTAGGGTTATTTTCCCATATGATTCTCTAAGCATTTACACAATCAAAAACTTTTATAAATTACATCACATCCACCTTCTCAAGAAGTAATATAATTAGCTTCTTAAAATTATGCAACCTCTCCTAAACTTAGTAATTTGGACTCATCATATGTGTAGTATATGACCATTGTACTGAGAATAAAGCATAGGGGACAAAAGCTGTATCGAAAATATCATAACGTTAAAAATCTATATCCATAAAATATGTGATGTAAAAATCTGCATTAAAAAAATGACTTTCATCGTACCAAAACACACTTAATTATCAGGAAACTCTGCCAAAAAAGGCAATATTCCAAAGTATGATGGATCTTCTGTACCATCCAAGCCCAGCACAAAGAACCAATTCAGTTAACTTTTCTTCCTAGATAAGATGTGTTTACATGATTTCACTACAATGCATTGTGGCACCCATTAAGATGGTAGGACAAACCAAATTATAAATGAGTACAAGCTAAAAAGGGACCCAATTTTTGCCCTTTTCTCCCTCACCCCCACTTCTTTTTTCGTGTCAGGACCAGCTTTCGCACCTACACTAATTCCTTGAGATATCCATCACCTTCCACCACCACCAAGAATCAAGTAACATTATCCACCAAAGCTAGAACAGATGAAAGGAAATCACTTGATGTTTTTTTGTCTCGATTGGGAATTGCACGAGAGACCCCATGGGTGCCCCACTTTCCACCCTTTTCTTCCCTACCAAAATAGACAAAATGGCAGAAGAAAAGTCCAGGATGGAAGAGTGACAATTGATGATGGAGACAAGATGGCAGTGGGCAAAGGATAGGAGACACAAATATCATCAACCATCCCACCCCCTCACATGCACTTCACGTTTTCACAACTAAGATACTATCATTCAGCTTCTTCAACAAAGTATTTACGCCTTTTATCTGGCTAAAACTTTCACCAATGATCAAATAAATTTACCTGAAAAGTAGAGTTTACCTGATAACTCTCGGGGGTTAAAAAAAATACCCACGAGACATCCCATCACAAAAAATGCAACAAAATGGATCAAGAGATGCGCTCATGGTATTAATGACAATATGATATCAGCTTGAGCAGTATGACATGACTACAAACATTATTACTTCAAAATTGTTTCTCAACAAAATGAGGGCCAGTATCTTATAAAACATTGATAAACAATATTAGGGCAATTGAGGTAAAACTCAGAAGTTGCACGCGTCAATATCATACATGATTAAGAACAGAGATTGCCGAAAATTACACAAGGACGTCAGCTGATAAGAAATTGTGATTGTCAATTAAACAACCTTCTTCTTTGAGCAAAAGTCTCTTATCGCGGCACTGAGAGTCCTAACTCTGGTAAAAGGGAACATCATGAGTCAGCATTATCTATTAAACTCGATAAAGTAAAATAACATCAAATGAAACATGACAGCCCAATTAAGCAGCAGTTCTTCAGGGAGCACTCTGATGTTTATTAGCCAACCAGGTTATCATTTCATGGACTTCTGTTTTGCTTTTTATGGCCATTACAAATACATAAGAGATATGATATATACAAGACATAAATGCAAACAACATGACTGAGCACCTACTTGAAGTATAATAACACTTCCAAAGCAAACGATTGGGCACACATCAACTCGAAAGCTGATTATTGGTACCATGTTTGGTATGCCAGCAAAAGGATATAACTTTTGATTGCATGGTGAGAGCGATAAGTGCAAGGCAAGTCAGCAATTTTTCTAAGGGTAGATAATGAGATAAATGAGCAAATTTCTTTCAACTTCCAAAGGTTGACTGACATGGTTAACATAGTGATCCTCATTGAGGATAATTATGTCATAAAGAATGATACGAGATCTCGAGAAATTTCGACGCTAAGAAGCATCTGACTTGAGGTCACAACCAAGCACAGCAGAACAGGAGACAATGGTAACCATTGTTGTCTTGCTATTCCATGAGACAATTTTTAGATTCTATAGTCAAAGCTAATATCAAATGCCTTTAGACCCAAAAAAGAAAAGAATCATCAGGATATGCATAACTTTTTGAGAAGGATGATAGTCATAGATTCATAATGACATTTTCATGTTTATCAATGAATAGATAGGATATGAAGTAGGCTACAACATTTCAAGAATAACACATATTACGCGTGCAATCTAAGTTGCTTGGACTCTTCACTTTTGGTGCCGCACCGATGTCAACACGATGTGGGAGGGGGTGTGGGATCCTTGCCGGATTTTGTGAACCGATTCTAGCTACTTCGACCAAAATCAAATGAGAAATTTGGGACAGATACAATGATTTTGTAATCAAAACAAAAGATGGGTGGAATTGAAGAAAATGGAATACCTTGTAAACAAAAATTTCTATGTCAGTTCTTTTCCTTTTATCTACTTTGGTGATTCCCTTAATAAATAATTTCTCCTAAGAATACCATGGAAATTTTCACATAATTTGGTCATATAACTCTATCTTTAGATATGTCAATTATTTTTGGCCGAATCCCACACCCGTATCCATAACCCTAAATCTTAAAATTTTGATCATGAAGGATGCAACCTCTAGATCGACACTCATATCGTACGCCAGCACCCTAGCAACTTAGCATGCAATATGATGAGCATATTTACTTAGTGTTGTATCCCAAAAAGCGACATAAAGTAATCCTTTGAGTAGTCATAGCGCAATGGCCATCCAAAGCAGAAACCTTAGACAAATATAGGCGCTCAAAAGTCTTCAACCATAGCAACATAGGTAGCCATTGGATCAACTAAAGACTCATTAATGGTTGAGCTTAGTAGGTTAATTGAAAAGGTATCCAATTGGATATGATTTAAATAAGTTGCAACTAACTAACAACAAAAATAAAAGCAAAGAGAGCATCTAAGGTAGCAGCAGCGCTAATGACCAAGTAGAGAAAAACTTCACCAAGAAAGTGAGGTGAATTCTAACAATTAAATATTGACTTGATAATTAAAGAGAGACTTGAACAATTTTTACTACACAATGTCTAGCATAGCTTAACAAAGAAAAAACGAGAACAAATATTAAATCTACAGAAGTCATGCCCAACATGCTTTGCAACTATGCTAATATCCTTTAATTGCTGTCGTTTGGTTTAAGTTTAGGAGATGTAATCCCCACAAAAAAATCAGCATAAGTTTAAGTTTTGTTGATCCTTTTTGTTTTCCTCATAAATAGTACATGCAGAATTTATGTGGAAATCTATGTTTTATTTCAATGGGGAGATAATGTGAATAAGAATGTGAGTAATAGTAATACTGATACATGAATTAGAAATGCTAAGATAATAAAATTGACCCTCGTAATTTGTTTGTTTTAAGTAACAAATATTTTGAATTATACATTACATATTAATATATGATAATCAAACTAGACATTCAACAAGTAATCTGCAACACTAATTCTTACATTACATTTTCTTCATTACCAATCCTTGCATTGCCTTTAAACCAAACGACCCCTTACATTATTGTAAGCTCGGCGTTTCTAGGACTTCCCTTAACAAATCTAAAGACTTCTAAAATTTCCTTAAAAGTCCAAGTGTTATTTCTAGAATGGTAACCTACAAAGGTACGGGTCAGGTCTGCATACACCCCACCCTCCTCATTACCCATGAACTCCAGGAAACATAGTGGAGGAAATTCTTGGTGTTTTTTCTAAAACCACTAAGCCTGCCAAGGTAACATTTTTAATTTGGACATAAGAACTCCAACCCTTATCTTATTTCCTAATCAAAATCATTTAACACATTTATTTTAATAAGAGTATAGTGAACTAACACCAAGATTTAACCATGTTCAAACTAAAGATATTGTGAGGTTTTGGCAGCAGGCTTATCCATGTCTCTGTTTTATTCGTACTACGTACCGCCAGCCTGAAACTGGGAAATGACTAAGACTTAAACCTTTGATTTATTGACCAATTCCTACTTTCAAATAATGAACTGGCCCCTACAAATGGGTAAACGGATTAGTCAACTTAAGTGGCAATCAAACATTCTACATTTCAAATTGTCTTATTGAAAACAACAAGAGGTGCTGAGTATATCTCTGTTGTGCAAACAGAGGAAAGAACAACTATGACAACAAAATAATGCAATAATTGAAGCGAACACACACAAAGTGCATGTAATAACTGAAACCGAATAACAAGAAACTATGAGGATAGTGGAGTCCTGAAACCTATTTGAGCCATAAACAGATAAAATCGACACAAATAAGCCACAGTTCTAATATGTCACTAAAATATGCTTAGAGCCCATTTGGATAAGCAAAAAATAGCTTTTTAAGTAAAAAAATAGAAAAGTCAAACTTTAAATGACTTTTAAGTCAAAAATAAAAAGTAGGGGGAGTCCTACTTTTGGTTTTAAACTTTTTTTAATGTCATTTTAAACTTATTTTTAACTTTGTCAAACATTACCAAAAGCTAAAAATGACTTACAAGTAGGTTTGACAAACTTTTAAGTCAATCCAAATAGGCTCTTAGTGTAGTTTTTTCTTCCATTTTATCAAAAAATAAAATCCGCAAAAGTTCGTCTGTTTACGCCTAAAATCTAAATTTTAACATAAAACGTACACTTCTATAAAATAGAACTCTTCCTTAACACTTCATAAAGTGGAAGTTTTTCTTAGACTTAATAAGAAAATTAACTTTACCAATAACTTTTCACTTTCTTCCTCAAGTCAATTTTCTAACCCAATTCACAAGTCCTAATTTGACAACCCAATCGACCCCACATTAAAAAATGGAAACATTACCTAAATACACATCTTATTTTATCATAACCTATAAAATTCCCTACCATTAAAAAAAAAATCAAAATAACCTCGAAGATACATCACTTCCCTCTGCATATACATCTCTATCTACCTCTCGGATACAATCCTCCCTTCTCTATACATCCCTTCCCTCTCGGAGATATCCCTCCCCTATGTACCTGAATGTCCTATCCCCTCTCGGATACATCCCTCCTCTATGTATTCGAATGTCTGCTAATATATCCGGAAGTCCAGTGATGTATCTAGAAATCCAATGGTGTATCCGGAATCCATAAAATTTTTAAGGGATTCTTGTAATTTGGAAAATAGTAGGAAAATAATGTAATTAACTATTAACACTATAATATTTATGTAAACTTTACTTAAAAATTACATTATTAGAAGATTGAAATTTATATAATAAAAGCTAGTAAACTAGTAAAATAAGTCTAGCAAAATGTTTAGTAAAGCTAGATGACTTAAAAATGTTTTCCAAGAATTGCTCTTTGGAACACAAGTTCTTATCACCCTTATTATATTACAATTATTTCTAAAAACAAATCTTAATTAGATGACTGGAGAAATCAATTAATTTTTGAACTTTCATTTTTACTGGTTCTTATTATAATTATAATCTTCCGAGAATTCAATTTTTTGGGGGGATAAATTATCGGGTTGGGACTAGTGAAGGGTTAGAAAATTGATTTGAGGAATAAAGTGAAAGGGAAGTGAATTTTTTTTTGGTAAAGTTTAATTTTTCTTATAAAGTGTAAGAAAAACTTCCACTTTATAAAGTGTAAGAGAAAATAACACTTTATAAAGTGGAAAAAAAGTTATGTTTATAACGTGTAGGAATAAATTATGTTTTATGTTATAATTTAGACATTATCAGACTAACGTCTACGTTTATAGTTTTTGATAAAACGGAAGAAAAAACTACACTAAGCCTATTTTAGTTGCATAATAGAGTTATGGCTTATTTGTATTAATTTTGATCTCTTTGTGACTCAAATAGGTTTCAGACTCGAGAATAATGCTAATACCACTAGTATGAAAGAAGTTCCAAGTACGACCACCAAGCCTATCCCATACAAAAGTGAGAACATGCTCAACTACCAACTAACCCACTACCTCAGATCCGCGACCTCCAAACCCTCCTATCTAAGGGCATGTCCACAATAAGCTTAAGATGTGTCATTCTTGTCTAATTACCTCCCCCAATATTTCTTAATCCTATATCTACCTCTCCTGATGCCCGCTATTGTCAATCTCTCACACTTCCTCACTTGGGCATCCACACTTCTTCTCTTCACATGCCCAAACAGTGTTTTGAAAAGCGAGAAGCGGAAAAAAGCGACGAGGGCTTGCTTCACAGAAGCGAGAAGCGTGAAGCGAAGCGCGCGCTTTTTTCTAAAAAAGCGACATTTAGTATAAAAATATTAAATAACTAAATAGAGGTAATATAGTCTTAGATTGAAAGAAATTACATAGGCAAAAATACTCATAAGTCATAACATATAAAGCAAAAAATCAAAAACATAATTAAATCACAAAGATTCAAACTCCTATTCTTCAACAAGGCTGCTAGACTGATCACAAAATTTTAAAAAAAAAAGAAAAAAAGCAAAGAATTGAAAAAACAACAACAAGGGCACAGTCGTAATTAGAAATAGAGCAGCAGCAGAGATGAAGAATAGAAGAGAAAAGAAGAAAAACTAGAGAAGTCGAACTCAGAGAGATGAAGAGATGAAGCACAGGCGAAGATTGTATATTCAGGAGAAAAGAAACTCATAGAGATGAACTATACATTAGCTAAAAAAGAGATGAACAAAAAGTTACTTGCAGTCTCGGTCGAGGTTGAAGAGAGAGGCAGCCTCAGTCGAGATCGTTAGGAGAGAAAGAAGGGAAAGAAGTATTGTGAAAGAAGAGCCGCGAGGAGAGAAAGAAGGGAAAGAGTCTTGAGGAGAGAGAAGGTTATATTTCAGATTTTTTTTTATAAAAAAAACTATTTTTTTTAAAAAAAAAACTAATTGTCGCTTCTTTTTATAAAAAGCGCGCTTTTGCCTTAGAGTCGCTTCTCGCTTCTTCATCTGAAGCGAGAGCTTTTTTCAGATCGCCTCGCCTCAAGATAAAAAAGCGCACAAGGGTCGCCTCGCTTTGAAGTGCGCTTTAAGCGTGCTTTTCTGCGCTTTTCACAACACTGTGCCCAAACCATCTCAACTTACTTCCCTCAACTTGTCCACCACGAACTCCTACCTTACCATGGATATCTTCATTCCTAATCTTATTTCTCCTAGTATGCTCAGACATTCACCTCAACATCTTTACAACGCAACCTTCATCTTCTGAACATATAAGTTATTGACCGGCCAACACTCCATTCAATACAACATAGCTGGTTTTACCACCACTCAGTGACCAGTGTGCAGAACTTAACTCTAATCTTGGCGATACATTACCTTTCTATCACACACTGACACAAGACTTCAGAAGTGAGCCTCTATTCACCCGTCTCGCACTAATACGATGTGTGACGTCATCATCCATCTCCCCATTACCTTTAAAGAAAGGCTTTAAAGGCCCCAGATACACTGGCGAAATGGATAAAATAGATTATTTGTGCATCTCTTTCTTCAGGTTCTTAGTTATAATCGTTGGCTCCCTAGAAGATTTTTTTTTCAATACATAGGGAGTTCAAGGGCACAGAGACCCACTGTCTCCTTTTTTTCCATATTAATCATGAAGGACCTGGGCAAGAGGCAAAGCAAATGGAATAGATGAAAAGGTTTAGGCAGATAGGAGGAACAAACTCCCCATAGGTTCCGCGCATCCCATATATTTTGATGACATATAAATACTTTATGATGCTGACAGACTGTAAGTTAATGTATTTAAGGGTAATCTTATTGGTATCTAGTCTACGTCGATCAACCTAAGAGCGACATATTGCTTGTTAATGTGGCTATAAGTAGTGAATAACCTAGTGAGACTCTAGGCTGTTGTATTGGATGCCTCAAAATACTTATTTAGGACTTCCCGGAGCAAAGAACAAGGCAAGGGAGATCTAGCATGGGATACTGTAGCTATGTGAAAAAAATGTTTTTGGAAGATACAACACTTCTCCCTTGGAGACAGAATAGGTACTAGTTGGTTGTCTTCTACTTGGAGTTAGGTTGACGTATAACTTGCCACAATATTGCCTACGTAAATTTTCTTTCAAGAAGATTGATTTATGATAGGTGTCCGTTGTGCTTACTTCACTCACAAGTGAAAAGAATGATCAAACACATTAGCGAAGAGTCGTCCAAATGAGGCAATCCTTCAAAATATTGAATGACAAACTTGAACTAGCTAAAGCTACCTTCGTCATAGAGGACTTATTGATTGCAAACAATGAGATAGATATGCTAACATATTAAACTCAGTTTATCAGGTTCTAATCATCTACTGGCACCCTCTTCAACCTCTCCTTGTTTATGTCCCCTGCAATTGCAACCTCTCCATCCAAGAATACACAAGACGATTATAAAGGAGTGAAAGATGAGGCTTAAATGTTGCAGTATCAACTCAAAAGACATAAAAGTCAATTCAATTTCTCTCCACCTATACAATGTTATATCCTCCAGAAGCTCTCTGTTCCAGCTATAAATCCCTAACAAATGTTGGTATAACCATGAGATGTTTCCAGTGGCCAAAATTCCAACATCCATGTGATCTAAGCATATAGCACTATAGTTAACTTAAATTTTATTGTAGTTCTCATGATCCCACATATTACTAGCGATCAATTGCATCCATTTACAATTACTAACTGTCAGTTAATTCCCTTGGCTATATTGCGAACTTGGAGAAAGAAGATAACTTCAGCCAGAGCGCATTGTTCGTCCAAACATTTACATACACCATATTCTACCAGTATACATAACTGCTCTCTTTGCATCGACCAAACAACCTTACATACTAGCCACCGTCTTTCTATCTGGGTACCACAACCACAAACAATTATATGGGAAGATTCATGCCAAGGTAAAATCTTGATAATACTCAGTTAACAAAAAAGTAAGCCAAAGAGATACATAAGCATAAACATGATCAAAAGTGATTTTGCTTACAGATACAGTTTCTAAAATATCAAACTCCTGGGTTGGCACTGCAGAGCATACCCTGAGACAACGATCTGGAGCCCTTGGAATCAATACCAAGGCAAGATGTGAGTCGAGCTGAAGAGACAGCAGTGTGGAGCGGCAGCAGAGATTGAAGACAACCCATTTGAGGCAATGGCCTGAAACATCAAAATCAATTATCAGAATTGAATCTTTATTCAAGAATTTCAATACGTTGGATGAAGGACTTGCCTTGAGAGTGTTGGAAATGGGCGAGGAACGTTAAAAGAGGAAGTGGGCATGCTTGATTGTTTGTTCATTGTGGATTTGACAAAGTTCATTGCTGGTCTTGAGAATGAACGACAGCGAGAAGCCATTGCAGATGAAGCACAAAAGCTTTGCACTGATGTTAGGGTTTGGAAATGGGGTTTTGGTGAGGTTTTACAAAAGGTTGTTTGTACCATAGGCTATACACGTGGTAAATCAATTTGTCCCTATTTTTATGGCAGAATACATCAATAGTGACTATTAAATTTAATTTGGACATTTGAATTGAGTATTTAAATATATGATAATATATTTATTTAAATTTTAAAAATGTAATTGTGTGTTTTCTTAAGAATTTAATATGTATATAAATTAATCATATAAAATAAGTCACTTTTTTTTAAATTGTAGGCATCAATATCAATTGAAAAAATTTGAGGTTTTGAGGGTTTATTAACAGGAAAATTGTGGAGAATGGCAAACTAAGGAAGGTAATTATACTAATTAAATCCCCTTTCATTTATTTTCTTTAAATGGCAAACTTAAAGTTAATTTGCTATAAGGTCCCACGTTTTGTATAAAAAAATTTCCCCAAAACAAAACCCTCCTTTTTCCTGTCTCCGTCCGTCCATTTTATACAATTTGTTCTTCTTCCTTCAATTTCTCCACACTTTTCTCCACAATTGCAAGTTGAAACTTCCAACTTCTCCTAGCACGCACATTAGGGCGGTTTTCCAAAATATTTCAAAAATATCAAGGTACCGCTTAAAACCTACTTACATTGTCAGTTTTTTTTTTTTAATTTTTTGAATTTTTTAAAACTGATTTTCACTTCAACTGTTAATCGCTTCAGAATTTTGGTTTGATTAATGGATGCCCAATCTCCATCGAAGAGATTTACGAGAGGTATACCATTGCATGTTCAAATTGATGTTGAAAATCCATCGTTTTCATTGGGTCTAACTCAGAAATTTGGGAGAGATTTCAGGTTCATTATCTAAATCTACTAACATGCAAGATATTAGATCCAATTCCAATAATGACCCAATTAGTTTTGTTGATGGAAGTCTGAAGAATACTGTTGATGTTGTTACTGGGTCTAAAAAGAAAAGAAAACATAAATCTGATGTTCATACCTCTCACAATGATAAAAATGAAGGCGTTGGTTCTGGGTCAATTGAGCATAAGGTATGTGTATAATAATTGTTCATATGTTTAGTTTTTATGTTGATTCACGTCTTTATACAATTATAAATGTATAATATATATTTGTTCATGTTTTTGTGTTTCTGTTGATTTGTGCCTTATACAATTTTTTTATTTATAAATGTATAATATCTTAATACTTGATTTCTATTCATGTCTTATAATGCCTAAATTACTGCCTCATTATACAACTGTGTCTATAAGTGTGTAATTTAGTCTGTCTAATTTACTGCATCATTATAAAATTGTTTTAAAAGTGTATAATTTATTCTGACTAATTTAATGCATCATTATATAATTGTTTTTAAAGTGTATAATTTAATCTGTCTGATTTACTGCCTTATTATACAACTGTGTGTATAAGTGTATAATTTATTCTGACTAATTTATTTCCTCATTATACAATTGTTTTAAAAGTGTATAATTTAGTCTGTCTGATTTACTGCCTTATTATACAACTATGTGTATAAGTGTATAATTTAGACTGTCTGATTTACTGCCTTATTATATACTGTGTGTATAAGTGTATAATTTATTCTGACTAATTTACTGCCTCATTATACAACTGTGTGTATAAGTGTATAATTTATATATATTTGTGTCTAATACCACTATTTTTTTTAGTAAAATGTATATGCTTTTTTTCAGGATGTTAAGTATTTAGGTCAAAGAGAACCAATAAGAATTCCGCACATGCAGTGTTACACAAATATTGACGTTATGAATGTTCTATCTTCAAAGCTTACTGAGTCACAGTACAGACAATTCTGTGGAAATACGTGTTTTGCTCAACTATGCAGCATTCGTAGGTGTCACTTTCAGGCACAACTAATTAGGTGCATGTTTTTGAGAGAAATTGAAGGTAGCTCAAAAGATGCAATCCTGATACATGTCAATGGCACTACTCTGCGTTTCACCATTCGCGACTTTGCTTTAATAACTGGGTTAAAATGTTCAGATAATGAGAATGATTTTGTCTTTAATACTGATGAACCAAATAGGATTATTCATCAGTATTTTGAAGTTGGAAAACCCGTCACCAAGAGTCAATTGATTGACAAGTTTGATAAAAAAAAAATTGGGTAGATAATGATGATGATTGCTGTTAAATTTGCAATATAGTTCTACATTCATTCATTCATCTTTTCTGAAGAACCAACTGGTACTGTAATTGATAGAAAAGATTTTGATTTAGTTGAATCAGGCAGATACATTGACTATCCTTGGGGTAAAAAGGCTTTTGATATAATGATTATGCATTTGCATAGTAAGATCAAACATGATGGGAAGTATTTTAGGTTGTATGGTTTCCCATTTGCTTTGCAAGTGTGGTTTTATGAATGTTGTTCGAAATTTGATGATGAAATTGTTGTTAAAGTATCTGATCACATCCCTAGGATACTCAACTGGGAGACAAAAAAAGATTTCCCTCGTCTAAGCTATTTCGCTAAGGGCATATTCAGAGACGACAACAATCGGGTACGCACTGCATAAATATATGTATAATTTTATGGTTCATTTATATAGTTACATATTTATACAGTTCTATAAAATTATAGTAGAATATATAACTGTATAAATATGTACCTGTATAAATATATGTATCAGTTTATTTCATTTAAAACTATATGTATAAATGTGCTCCTTGTATTATATTATGTATGATATAAGTTTCTGAAAATGTATAGTTATGCATATAATTATACTAATTGTATAAATATAGCCTAATTTGTATATATAAAATTTTAAACTATATAATAAAACTTTTAACTGTTTGGAATGTATATGTACATACTTAATTGTATAAATAAGTTTATGAACTGTATAATTATACATATATGAACATGTATATATTTTGCATCTTGTTTTTCAGAATCTGACCCCAACTGAAATGGAACTCAATATTCTTGAATTACCCTCTGAGTATGTTCAAACAGAGCAATCGCCAACAGAAACAACAGCTGCAAATGATACGGATGATGATTTTCAGGATCCTCCAAGTCCAATAAACAATCGTAGAAAAGAAAAGATTGATACTTATTCGTCTCCTCCTAAGAAGAAATCAAGGCGCACAATCAGTCATATTCAGAATAAGTCACCACCCCGAGTCATTTCTAAGCAGCGCGGTTTGACAAAGTCTCCTCGAGATGTCAGTATTGCAAAAATAACTAAGGCACCACATCCGAAAAAGCAGACCAAAAAATCTGCCAAGGTTCCAGCAATTGCAGGCATTAAGAAAAATGTTGAGCTTAAAGAAAGTGTTGCTTCTAAAATTCCATCCACCAGCAAGTCACAGGATTTCAACATATCGCGTGATGAGTTTGATCGATTCAAAATTTCGGTATTTATTTATTAAAATATTTTTTATGAAAATTATATATATTGTTAATGTTAATTATACATTTCAATGTCAGATGGAGAAACAGTTTACTGATTTAAGAAACTTCATTGAAATCAACTTCAAAGTTGTGTTGGATTCTATCAAAACCAAGAATGCGGAAGATAAGGTTTTGTTATATTCATCAATACATGTATTATATATATATATATATATATACAGTTTTTCTTTTCTTTTTAGGGTGACGTGTAGAAGTAACACGTAAAGTTCCAACAGTCGGTGTCGATCAGTCCGAAGAACCTTCTCTGAATTTACCTTCTGAATTGAACTGTCAATCTGTTTTGAATGATCTAAATGATCAAGAGGTAATATACTTATTTTATCTTCTTTGTAATTCAAATTTTTATTGCGTTTTGATATACTGTATATTTTAATAATAATTTTTTGCAGAATTTTGTTCGAGTAAATGTCACATCATCTAGTCCTGAAGTTACATTTCAGCAGTCATCTTCACGCTCTCCAGCTGGTCAATCAGATTTTAGCCCTTTAGTTCAACAATTCAACACTCCCGAGCCACAGGTAATTTTTTTTCATGAACAACATTCTCAATTTTGTAAAAATATATATACTAAACGTACAGATATGATCATTATACATATACAATTTAGTACCCATCTAAAATATATATAATATTTTATTGTATAATGTAATAAAAAATTTCAACTTGCAACAAACTATACAATAATGTATAAATAAGTAATAGGCAGTTCCAATGTTCAAATCAACCTGGATGTTCAAAACACATTCAATATTTCTGAGTTTCAAAACAATTTTGAGGTTTGAATTCTTGAATAACATTTTTTATTTTTTTATAATCTATGTTTATATGTATATATTACTAATATTATACATTTAGACGGAGAAATGTGAAGATGTTCCAGTAGAAGTGGACAAAGAAAGATCCCAATTCATGGATGATCAAGCAGAATTCAACAATCCTTCATTTGTATGTTATTGTCTTCGTAAATTAAAGGGGTTAAGTTGTATATAATATGATCATTAATTTGTATTTTTTTGTCAAAATTTTGTCTATTGTTATATAACAGCAGGAATTATTGAATGTTATATATGATCAAACTGAAAAGATGGAGCAAGAAGAATTGGGAGATACAAACAAACCAGGATCATCCAACGCAGATGAATTAGTTGTTGAGGAAGATTTCATCTTTCCAAAACCTCTTCAGATTGTAGATGATGATCAAACAAAAATTAATACAGAAAGAAGCATTGTGTTACATCCTTTGTTAGCTGTGGACGAACACACACCATTACCAATTCAAAGGGAAAGGCGTCCAGGCCCATTCAACACATCGCCTTATGTGACAACGTTCAGTTCTGAATCTGGTATAACAAATTATACATTTTACATATTAACACAGTTATATCAATAAGTGTTTTACACACCTAAAAATAATATATGTCTTTATACATTTCAGGTAGTTCATCAAGGTTCAACTACGTGTTTGAACTGAAACATCCATTTGTTGCAATGTCGGATGTGGATCTTACAACTTTATATCTGCATTTCTGGAAATGGTTAAATGAAGGGCTTCTTGTCAGGCATAGCGCAAAGTAAATTAGTTAGTAATTAGTAAATATAATTAGTTAATCATATATATGTGTATTTGTATAAAAATTTCTTTTTATTTGAATTTTGATAGGATAGGTAAAGAAGAGCGATACAAAAAGAACAAGTCTCGCTTACAGATGTGGTTTCATTTTGGAATTGTAACTGTCCAAAACAAGAACTGGTTCTATAGGCTTGCATACAAAGATCAATTGCTTGATGACTCGGTAAGCTTTACATAATTCTATTTTTATACAATTTACAGTTTTAGTATTTATACAATTTATGATTATGTATTTTTACAGCACATAGATGTCATTTTGTATTACATACGCAAAAGAGCCAAGTACTTCGACTCCGACAACAATGAAATCAGCTTTATAACTGTGGATTGCAATTTCAATAAACTAATTGCAAATGTGTGGGATGCTTATTACAATTTGGATAGTACAGTCAACAAGGAGAGTACAGAGGAGTCCATTATTGAGTACATTAATGGATACAGAATTCATGTTGCTGCACCTTGGCATACCGTTGATAACATCCTTATCCCTGTTAACATCGAGCAGATATTTCATTGGGTTCTTATCGTTGTGTCCTTTAATGAGAGATGTATACATGTCTATGATTCTCTTAGGGGTGGTTCACTACACAATTCGTCAGTTTCAAATGAGATCAAGAAATATGCACAACTGATTCCCATGTATCTATCTAAGTCTGGTTTTTACAGGAAGAAAGGCATTAACATATCTTCACATCCGAAGTACAAGTCACATTCTGAAGTTGACTCTTTTGAAATTATACATGTCAATGATATAACACAACAACATGAAGGAAGCCTGTAAGTCTTATTATTACTCTTAATCAAATTTTTAATTTTAATTTTACACTGATCCTAGAACGGTTGTGTATAATTTCAGCGATTGTGGACTATATATTGCTGCTTATGCAGACCATATCAGTAAGGGAAATTTGGTTCCATCATTTGATCCAGAGTTTACACGTATTCAATACGCGTCTTTGTTGTGGAATTATGGAATGCAAAAAATCCAAGCTGATGCCACCAGTGACAGTGAGGCACCAGAAAGGCCAGTCAGGATTCATAGGGATGTTGATATCAGTGACATGATCACAATTGATTAGAACCGTAATACTAGATTTATGTATTTTTGAATATGCAAAAGACATAAGAATTTGTGAACTTCTATGTTTTTGTATTGTAATATACTTGTTTGTTCAATTAAGTCTTTCACTTCGTTATTTTTGTTTACAATTTAATACTTATACAAACTACATTACACAATATATATTTATACACTAACTGTATAAACCTATGTGTATATTTCACTTTGTATTTTTTATATAAAAATTGATTATTATACACTTTTTAATAATGAGACTGTACACATTAACTGTATAAATCTCAACAGTTTATTTTACTTTCTGTATGATTATACAATTAATTGTATAAATCTCGACAGTTTATACAATTGTTAATTCATTATGAATTGTATAATTATACATTACTAGGATTATACAATTGTTTAGAAATTTCAAATTTACAAATAAGCTTATACAATTAATAGTTATACACTAACAATATAAATTAGGATTACATTTATGTTGGATATATACATATACATTTCAAGGCTTACAAAATAGTTCATAAAGCATACGTATATATTCAACTTAAACAACAACATATATTTATACATTAACTGTATAAATATAGACAGTTATACAATTGTTAATTCTTTATGAACTGTATAATTATAGAGATAAGTATCTGTAAAATTTATACAAAATGATTAGCACAATTAATAAGACATAACCACTTTATTCCATAATTGAAAATACTAACTCATACTGTTTTAACACAAAAATACTTCAGAATAAAATTCAATTGTATATCAAATCAAATTTTACAGTTCAATAGAATTGTAAAAACTTGTTAAACTTCTTGAGGTCTATTTCTACATGAACGCCTGTTGTGACCTGCAAATCCACATGTACTACATGTATGCTTTCCTTTTAGTCCAAGCAATTCACGTTTAGTTTTTGAACGGGGTTTATTTTTAGGCCTTCCGGGAGGTCTTTTGAATTTTGGAGGTCGGACTTCATCATACATTATGGCTTCAGGTATAACCCATTCTGAAAAGGAAGGCAATGGATAGATCGGTATCTCATAAATCTTCAAAATCGTCTTTGGTTTATACAAATCTGAGCAAAATCCATCGGCTACTATACTTTTCCGCTTCAATACAGCCCAAGCATGTTCACAAGGAATTTCTTCATATTGAAACTTCCCACAGCTGCATGTTTTGTTCTTTAAACAGACCACAAAACTCCTACCATCATCAGTCACATTGTATACGTATTCAGTTGACGGCACAACCTGCTTCACACAAATAGATTTATGTATATGTATAAGTCTATACAATTTCTAGCCGTGTGCATAACTCATTAATTAATAATATATATACATAAAACATACCCCCATTTGTGTGCTCAATGCTTCATATTCTATTAACAAATTTTGAGCTTTTCCAATCATCGGAGTAAATGTGCAGGCTGCCTCGTATTTGTTGTCATGATTCCATCTCCCAAACATCAGTCTTACCTCTTCCAGAAAATTGAATATTGGTAATTCCCTAGCAGATACTAATGCAGCATTTATACTCTCTGCAATGTTAGACGTCATAGCCCATCCCCGATGAGTTTCAGCATGACACCTTGACCACTTATCATATCCAGCTAGCTCCAAATACTCTTTAACACCTACATCAACTTTTTTTACAGTATCCATCAGCCTGTCAAACTCAACTTTGTTGCAAGTCTTTGCCATTGTATAATACACAGGACTTAACTCCTTGGATGCCTTCCTAAATTTCTTCTCTACATTACCCCACAAGTGCCACATACAAGCATAATGTGGCACATTTCTATACACTTGAGTCACTGCCTTTATGATACTTTCATTTCTATCTGACACTACACACATATTAATCCTTTCACCATAAGCCTCCTTTAGTTGTAGAAAAAATCAAAACCAAGCTGCATCATTTTCCGAATCAATGATACCATATGCTAGTGGAAAAATGTGTCCTGCATTTTAATTTACACACACATTAACATTTTGATAAAAATTGAACAATAAAAAATAAATTAATCATACCTGCTCCATCCGTTGTACTTGCAGCAACAAATGTTCCATTATACGGTCCTCTTAGGTGACTTCCATCCACAACAATTACAGGCCTGCAATGTTCAAAGCCTTGTATAAAACTATTCAATGCAACAAAGACATACAAGAACTCATTTTTATCTGTTTTCTTTAGACGTATATGCGAGCCTGGATATGTTATATTCATCATATACAAATATGCTGGAAGCTTGCTGTAAGATGCAGCTACAGTCCCCCTTAATGCAACTAGAGCCTTTTCTCTAGCCCTCCAAGCCAACGAGTAATTTACATCAACTCCCAAATATATCTTTACATCACTGCGAATATCAGAAGGTGTATATTTTCTCTTGTGATCAACAAGTTTGGGTTTAATGATCCCTCCAATCAACATGCTTGTGGCATGTTTTTGTGAATACACTTTATCCTTCAAAGGACAAGTATGGTCTGTATTAAATGCTCTTATTCTAAACATACCAGACTTGTTGACATTAGATGCTTTCATTAACCATTCACATTCATCAGAAATACACTCCAGTGTATAACTACATTAGCAAAAACAACACAACACATCAATATACAAATAATTAAAACAATTTTTACAATTACATATTTGTATGTATAAAGCAGGTACCTGATTGCGTTTGACCTCACTGTTCTATATTGAAATCTTTTTTCAATTGCATATTTTTCCATCACAGATTTCAATATGTCTTTGGTCTTATACACTTGGTCTACCTCCACGAACTTATTACAAGGATCTGAAATAACTCCATCGCAGCTCCCTGACCACAAAATATGAAGCGGCTCTACCAACTCACCAATACTCAGCTGCCTATTATCAAATTCATCATTTTCATTGATGCTGATAGATGTTATCGTATCGCTATCCTGATTTGAACTTTCACAGTTCATTGGTACCAATTATACTAGGCAGTTTGCTAATACACAGTGGATACTTGTTGAACTCATTTTCAGACTTTTTAAGCATAATATACACTTTAACACCCATGTCGTTGTGAATCAACATGGGTGTCTTGCCTTCTTCAATATTATACTCAATTTTGAGTTTATTCACATTCGTATCAATCCCTAGTTGCATTGCAATGACATTATACAAATCATTATACGATGAACTTTCTTTAAGAATCATCCCATCAATTGTATAATCAACGTAACAATTGTCATTATCCCATCTACCAGAATGCTTAACCAATATAGCCAGTGAAGCCATTTTCAGATTTTCTGTATACAAAATCAAATTATATACATATACAGTTATCAGCTAAATAAATGCAGTAACAAACAGAGTATGTACTTATACATATTATAGAAACTTCATTTTTAAGCTTATACACATTTCCAAATTTTACAAAAAAAAATCTCTGTATACACAAAATTATAGCTTTATAGAAGTATACACTTCAATAGCAACAACTAAAAAGTACATGAATACAAAGGACAAATTCGTATGTAATAGACAACAGTTCCATTCAATTATACAATTTACAAAATAACACTAAATATGATAGATCCGAACATACAAACAACAATTTAATACACTTAAACACTTATACAGTTTCAAATTCAAACAATTCTATGAATTGGAGCAAATCTCAGATCAGTAATTTCAAATTAACAACAATTTTTTCACAATTTTTTTATAATTCACATTAACTAATCAAATCAATTACCGACATATATTCACATCTCAATACACATTCAACTGATTTGATGAAATTGAAAAACAAAATTTGAATTTTAAACACCATTGTCGACAAAATCAAAAACACAATCAGAATTACCTCTTATTTCTATCTCTAAAAACAAATTTATCTTGCTTGATTGCTTAAAATCTTCAATAGGTTGATCAATTTTTTGAATTGTCAACAATGGAGCTGCTTCGATCGAAGGAGAAGAAGGGAGACTGAAACTGAAATTGATTTGGCGTGAATTGTGGAATTTTTTCCTTATTTATCTGCCGCGTTTTATTTTTTTGTTTTTTAAATTGAAACTGTATAAATGGCTCACTTATATACAAAAGAGGACCCGTAGCAAACTTTTAGTTTGCTACGGAATGCAATTTTGTATTGTTTGCTAAAATATAAAATTAACAATTTTTTCTTTGCTATATATAAAATTTGCCCTTTATTAAAGCTAACGTGTATGTTTTAAGGAAACTAACTGATTTTAAGTAATTAACTTGTCTATTTAGTGGTGCTTGAGATTAATTACAAACAAATTCTAAAATATGAGGCGAAAATGTCTAATAGAAACACTTTAATATGTGTTTATATGATTAATCTAAACACACTGTAATTTGAGCGTCTAAATAAAATTTATCAACAAATTCAAAAGATTATCGGTATGTGTTAGCCTATTTTTATTGCACTATATATTTTTCTAACAATTTATTGTCATGTCGAGCCATACTCTAGACATGACATGAAATATGAACATACATCTATACATGAGCTAAATGCATAGTTTACAATAAATTCGTCATGATAAAAAGAAATAAGTCTTCAGATAAAAGTTTTTCATAAACCATTATGAAAGTTTCGAAGTATAATGACACAAAGATCAAAATTGAAGCATTTAAAGTATAATGACACAAAGGTCAAAATTAAAGCATTTAACATGATTGAGTAATGTTTATTGAAACAAGATTTCGAATCTACCTTTAGCTAATCAACTAACTACTAACTACTTAGTTGAACTATATATGACTAAATCTTGTGAAAGTAAGGACTAACATCTCGAAAATGTAGTTCAATGCTTCTTACCAAATCGAGGTAACCGGTCATTTTCGTCATGTATCATTCTTCCATTTACTCAAGGTCTTTTTCGCCCTATATACTTGGGTTTATTTAAAGATGGACCATATGGTGGTTCCTTTTCTTTCAATAAATTCTTTTGTGGTGGGTTCATTTTCAAAAACTATATTGCTTAGTATTCAACAATATTTACAATTAAATGGAGAACAGTGATAATTTACTCTGTTTCATTGCTCCCCTGTAAACACTAGCGCGACGTGGGGCTATCCAAGCATTCAAAAATATGATCTAGTTGTTAATAAAATGGTTTGTAAATCATAAGGTCTGATATTCAAATCTCAATAAAGATTTAAAAAAAGACCGCAATTTCTCTCCATTTATACCTACACAAACTAGTTATTTCTATAAAGAGATTGTTTTACTACTCTTGCATTTGGATTAATCACTAAAGTCTTATACAATTTGACGCCGAATGATTTAGACCGGGAATGTAAACAGCTACTTGTTAGCCAAAACAGTGATTCTACAGCTGCGTCAATTCTCGCAGGAAATAGTTAAGCTAATTGTAGTAATATTTTCATTCATCTCTTCAAAGAAAGTTAAATTGACGCACCAAATAAAAAATCTTAAAATCCACGGGGTCTTACAATTATTTGGAAATGTAAGAGACCAGTTCCATTTGAACAAGGCATCCACATTTGTGAAATGTGTTTAGAATAATGTTATACACAAAGTTCAATAGTAGCAAAGAATTGCAACATCAATTGTCAAAGAACACCATACACTTTTTAGATTACTCTATTATCATGCAATATAGTACATGGGATTTGGAAGTTTAAAGGACCTCTCTGCTACAGCGAAACCCGTCAAGTCACTCCACTGATCTCCAGAGTTTCCCCGAATCCTGTAACCTTCATCTTCTAACTCCTTTCTTTTCTCAGATTTGTATTCGGTTGCCAGTTTACCTTTATCGGAAGGTCCCCTGTTACATTACAAAGGTTCAGCCACAGGTTTAAGGTGAAGAAAACTTACAATTTGGTAAAATGGAGTACTCTGATTAATGGTAAGAAATGCGGTGATTTGGGAATTAAAAACATCAGGCATCTTCCTTTTTTTTTTTTAATGTAGGTCATTCATTCAAGATATACCACATGTTGTGTTTAGAAACCTCAGACATCATAACATGAGCTTATTGACGAAGTGCCTATGGAGGTTGAATACATAAGTGGAAGCTTTATGTGTTTGTTTATCGAGAAAAAGTATGCTGTTGATTGTTATTGGTGTACCAGATAAGTTCGAACATCTTTTGGCGTATGAACATGAAGGGTATCAGATCACAATAGCCTTTTTTTCAAGGCTGACTGGTTTTAAAGTAGGCAATGTAAGGAAAATTTCATTTTGTTTGGATAACTAGGCTGGTAATGGCTCTTTGAAGGAGTTTTTTCCAGATTTCTTTATTTTGGCAGTAAACAACGATCTTCTTTGGCTAATAGCAAACTTAATGGTATTCAGATGATTAACTTTAGAAGGAATTTCAGTGACTGGGAAGTGATTAGGTTTGTTGGAATTTCCAATCTTCTAAACACTTACTAGCAACTATCAAATACTGATGATAGCTTATTATGGAACCCTAACTGCAAAGAAGTTCTAACACTGAGTTCTTGTTACAGGAAGCTAATAAAGGTAGAAAATCTGACAAAACATTGGCCATGACTACAAATTTGGAGATCCAAAGCACCAAAAGGTAACTTATTTCACGTGGATAGTCAGCAAAGTAGCCTGTCTCGCACCAGAGAATTTACAAAACAGAGTTTTGCATTATATAGCAAATGTCTTCTTTGTAGGAGACAAGTAAAGACCATCTGTCATTTATTTTTGCACTGCCAAGTTACAACTGTGGCAACTTTTCTAAAATATAACCAGTATGCATTGGATTATGCGAGAAACAATAAGTGACTTGTTGAGATGCTGGACCAGAAAAGTAAATAGGAAGTGTGAAATTAGGTCTTAGGCCTAACTCACACCCCAAAAGTTAGCTCAAAGGAAGGAGGATTGCCCAAGCCTTATAAAGAGTCCACCCATCTCATTAATCACCGATGTGGGACTTTTGTCATTCTTTAACACCCCACCTCACGCCAAGTGCTTAGCATCTGGTACGTGGGCAATTTTAATTTTGGGGGCCCCAAAATCAGGTGAGACGGGTCCTGCTCTGATACCATGTTCGTTAATGAAGGAAGCTTCATTATGATGAGAAGAAAAAGAAAAAAACCAGCTAAGAGATAGCTAGGAAGAGGAAGAAGAAGTTAAGAAGAAGAAGGAAGAGTAGTATATTTTTCTGGTGTCAAAAACGTGAGTAACATATACAAAGAAGAGTTGTATATATAGCTCTTCATTACACCAAACTAATAACAACTTTGTAACTAACTATTTGAAAAGTAGTTATAACTAACTTTATGTAAAAGACTATTCTACCCTTTCTAAATTCTACAACTTTTCTATATTACAACACTCCCCTTCAAGCTAGGAGGTGCAAAAATATTCAAAACCCCTAGCTTGGATAACAAGTGTTCATGTTGTAGTCTAGATAACCCTTTCGTCAATACATCAGCTGGCTGTTCTTTGGTATGAATGTACTCCACTTTAATCAGTCCCTTTTGTAACTTTTCTCTTATGAAATGGCAATCAATTTCAATATGTTTGGTCCTTTCATGGTATACTGGATTGACAGCTATTTGAATAGCAGCCTTGCTGTCACTGTAAACTTGAACTGGTACTTGAACTTTAGTGCCTACTTCCTTCAACAATCCAAGCAGCCATATCAATTCTGAAACAGTTGAAGCCAAGCTTCTATACTCAGCTTCAGCTGAGCTTCTTGATACTGTTGTTTGCTTCTTTGCCTTCCATGATATTAATGATCCACCAATCTTAACCATATACCCTGTCACAGACTTCCTAGTGAGTGGACAAGATGCCCAATCAGCATCACAAAATGCAGTAACTTGTCCATCTGAATCACTTGCCAACAACAGTCCTTGACCAGGTTGTTTCTTTAGGTATCTGATCACCCTTAATGCAGCATCCAGATGAGACCTTTTTGGTTGCTGTAAAAATTGACTCAATGTCTGAGTACTGAATGATATATCTGGTCTTGTCATATTCAAATACAACAGCTTGCCTATTATCTTTTGATATGTTGTTTGATCAATCAAAGGATCATCTGATTCTGCTTTCTTCACATGCTCATCATATAGTTTAGATGTTAGTTTGACATTGATGTCAATTGGTGTTCCTGCAGGCTTAGCTGCTGTCAATCCAACCTCAGCTATAAGTTCCAGTGTATACTTCCTTTGATGCATCAATATGCCAGCTGCTGATCTGGTAAACTCAATGCCTAGAAAGTATTTTAATTCTCCTAAATCTTTCATCTTGAATGCTTGTTGTAGTGCCTTTTTTGTGTCTTCTATTAGTTTAAGACTGCTGCCAGTAATTAGCATATCATCAACATAAACCAACACTAATATAGTTCCTTCTTCTGACTGATTAATAAACAAGGAATAATCATGTTGGCTTTGTTTGAACTTGAGATTGCTAAGAGCTTCAGTCAATTTTTTATTCCATTGCCTGGGAGCTTGTTTCAGACCATATAGGGACTTTGTTAGTCTACATACTTTCTCCCCCTGACCAACAAATCCCTGAGGTAGTTGCATATAAATCTCATCATCCAAATCACCTTGAAGAAAAGCATTGAATACATCCATTTGATGAATATGCCAATGCCTAGCTGCTGCAAGAGAAACAATGGTTCTGACTGTCACCATTTTAACAACAGGTGAGAAAGTCTCCTTGTAATCAATCCCTTCTTGTTGAGAATACCCTTTAGCCACTAACCTTGCTTTGAGTCTCTCTACTTCTCCTGTTGACTTGTATTTAACCTTATAAATCCATCTACAACCAATGGCCTTCTTCCCCTTTGGTAGATCAGTAAGCTCCCAAGTATGATTACTTTCTAGTGCTTGAATTTCATGTTGCATGGCCTCTATCCATCTTTTATCTTGAACAGCTTCTAGATAAGACTCAGGTTCCTTAATAACAGAGGTGGCTGCAATATAGCTTTGGTATGCAGGAGAAAGATGATCATAACTCATGTACTTTCCTAAAGAGTACATGACATCTTTATTAACAGTTAAGGACACAAAGTCTTTCATCCAAGTTGGTTTGAGTTTCTGTCTAGTAGACTTCCTATGAGTAGTAAGACTTGCAGACTCTTGATTCATCGCATTATCTACCACATCACCAGTTGGAGATTGTTCTACCTCATCAACAGAAGACAATACATGAGTCTCATCAGGAGACACAGTAGTGGGAGGACACCTGGGAATCACAGGATTTATACACTGTACCTCACTATTTAGCATGTCTGAAATTTGCATAGGATCCACAAACACTTTTTCTTGTAATGAAGGATCTAGCTTTGTAAAAGGAAACACATCTTCTCTAAACACCACATCTCTACTTGTGAAGAATGATTTATTAGTTAGATCAAGGAGTAGATATCCCTTTTGTAACTCTGAATAACCCATAAGAACAGCTGGTCTTGATCTAGGCATCAACTTATCATGTTCTGTTAGAAGTTTAGCAAAACACAAGCATCCTAGAGTTTTGACATGAGATATTGAAGGTTTACTACCATATAACCTTTCATAAGGAGTATTAAAATGTAGAACACTACTTGGTAACCTATTAATGATATATGCAGCAGCCAACAAACACTGACCCCAATATCTGATAGGAATATGAGCTTGAAGTCTCAAAGCTCTGGTAACTTCAAGTAAGTGTCTATGCTTTCTCTCAGCAACCCCATTTTGCTGAGGAGTGTATGGACATGATCTTTGATGTAGGATCCCCAATTCTGTAAATAGCTTGTGACAATCTGAGTTTACAAACTCAGTACCATTATCAGTTCTCAACACTTTAACCCTCTTTCCAAACTGAGTTTGAACATATTGCAAAAACATTCTAATTGAGACACACACAGCAGACTTATGTGAGAGTAAAAACAGCCAAGTTACTCTTGAAAAATCATCTACAATTGTAAGAAAATACTTCTTGCCATCAACAGTAGGTGTATTATAAGGACCCCAAAGATCAACATGAAGTAGCTCAAAACAAGCAGTACTTTTAATGCTACTGTTAGGAACACATTCCTTGTTTGTTTAGCAAATGGACATACAAGGCACTTAGAAATGCTACATGTACTTTGCTTATTTACTGAAAACATTCTTTCAAGCACTGTGGATGATACATGACCCAATCTTCTATGCCATAGTACCATGTCTGTCTCCTTCACATCATGAGCAACAAATGCAACCTCAACTTCCTTTTCTTGATCATTACACTGAGTAGTCAAATGCTTTATTAGTAAGTACAATCCTCCTTCCTCCTTACCAACTTCTTTCACCTTCCCACTGTAGAGTTCCTGGAAGACACAAAAATGAGGAAAAAAGGTAACAGAACACCCTAGTTCCTTAGTAATCTGACTTACAGATAACAAGTTATACTTGAAATCAGGTACGTGAAGCACATTTGATATAACACTCCTTGTTGATAAACTACAAGACCCAATGTGAGACACCTGAGTAGTAGTACCATTAGGTAGATATACAGGCCTAGATACTTCAAGTTCATGCACAGTGTTGTTAGTCAACATATTCAAACTAGACACCATATGATTTGTTGCACCAGTATCTATAATCCACAAGTTACTGTGTTCAGAAACAAATGATGTTTTACCTGTATTGTTTGCAGTATTACACACAGCAGTTGTAGGCTCAGACTTTTGTTGAATCATTTTTAGAATGTGGTCATATTGATCCTTTGTGAATGTACAACCTTGAAGCAACTGTTGAACCTCTTTCTCTGCTGGACTCACTATTCTATTAACACTGGGAATCTCTGATGAAGATTGATACTGCTCAGATATATTTCCCCATCCTGGTGGAGGAACATTGGTGTTCATTCCATAAGTGAGATTTGGATATGTTAACTGTGTCTGACTATAGTTGTTACTACCAGTATTACCATATGCAGGTGAAGTTCCTTGCACTTTTCTTTTGGACTTAAAATCAGGAGGATAGCCTACAATTTTGTAACAAAATTCTTTGTTGTGCCCCTTACATTTGCAAAAATCACATATCAACAATGTGTTCCTTTTCAATTTCTGACTTACATTGGAGCTGCTACTTGCTTTAGAATAAAGAGCAACTGACTCCAATGCAGCTGAAATACTATTAACACTACTCACTACAGCCTTTTGACTTTCATCACCAACTATCATAGCATAGGCATAGTTAATTGATGGTAATGGATCCATCATCAAGATTTGACTCCTTGCTTGATGATAGGAATCATTTAAACCCATTAGAAACTGATATAACTTCTGCCTATTCATATGAGCAACAAAACCTTTGGATATTTCACAGTTACAACAGGGAGATGGCACCAACACTTCAAACTCATCCCACAAGCTTTTCAGCTTTGTATAATACATAGAAACAGAATCAGTACCCTGCTGCAGTGAAGCAATATCTTTGTGTAGACTATAAGTTCTAGAGCCATCTACTCTATCAAATCTTTCTTTTAGATCAGTCCAAACATCAAGAGCAGTAGAAGCAAATGCAATACCACTTAGTAAACTCTTGGATACAGAATTCATTAACCATGACAACACAATAGCATTTACTCTTTCCCATTGCCCCCACATTTCCTTACCAAACATCTCCTTTTTAGCAGTTCCATCAATCAAACCTATCTTATTTCTTCCTAGTAGAGCTATCTTCATAGATCGACTCCACAAAGTGTAATTCTCAACACCAATCAACTGAAATGAGATAATACTCATACCACTAACATCAGTAGGATTAAGAAACAAAGGATGGTTATAATCGATACCTTGACTTTGCCCAGAACTGACTTGTGAAGAATTGTATGCACCTGATCTGTTTTGAGCTGAATCTGCGTTTTCACCTTCAACT
This sequence comes from Solanum corneliomulleri, assembly GCA_027704805.1. Lineage (NCBI taxonomy): Eukaryota > Viridiplantae > Streptophyta > Magnoliopsida > Solanales > Solanaceae > Solanum > Solanum corneliomulleri. The sequence goes on from JAKWIY010003059.1 coordinate 49,731,046, forward strand.
GCCATTTGAGACTTGAGAAACACTGAAACTTAAAGATCTTTCCAGCAAAACTTGTAACACTTGTGAATCTGTGAATCAGTAATTGATTCTTTGATCTTGCGATTTCTCTAAAAAATAAAACTGTGAATCTATGAATCAACTGTGATTCTTTGATTCTGTGGATTCTCCAGCTTCATCAGTGTTTACTGAGAAGCACAAAGCTTTGATACCATGTGAAATTAGGTCTTAGGCCTAACTCACACCCCAAAAGCTAGCTCAAAGGAAGGAGGATTGTCCAAGCCTTATAAAGAGTCCACCCATCTCATTAATCACCGATGTGGGACTTTTGTCATTCTTTAACAGGAAGCTACTACAGTGGAACTATACCTGCTTGTATATGAGAGAAATTAGAGGTGTTTAGAAGATGGTGCCAAATTCATTCACAAGATGATGCTAATTGTATATTTTTGTTTTGTTTTTGGAGTAGATGAGGTTGGATGGATTTTACTTAGAATCATTACAAGATTAGTTGGGGCATGCTTTTGGGTTTTGTTTATTATGGCAATCTTATACAGTTTGAGAAGCACACTCCTAGTGCTGGTTCATTGATAAAATTACCTTGCCTTCTCAAAGAAAAACAATTGTTTGAATACCTCAAAATAAGTCGTTCCCAATTGCTGTATCCAGCATGCACCATATTCCTTTCTGTCTTGTTCCTTTGATTTTCAATCCGACCAGTCAACAAGAATATAGTAAATCCTCGCTGTTGTAGCTCCTTGTACAGTTTTAAACTTGCAGGTATAGCAGGAGCATTAGCTTCATTCACCCATTTGTCAAAGGTGATTTCATCGAAGATCTGCGATCTGCATACAGCAGCAAAATGTGATCAACCACAAAACAACACAACAACAACAAAGAATTAAACGAATCATATTTGACGGTCAAGTTGATCTTCAGCTAGCATTGTCAAAGCGAAAGTGTAGAAAAGTAATGTCTACAGGAGCTTTAAGCTGAAAAGAACAATTAAAACACGAGTTTTAATGAAGAAAAAAGTGCAAACTAGAAGACTTAAAAAATTATGTCTAATACCAAAAAGAGAAATAACTATTAACAAAAAAACTACAATTACATGGACAAAGAAATTGAAAAATCTAAGTTAAGTGAAATACACTACAAAAATGTTCAGAGATCATTTTAAGAATTTTGTTTGTGCAGAGATGCAATTTTAAGTTTTTACTTGGAACTTTTGACTAGTTTCCCATAATAAATTTCTTAGAATCAATAAATATTCATTTATAAGTTTTTCTTCACAATTAGCATATAATCTATGTATTTATTGTTTAGTACTTTCTTCTTCAAGACTTAGCTCATGCGCGACAAGGTACACATTTTAATTACCTTGTGGAATGCAATTCAAGTGCGACAAGGTACACACTTCAATTATCTTGTGGAATGCAATTCAAGTGAAGTGAGACACCCAGACTATGTTGCACCTAATTTCAGGGATTGAGTACATTTGAAACAATCTTTTAGCAACAGTGTCTACTAGACTTTGAATACTAAAGATTAAAAGTCTACCAGAGGCACACTTTCTTCTGTTCTTTTTTTAATAAATCAGGGGAATACTTAACCCATTCTTTGATTTGACAATATTCTTCACCCTCAATTTCTTCAATACTCAGAATCAAGAATGCAGATACGTCGAATAACAAAACGAGAAGCAGTAAAACAAAGCTACAGTTTTTCTGGTAAGTACCAATCCCATTCCCAGTTTTACCATACACATCTGTTTGAAAATGAATGGCTAAAACAACAGGATCCTTTCTGTTGTTGAATTATAGAACTTCTGTGGTAGTACCATATAACTTCTTTAGTTTAATTTCGAGATTACGACAACAACATACCCAGTGTAAATCCCACATCAGACTGTATGAAATCTTACTTCTAAAGCATAATAGTTTAAAGGCTAAGTCTTAAAGGAAAACAAACTTATAACTGCTTCAGCAGGTGACGAATTCTTCCAACACTGAATTATTCAGTACCTGCCCAAACCACAGAAACAGTTTCCATAGACAATTATTGAATGTATGATCAGAATGCCAACAAGCAAGTAAAAATCCACAAAGTGCGATCTATTTTAAATCAGAACATTGAAGTTTGCCCTCCTGTGTCAACCAAACTACACTAAATAAACTAGAATCTTCTCGGATAGCAGTATCACATGTAACTCAAGCTCAAATGGGAAACTGTCTTATGAACATTGAAACAAAGGGGTTACAATTTCAGCATAACTTTGACTCGAAATCTGGGTTTTGTATAAATATTTACGAAATTGGAATATTTACAAGAGCATTGAGTAATCCTCAACAACTTACACAAATTGTACTATATACTTCTTGTTAAGAAGTATACCAAGTTTTTCTGGCTAAACTAGTCGTCCCCAGATTGCTTTTAAAAGTTTACCTCGTGTGGTGAACACTCTTCCATCCTATGATTGATTTGTCAAAGAGGCATAATGTAGTACTCCTAAAGCTTTCAACAAAATAGAAACTAGGAGAAGTGCCAGGTACAGAAAACGAGTTGAAGTAAGATATAATCCTTGGAAACTTCAAGCATGTCATACTTTAACCAAATGCAAATTACACCTTGATCCTTGATAAAACTAGTCTATTTTCAACATAAGGAGAAGCTTAGGCTTTAAGGCCACTTTTTCAAACCATTATCATTTTAGGTTCAGAGTAAAAAAAACACTAAACTAATCAAATTATATTCTTATTATAGGATTTAGGAAAATTCAAATAGATTTAAAAACAATAGAAAGTCAAATCTTCTATGAAAGAACATAATTAGGATATAAGTTTACTACTACTGCTTTCAACAAGATGAAACTTTGCTAGGATAGCTTCAAGGGACTGCAACTATAACTCTATAAGTTTGCTGATTGCATCAATGGAATGTAATTTTCACCTTGAAGCCCTATCAAGCTTGCCTAAGCAAAGAAATAGTTAATAAGAAAAGCTACTGCATGAAGCTACAAAATAAGACTGCTCAAACTGTTTGAATGACAATGACAGAACTGTGGCTGAGGATTTTACTCATAAAAGAAAACTGTAAATTTGAGAGTCTATAACTAGTGGTTGCATAGAAATCAATAGACTGTTCCTTTTGAGTATTTTCTTGAGTATGTTGCGGGTGCTTGTTGCATCATGGCTTGATAAACAAAGGTTAACATGACGATGGAGTGAGATCCAAGTTTTATCACTAGTTTGTTACGGTTAGATTCAGATATGCATGCACACAGAACTTTTACAGGATACTTGTAATTTGTTAAGTACAAGCGGATGCTTAACCAAGAGTTGCTAGATTCATCATCACCACAAAAATAAAAGGATGTTTTGTATATTTTGGTACATCTATGACCTAACGATCTACTTCAACATGACATGATGAAAACATGTAGATCAACAAGCAAACAAATTTTTCCAAGCAAATGAAGATGGGACCGGAAGGTAGAACAAGGAATTATTACTTCTTCACAAGCCAGGTAATCTTTAAAGCAAGCCCAACAAATTGGATATCCAATGCACACAAATATTTACAAGTACCAAAAGAATGTGATAAAACATGAGTATCTCACTGAGGGCCAATTTTATGTATTTATGCAGTAGCCTATCGTAATTTCGCCTAAACTCGCCAATTATATCTAATGACATGGTCACTACAGGATTCCTGATTGTTACTACTATATAGCTGATATTGACGTGACTTAATGGTAAATGCTATCTTTCCCCAAGTCATATATGTATTCCCCAAATAAGCAAGTTTTAACAAGCTAAATGAGACCAACTGCGGTAAAGCAAAAGCAGAAATTACTCAGAAACAGCAACTGTTCAAAATTATTAACCAAATGGATTTGAGGAAGAATCATTCAACATTGTCATTTGTATAATAAACAGTCCAGAGTAACCAAATGCATATGTAATGAAAGAGAAAATTCAGTAAATTACAAAGAAAGTAATCATTACCCGAAGCCATGTTCCACATAGTAGGGCAAGTTGGAGAGCAGCGTTTCGTCAATATCGAAGACCCAAGCGTCCATTCCATCATTTGAAACGTTTACTGTATTGGCAAACGCGAGTGAGAGGTCAGCCACTGCTGCTGAATCTGAAGAATAGCGATCCCCGGTGGTGTAGTCCTGAACGAAGGAAATGCATCTTTGAGGGATCATAGACCATAAACCAGCGTTATTAGTCTCGACAGTGAACCGCCAGCTATCACAGTAGAGAGCATCGTCATTGGGAATTTTGCGATGGCGAAAGACGCGATTGATGGCAAAAAGGTCTAACAATTGAGGGGAAATTCCGAGAATTGATTGAGAGAATGAGGTAGACATGAAGGTGAAAGAGATGAAGAGAACTGCAATGAAGTTCTGATGAGCGTACGCCATTTTAGCAGAAACCTGTCAATGGCGTCGCTTAGCTATGGAAAGTGAATCTGGAGTGAGATTGGAAATGTAAATGGTATGTGAAAATTAAAAGGCTAACATTTTCAAATTCATTATCTTCTTTCCCACCCACTGCCTCCACCATCACATTCCGTCATTAAATTATATCTCACTCTCTTAATCTCATTCCGTCATTATAATATTTTGGCATAATATATAAACATGATTCTTAATTTATTTAATTGATATAAGTTTACAATTAAATTTGTATAAAATTAAATAAATATACACATATATTATATATGACACACTATATAACAATTTGTGTCTTTATATGTATTATATCATGTTAATTTTATACAAGGCCTAAGTCATAGGCGGCCCCTTAAAGTTGTCCGCATAATTCACTTAGACACCTCAACTAGGTCATGTTTCAATTTAACCCTTAAATTGTTCAAAACATATACCCATTAAACACAAGATGCTTATGTGGCAAGATAAGTGTAATTCACTGCCCTTGAGCGCGTGAATAGTTCCCAAAATTATTTTTTTTTATTTTTTTTTAAATTAATTTTGTAATTTCTTGAAACCTAGATATATTATTAAATAACTAAAATTAATAATTTAGTTCAACAAAGATCTCTTAATAAAAAAAAAGGAAAACAGAATCCATTATCCTTCAACAATCGTCTTCTTCAAAGCACTCTGTGTTCTTCAATCTTTAGCAAATCTTGTTTGGGTTTCATGTTTTTTTTTTAAAAGAGAAACTGAATTATTATCAGCCAAATTCCTAAGCCACCATCCCCGCCTCACCCCTTCCTCATATACTTTCTTTCTAGCATTGTTCCGCCATTCTCGATATCATCAACATTATTTTGGAGTTTCAGAAGAGAATTTCATCAAAAATAATTTCAGTGAAACACCATTTTTTCCGGCAAGACTAATACGGATCTGAAGTTATTTTCTTAAAATTGTTAAAAAGTTATTTTAGTATAAAGGAGATGGGGCAGGTATATCAGTGGGGAAAAAAATCCTTGTGTGAATTGAGAGAGGAACATCGGAGTTCCATCATTATCGAAGTGTTTCTGATGTATATGGAGGTGATGCAGTTGGGTGAGTGTTATGCAAAGAAGAAATGAAGAAGAAAGGTTTTCTCTTTCTATTTTTATTTTATATATATATTTTTTGACTAAGAAAATATTTTTATTTTATTTATTTTTTCTAATTATTTTTTTAATTGTTATTATGGGGTCAATGCCACATGTCCTTTTTTTATTGGTTATTGTCATATCATCCGCGAGTGTATGTCACTCACTCTCTATTTTTAATTGTTTGTCAGAAAATGTTCAATAGGAATATATTTTAACTAGTAAAAGTGTTCAATTGAAACAAATATTAGATAAAGTGTCTAACTGAATTATGCGGACAACTTTAAGGGGCCGGAGGTGACTTAAGCCTTTATACAAATTTAAATATATGTTTATGTAAAGTCAAAGTTGAAGATTATATATAATTTTTTTCTTTAAAAGTCAAATTATCATGGCGTTTTGTATTATGCCAAATATTTTATTGAATAACATATAAGTACTTAGAAATCTGCACTAATTTTTAAGTGTTAGCGTGTAGCTCAATGATATATATTTTAAAAATATAACTCCTACTCCAGTGTATTTGAGTTAGCTCTAACAATAGAACTTGTCTCGTTACAATAACAAAAAACTAAATATAATCCCTCCATAGACCTTATCCAATTCTTTTGGAAAAAAAATAGAGAAACTAATTTCAAAAGAAGTTTATCTCAAGTAACACAAATTAAGGAATTTTTTTTTTAACTTAAGGGCCCGTTTGACCATGCAATATAGTATTATGATATGAAATTATGAAATTAAATTGAAGTTTTGTTTGAACATGCAATATGGAATTTTGGTGTTGTATATTTTCTCATAAACATAAAAATCTCATAAGTTCTAAAACTATTAAAATACCCCTAATTATTTATTTCAATATTATCAAATAAACAAAAATCATAAAATCGTTTAATAAATTATTATATAGTTATTTATTCTCCACTTAAGTAATTGTTTCATCAATATATTTGAGTAAATATGAAACACTTTTCACGGCTCTTCAAGATATCATTACTCAACAATCGTGAAGTTTGAGTTAAAGTGATTATATGTTGGGGTGAGAATAATAAATTTTATGTCTGGTGAGAATAATAAATTTTAAAAAGTAATGATGTGATTATAAATCTTATTTGCGTGTGAAATAAATGGTTGACAGATATAAATGTGAGATTATTTTAACAAGATATAAAATCGTGGATCAATTTTTGTATTAAAATAACTCAAACCATGATATAATATTCCCATATGATTCCATATCATGATTTTTGAAAAATACGATATCACATCTCACGATACCGTATCATGAGATGAAATCAGCTTAAAATCACATGTCCAAAAACTCCTATTCATTTTACGATACCATATTGTGATATTATATTATATCACATAGCCAAACATCTACTAAATGTAAATTACATATTATCTAATAGGAAAAAAAAAAAAAGGAAACAAAGAATAGCCTCCTTTGGCACAAATATGGCTAATTGGGGCCCACTTCTCTATTAATTTGCACTTGTATTGCTTATACACATATATTACATAGCAAAAAGCATTGGGCCAGTTGAATATTGTCCATTTGCCTTCCATTTGAGGACCAATATTTGTAATTTCTTCATTTTAAATTTTAAATTAATATAACTGTTTTACCACAAATGTTTACATTAATTGACATACAATTATATATTTTGAAAAATAATTAAGAATAAGTAATTAATGTTGAGAATAAAATATGAAAAGAAAAATTCAAAAACCTTGATATATTAACCATATAATTTTAAATAAACATCAATTATTAAAATTTAATTATTTATATATTACTTATTTCTATGTTAATTATTCCATATTCTGTTTTACATGAAAACAATATATAAATTTTTAGAATTTATACATATATTACATGCACGTTTCTAAATTTAAATTTTCAAAAAAAGTCATACTAAATAGGTAACATATATTCCTATGATTTAAATTTAAACTTTTAATTTAGCTGTCCAAAATTATATCATCTTTGTAACGACCTGTTTAGTCGTTTTGAGCAACAGAGTTCATTTCTGGAAAAACTGGCTGGAACGACGAGTGTCACGACGGACCGTCGTAGTCACGACGGCCCGTCGAGGAGGTGTCGTTCCAGGACACTTAGAATTCTTCAATTTGGATATTAAAATCGACTCTCTGTAAATTGTGACGGACCTGCAGGACGTGCCGTCACATCCACGACGAACCGTCGTGAGGTTCCGTGGCAAAACACTTCAACTTTTGAGAATTTGGTGCAAGAAACGAGTTTCTGACCGTCATGACGGAGGTGCAGGACGGACCGTCACAGGGGTGACGGGCCGTCACAGCCCACCTGAAAATTGGGGAGGCTGCGACGACCTGTGTGACGGACCATCGCAGGCACGACGGCCCGTCACAGGTCACGCAGATCCCAGTCAGAATAGGATTTCTCCACACGTTTTAAGGGTCGTTTTTGACTATTCTTTCCTTAATTATAAAGATTGAGGGTTAACATTAATAAGTCTAATTACTTAGGGGTTAAAAGAGGTAACCTTAAGTTAATTAGGGGGTTTTATTGTCCTCTTTTATTCTTAATTATTTGTTAATTAGGGTAAAGGAAAGAGGGTTTGAATAAAACAAAAGAGAAAGAACAAGAGAGAAAAGAGAGAAACGAATTGAGAGAGTATTGATCGATCAAAGAGGGAAGAGGAATAACAAAGCTTGGAAGATTTCTTGTTGATTCCAATTCTTCGGTGGAGGTAGGTTATGGTTTTTACGATATTCGTAGTGAACTCTTAATAGTGAATAATATGTGTTGATGATATTGTAAACCTGTCTATATGCTTAATTGCATGCTTGTATGAAATTGATTTTGTGATTTTGATAAAACAAGCATAATGAAAATCCTTGAATCCCAAATCTTGAAAGAAACTTTAATCTACGATATTAATGACGATGCCTTGGTATAAAAGAAGGCTTGATGAATTAAAGTAATGGGATTGATGATGCCTTAGTATAGAGAAGGCTTGATGAACGGATAGAATGAATTTAGTGGATCGGAGTGTCACGTACCGACACATAGTAATAGTGGATCGGAGTGTCACGTTCCGACACATAGTATTAGTGGGACGGGTGTCACGAACCGACACGTAGATATAGGGGATCGGAGTGTCACGTACCGACACATATAGGGGATCGGAGTGTCACGTTCCGACACATATAGGGGATCGGAGTGTCACGTTCCGACACATATAGGGGATCGGAGTGTCACGTACCGACACATAGTTGTAGGGGATCGGAGTGTCACGTACCGACACAAGAGGAAGAAAGATAATGAATCTCGAAAGATGTTAATATACTCAACATAATTAACTTAATTCCCAAATGAGTATGGTATTGAGGCTTGAGCCCTCATGGATGAACTTGATGGTATTTATTGACGATTATAATACTTGTTGTTGCTACATGTTGAGTTTATAGTTGATTTATAATATTACTTGATATGTATTATCTTCTATTTGGAGTTGGCCGATGATATCTACTCAGTACGTGTGGTTGTACTGACCCCCTACTTTTATGTTTTCCTCTTTGTTATTTGTGTTATGCAGCAAACGTTCCGTCAACTTCAACACAACAGTAACTCGGGCCAGATTTCGTCATACCGGATCTCAGGGTGAGCTAACGCTTCTAGCTTGGACTGGATCTTCTTCTATAAGTCTTGATGTCTTGACTTCCGGCATGGACTAGTTTCTTATGTATTTTTTTGCTTCTTAGACAGTCTTAGATAGTTTAGTTTAGCAATTTGAGGATAGATGTTCTTGTGATGATGACTTCCAGATTTTGGGAATATTAATAATAGTTTTGAGTTGTTTATTTAATGAGTTTAAGTCTTCCGCATTTCTTTTGTTGATATTGTATTAAAATGGTAAGGGTTAGATTGTTTGGTTCGCTCACATAGGAGGGTAAATGTGGGTGCCAGTCGCGGCATCGAATTGGGTCGTGACAAACTTGGTATCAGAGCATTAGGTTCATTGGTCTCATCACACAAGAACAGGTCTAGTAGAGTCTTAAGGAACGGTAGGGGGACGCCTTTACTTTTCTTTGAGAGGCTATAAGACTTTAGGAAAATTCCATTCTTTCAATCTTCTTTCGTGCTACTACTTGAGTCCAATTGGTATCTAGGTGATACAAATTGGTATCTAACCATCTTCATTCTATTTCGCAGATGGTTAGAACTAGAGCAACGACCGCACCAGCAGCAACAACGGAAAGACAAGAAACGACTGAGCCAGCCACTGGGGCTGTAGCTCGAGGAAGAACAGCGGCAAGAGGCCGTGGTAGAGGTCGTGGGAGGACGTCCTCTAGGGGAAGAGGACGAGCACCTAGTCCATCTGAGGCTAGGGCGGTGACTCCTCCACCGACTGAGGAGGTAGTAAGAGAGGGTGAGGAAGGGGAAACTGAACAAGAGCAGAATGAGGAAATGCCACCCCAACCTACCCCAGAGATGATCAACCAGGTACTTGCTTATCTTAGCGGGTTATCCGATCAGGGGCAGGCACCTCCAGTGGTTTCTGCACCAACACCTCCGGTTTCAAAGATACGACATGCGGCTACTATGGCTCCCCGCATGGATGCATCATTGGGAATAGGCACATTTCCACGTCTGACTACTGGCCCTATTATGACAAATGATCAGCATGAACTTTTCAGTAAGTTCTTGAAATTGAAACCTCCAGTCTTTAAGGGCGCAGAATCAGAGGATGCCTACGATTTTCTGGTTGATTGTCATGAGCTACTACACAAGATGGGTATAGTAGAACGGTTTGGCGTTGAGTTCGTGAGCTATCAGTTTCAAGGGAACGCCAAAATGTGGTGGGGGTCACATGTTGAGTGTCAACCAACAGAGGCACCACCTATGACTTGGGAATCATTCTCTACCCTGTTTATGGAGAAGTATATCCCAAGGACCTTGAGAGATAGAAAAAGGGATGAGTTCTTGAGTCTCGAGCAAGGTAGGATGACGGTTAACGCATATGAGGCCAAATTCCGTGCATTATCCAGGTATGCCACCCAACTTTGTTTCAGTCCACAAGAACGGATCCGCCGTTTTGTGAAGGGGTTGAGATCAGAATTGCGGATTTCAGCCTTACAGATAGCGGCAACGGCAACCTCCTTCCAAGAGGTGGTAGACTTTGTGATAGAGGTGAAAGGAGTGAAGCCAGATGACTTCACCACGACATCGACATCAAAAAGGTTTCGAAGGGGAGGTGAGTTTAATGGTTCTTACTCTAGAGGACAGAGCTCCGGAGGTCACTCAGTTCGACCAATTCAGTCTTCACTACAGACTGTAGTTGGGGGTCCACCTCAGAACGGTCAACACTACTCTGAGAGGCCGATGCGTGAACCCAGAGAATGTTATGGATGTGGGGAGATTGGACACATTAAGAGATATTGTCCAAACCAGAGTTACAAAACCCCACTAGCCAGAGGTAGAGGTGGTCATGGTAGAGGCCGTTATTCTGGAGGGCGTGGTGGCCGAGGTAATGGTGGTCACCAAAACGGCAGAGGTGATGGGCAAACTGGAGCCCCTACATCACAACATGGTAGGGGCAACGGGCAAAACAACGAAAGGGCCCATTGTTATGCTTTCCCTGGGAGATCGGAGGCGGAGACATCTGATGCTGTTATCACAGGTAATCTTCTGGTTTGTGATTGCATGGCTTCCGTATTGTTTGATCCTGGATCCACATTTTTTATGTATCTTCCTCATTTGCTAATGGTCTAAATTTACATTGTGAATTACTTGACATGCCTATTCGTGTTTCTACTCCGGTGGGTGAGTCTGTGGTAGTTGAAAAGGTATATAGGTCTTGTTTGGTGAACTTTGTGGGGAGCAACACTTATGTAGATTTGGTTATCTTAGAAATGGTTGATTTTGATGTAATTCTGGGTATGACTTGGCTTTCTCCGCAATTTGCGATTTTGGATTGTAATGCTAAAACGGTGACGTTAGCCAAGCCTGGGACAGATCCGTTAGTGTGGGAGGGTGACTACACTTCCAATCCGGTGCGTATCATCTCCTTTCTTCGTGCTAAGAAGATGGTGAGTAAAGGGTGTTTAGCTTTCTTGGCACATCTCAAGGATGACACTACCCAAGTACCCTCGATTGAGTCAGTTTTGGTAGTCCGTGAGTTTTTGGATGTGTTCCCTGCAGATCTTCCTGGCATGCCACCGGATAGGGATATTGATTTCTGCATTGATTTGGAACCGGGTACTCGCCCCATTTCTATACCCCCTTATAGAATGGCTCCCGCCGAATTAAGAGAGTTAAAGGCTCAACTTCAAGAATTGTTGAGTAAAGGCTTCATTAGACCAAGTGCATCTCCTTGGGGTGCTCCGGTTTTGTTTGTGAAGAAGAAGGATGGGAGTTTTCGGATGTGCATAGACTATAGACAACTGAACAAGGTAACTATTAAGAACAAGTATCCTCTTCCTCGCATTGATGACTTGTTCGATCAGTTACAAGGTGCTTGTGTCTTCTCTAAAATTGACTTGAGATCCGGTTATCATCAATTGAAAATACGGGCAACGGATGTGCCCAAGACTACTTTTCGGACTAGGTATGGGCATTATGAATTTGTAGTGATGTCCTTTGGTCTTACAAATGGCCCCGCTGCTTTCATGAGCTTGATGAATGGGATATTTAAGCCGTATTTGGATCTCTTTGTGATCGTATTTATAGATGATATACTGGTATATTCTAAAAGTAAGGAGGAACATGAGGAGCATTTGAGAATTGTATTGGAAATGTTGAGGGAGAAGAAGCTTTATGCCAAGTTCTCTAAGTGTGAGTTTTGGCTAGATGCAGTGTCCTTCTTGGGGCACGTGGTTTCTAAGGATGGAGTGATGGTAGATCCTTCTAAGATTGAAACAGTGAAGAATTGGGTAAGACCCACTAATGTGTCAGAAATACGGAGTTTTGTTGGGTTAGCTAGCTACTACCGCCGATTCGTCAAGGGATTCTCTTCTATTGCTTCCCAACTGACGAACTTGACTAAGCAAAACGTTCCATTTGTATGGTCGGATGAGTGTGAGGAAAGCTTTCAGAAACTCAAGACTTTGTTGACTACCGCGCCTATCCTTACCTTGCCAGTGGAAGGTAAGAATTTCATTGTCTATTGTGATGCATCCTATACGGGTTTGGGTGCAGTGCTAATGCAAGAAAAGAATGTGATTGCTTATTCTTCAAGACAATTAAAAGTGCATGAACGTAACTATCCAACTCATGACTTAGAATTGGCCGCGGTAGTATTTGCATTGAAGCAATGGAGGCATTATTTATATGGGGTTAAGTGTGAAATCTATACGGATCATCGTAGTTTACAGTATGTCTTTACTCAGAAAGATTTGAACTTGAGACAAAGGAGATGGATGGAACTACTGAAGGACTACGATATCACTATCTTGTATCATCCGGGGAAGGCGAACGTTGTGGCAGATGCCTTGAGTAGAAAGGCCGGAAGCATGGGAAGTCTAGCTCATTTGCAAGCTTCTTCTAGACGCCCATTGGCTAGAGAAGTGCAGATTTTGGCTAATGACCTCATGAGGTTAGAAGTAAATGAGAAGGGAGGATTGTTAGCTTGTGTGGAGGCAAGATCCTCCTTCCTTGACAAGATTAAGGGGAGCAGTTTGAGGATGAGAATTGATTGATCCGATATTCGAGATGAGAGTGTAACAAGAAGACGAATTCGAGATAAAGAAGGAGAAAGGCACATTGATGAGGAAGGTGTTTTGAGGATTAAGGGAAGGGTATGTGTACCCCGCGTCGATAATTTGATCAACACTATTCTGACAGAGGCTCATAGTACAAGGTATTCTATACATCCGGGTGCAACCAAGATGTATCGCGACCTAAAGCAACACTTCTGGTGGAGTAGAATGAAGCGCGATATTGTTGACTTTATTGCCAAATGTCCAAACTGTCAACAAGTAAAGTATGAACACCAAAGGCCCGGAGGAACGCTTCAGAGAATGCCCATTCCTGAATGGAAGTGGGAGAGAATCGCAATGGACTTTGTGGTTGGTCTTCCAAAGACAATGGGTAAGTATGACTCCATTTGGGTGATTGTTGATAGGTTAACTAAGTCTGCTCATTCATTCTTCCGGTCAAGGTGACTTACAATGCAGAGAAGTTAGCAAAAATCTACATCTCAGAAATCTTTCGATTGCATGGGGTTCCACTGTCCATCATATCAGATAGAGGTACGCAGTTTACTTCTAAGTTTTGGAAAACATTGCATGCCGAATTGGGTACTAGGTTGGACCTTAGCACTGCATTTCACCCTCAGACTGATGGTCAGTCTGAGCGAACGATCCAAGTGTTGGAAGATATGCTTCGTGCATGCGTGATAGAGTTTGGTGGCCATTGGGATAGCTTCTTACCTTTGGCAGAGTTTTCATACAATAATAGCTATCACTCCAGTATTGATATGGCCCCATTTGAAGCATTGTATGGGAGGAGGTGTAGATCTCCCATTGGGTGGTTTGATGCATTTGAGGTTAGACCTTGGGGTACTGACCTCTTGAGGGATTCGTTAGATAAGGTGAAGGGCATTCAAGAAAAGCTTCTAGCGGCGCAAAGTAGACAAAAGGAGTATGCAGACCGAAAGGTTAGAGACTTGGAGTTCATGGAAGGTGAACAAGTCTTGTTGAAAGTTTCACCCATGAAAGGGGTGATGCGGTTTGGAAAAAGAGGTAAGCTAAGTCCAAGGTATATCGGACCATTCGAGGTACTAAAGCGAATAGGGGAGGTGGCTTATGAATTAGCCTTGCCCCCAGGGCTGTCCGGAGTGCATCCGGTGTTTCATGTGTCCATGTTGAAAAGATACCACGGAGATGGAAACTACATTATCCGTTGGGATTCAGTTTTGCTTGATGAGATTTGACTTATGAAGAGGAACCAGTTGCTATTTTAGATAGAGAGGTTCGCAAGTTGAGGTCGAGAGAGATTGCATCCATCAAAGTTCAATGGAAGAATCGACCGGTTGAAGAGGCTACTTGGGAGAAGGAGGCAGATATGCAAGAAAAATACCCACATCCGTTTACAGATTCAGGTACTCCTTTCGCCATTGTTTTTCTTCTTCTTTTGATCGTTCGGGGACGAACGATGGGTAAATTGGTATCTATTGTAACGACCTGTTTAGTCGTTTTGAGCAACAGAGTTCATTTCTGGAAAAACTGGCTGGAACGACGAGTGTCACGACGGACCGTCGTAGTCACGACGGCCCGTCGAGGAGGTGTCGTTCCAGGACACTTAGAATTCTTCAATTTGGATATTAAAATCGACTCTCTGTAAATTGTGACGGACCTGCAGGACGTGCCGTCACATCCACGACGAACCGTCGTGAGGTTCCGTGGCAAAACACTTCAACTTTTGAGAATTTGGTGCAAGAAACGAGTTTCTGACCGTCATGACGAAGGTGCAGGACGGATTGTCACAGGGGTGACGGGCCGTCACAGCCCACCTGAAAATTGGGGAGGCTGCGACGACCTGTGTGACGGACCGTCGCAGGCACGACGGCCCGTCACAGGTCACGCAGATCCCAGTCAGAATAGGATTTCTCCACACGTTTTAAGGGTCGTTTTGGACTATTCTTTCCTTAATTATAAAGATTGAGGGTAACATTAATAAGTCTAATTACTTAGGGGTTAAAAGAGGTAACCTTAAGTTAATTAGGGGGTTTTATTGTCCTCTTTTATTCTTATTATTTGTTAATTAGGGTAAAGAAAGAGGGTTTGAATAAAACAAAAGAGAAAGAACAAGAGAGAAAAGAGAGAAACGAATTGAGAGAGTATTGATCGATCAAAGAGGGAAGAGGAATAACAAAGCTTGGAAGATTTCTTGTTGATTCCAATTCTTCGGTGGAGGTAGGTTATGGTTTTTACGATATTCGTAGTGAACTCTTAATAGTGAATAATATGTGTTGATGATATTGTAAACCTGTCTATATGCTTAATTGCATGCTTGTATGAAAATTGATTTTGTGATTTTGATAAAACAAGCATGATGTAAATCCTTGAATCCCAAATCTTGAAAGAAACTTTAATCTACGATATTAATGATGACGATGCCTGGTATAAAAAAGAAGGCTTGATGAATTAAAGTAATGGGATGATGATGCCTTAGTATAGAGAGGCTTGATGAACGATAGAATGAATTTAGTGGATCGGAGTGTCACGTACCGACACATAGTAATAGTGGATCGGAGTGTCACGTTCCGACACATAGTATTAGTGGGACGGGTGTCACGAACCGACACGTAGATATAGGGGATCGGAGTGTCACGTACCGACACATATGGGGATCGGAGTGTCACGTTCCGACACCATATATAGGGATCGGAGTGTCACGTTCCGACACATATAGGGGATCGGAGTGTCACGTACCGACACATAGTGGTAGGGGATCGGAGTGTCACGTACCGACACAGAGAAGAAAATAATGAATCTCGAAAGATGTTAATATACTCACATAATGAACTTAATTCCCAAATGAGTATGGTATTGAGGCTTGAGCCCTCATGGATGAACTTGATGGTATTTATTGACGATTATAATACTTGTTGTTGCTTCATGTTGAGTTATAGTTGATTTATAATATTACTTGATATGTATTATCTTCTATTTGGAGTTGGCCGATGATATCTACTCAGTACGTGTGGTTGTACTGACCCCCTACTTTTATGTTTTCCTCTTTGTTATTTGTGTTATGCAGCAAACGTTCCGTCAACTTCAACACAACAGTAACTCGGACCAGATTTCGTCATACCGGATCTCAGGGTGAGCTAACGCTTCTGGCTTGGACTGGATCTTCTTCTATAAGTCTTGATGCCTTGACTTCCGGCATGGACTAGTTTCTTATGTATTTTTTTGCTTCTTAGACAGTCTTAGATAGTTTAGTTTAGCAATTTGAGGATAGATGTTCTTGTGATGATGACTTCCAGATTTTGGGAATATTAATAATAGTTTTGAGTTGTTTATTTAATGAGTTTAAGTCTTCCGCATTTCTTTTGTTGATATTGTATTAAAATGGTAAGGGTTAGATTGTTTGGTTCGCTCACATAGGAGGGTAAATGTGGGTGCCAGTCGCGGCATCGAATTGGGTCGTGACAATCTTTTAGTATTATTAACTAAGAAATACATTTGCTTATTATTTTTCAATCTTTTTATTCATAAATTTCTTTTGATTTTTAATTTTAATATTATATTATTAATATTTTAGTAGAAAAAACAAATATTATTGTATTTTTAAAATTATCACGATTAAAAATTACGAATTTCAAATAATGATTGGGCCGGTGCGAAGCACGGCTTCCCTTTTTCTTAGTAGTAATTATATATATAAAATTTAAAAAAGAAAATTTGTCTAACCGGAACAAGATAAATTTAGTTGGGCACTTTTGTTAAAATTGGGCATAAATACAACAAATAAAGAAGATTTTATGTAGAATAGGTGGTTTTTTTAATTAAGGAAGAAAAGAAAAAGATAAATTACGAAAATATAAATCTTTTGTTTCACTTATTTCTATTATCTTCTATTACTTTTTAAAATCTCTAAAATATTTTTTTAATATATTTGAGACGCATATTAATATATCTGAACCGGTATTTAATGTATCAGAATTACATATTAATGTATCCAAGCTAAATATTATGTATCGGAGCTACATATTAATGTATTCGAGTTAGTTTTTAATTATTCGAGCTACATATTAATATATACGAGACAATATTTAATGAATCCGAGTTTCAATTATTATATCTGTTTTTTTTAATTTTTAAGGAATTAATGTAATTAGAAACTTATTAGGCATAGATTATAATTTTATATAAAACAATGAGATTTATGTAATTAAAAAAAATCGAGTGATTTGATATCTTTGTGTCAACTAATTATATAAATTATAAACTAAACATTATGGATAAATGATATCATAACAGGAGAAACTCAAACAAATAAATGTTTGTAATAAAAGATAGTATTAAATAAATAATATAAAATAATATTAGTATTTAATGTGTACTAATCCTAGTCCTATTAGGATTAGTACTCCTTAATCCTAGTCCTATTAGGATTAGTACTCCTTTCTATATCTCCAATATATCTCCCATGTATTCCTTATTAGGTAACACTTCAATACAATCAATATTCCTTCATGGTATCAAGAGCCAGAAAACCTAGATCTTCTTTTCTATAGGTTTTTTTCTCTCTTTAGGGCACCGATCGTTCCCTCTCTTTTCTTGGGCGGCGGCAGCCATGACAACCGAGGTGGATCCTCTCGATTCACTTCCTTCTGGCGTTAAACTCCTTCTCAGGCATCTTCATACCCTGATTCCCAAAAAATTATCAGACATAAATTACCCTACATGGAAAATCACCGTTCTTACAGCCCTTAAGGCCAATTACCTTCTCAAATACGTCGATGGAAGCACAAAACCGCCGCCGGCAGTCATCACCGCCACGGACAAATCAGAAAAAACCAATCCGGCCCATGCCGCCTGGAAAGCCGTGGATGGCCAGATCCGATCATGTTTGATTGCGGTCATCTCTCCCACGTTCAGAAACACGTCCGATCCTACACAACTGCTTCAGCCCTGTGGACGGCCCTCGCAACACGCTATGCATCAATTTCCCACTCTCATATTTTTCAATTGCGTGATCGTCTCCACACAATTACCAAAGGCACGAAAACTATGGCGGAGTATTTAGACGAGTCTCCACCTCATCACAGCCCTCGACACCGTGAACGAAATCATTCCCGAAAAAGATCTCGTCATGTGCGTCGTTCGGGGGCTCCCATCAGCTTACTCCTCCATTAAACAGGCGGTTCACATCAGTCCAACGCCCGTTGACCTGGCTACTCTCTCCTCGTGGCTAAAAAGTGAAGAAATCAACGTGGATCTGGAGAGCAAACTTCTTCTCCGAGAAGCCGCTGTTATGGAGCCGGCCACCGCCCTCACCGCAAGCCAGAACTATCGCGGGAGGCGTGGTGGCGGCCGGCAAGGGGAGCCGCGGCGGCTACGGAAGAAACAGCGGAGGCCGCGGGCGCGGCGATCGGCAGGGCAGTCGTCCGCCGTACGACGGTCAGCAGCACGGCAGCAACAACAGCCTGCACTCCTTCGGCAGCGGCGGACAGTCATCTTCCACGGCGGGCAGGGCACTTACGAGCGGATCGTCCAACTTGTCAAATCTGTTAGAAAACAGGACACACCGTGTGTTCGTTTGCTGTTTCGGTATGAGGAGAGCCGAAATAGTGATACACGTGCCAATTATGCATCTCAAGCTGGCCCTTCCTCTGAATGGCTGTTGGATACTGGGGCCAACATGCACGTTACTTCTGATCTATCCAAGCTTAACGCTCCAAATCCATATCATGGCTCCAATGGTATTACTGTTGGCAACGGTGAGTCCCTTAATATTTCTCACACTGGCACGGGTACCATTAAAACCCCCACCGCTATCTTTCACCTAGGTAACCTTACCACGTCCCTTCTATTAAAACCAATCTCCTTTCAGTTCACCAATTCACAAAAGACAATAATTGCTCACTCTTGTTCACCTCTAATATTTTCAGATCCTAGACAATACTACCAAGAGGGTGATTTTTCAGGGCCCCTGTGAGCATGGTCTATACGTTCTTCCTGGCACAAGTTCGTCTGCCCACCCAGTTTCAGAAAGCGTTCCTGTGGCTCCGGTGGCTCTTTCGGCTGATGGCCACAGTCTGTTGTGGCACAGTCGTCTGGGTCACCCGTCTACTCAAATAATAAATTCTTTAATGTCTCAATTAGGTTTTTCTTCCATTCATGTAAACAATTGTGACTCCTGTTCAATTGCTAAATCTCATAAATTACCTTTTACTTTATCTGAGAAGCGTACAACTGCACCTTTTCAACTTATTCATTTTGACCTATACGGTCCTACTGTTGTTCCTTCATTTGCTGGTTTTCGCTATTATATTTGTTTTGTGGATGATTTTACAAAATACACTTGGTTGTACCCACTAAAACACAAATCACAGGCATACACCACCTTTGTCACTTTTGAAAAATGGTCAAAACACATTCAATTCTCATGTTAAACTTTTTTCGAAGTGACAATGGAAAGGAATATGTAAATAACATCTTTGGACGTTTCTGCAATCCCTGGGAATTATACATCAAATCTCCTGTCCATACACTCCCGAACAGAATGGGGTGGCTGAGCGTAAGCATCGCCATCTCATTGAAACGGTGGTTACTCTTCTACATCAATCTCATCTCCCTGTCTCCTTTTGGGTAGAAGCTCTAGCCACCGCAAACTACCTCATTAACAGAATGCCCAGTCACACCCTCTCCAACAAATCACCCTATCAACTCCTTTACCAAGAACTTCCCAATTATACCAACCTCCGTCTTTGGGTGTCTTGCCTACCCTTGGCTACGCCCTCATATTACTCACAAATTACAACCCCGATCCCGTCCTTGTATTTTTTTGGGCTATCATCCTACCTCCAAGGGTTATCGCTGTCTTGACCCACAAACTCATAAAGTCTACATATCTCGTCATGTCAAATTTGTCGAAAATGAGTTTCCCTACGAGTCTATTTCCTCCTCCACAAATACATCATTCATTGGCGTCCTTCCTTTTTTTCCAACATACTCACAGGTCCCTCACCACCTTCCCCCACCCTCCACCCACTACCCAACCACCCCTCATCACCCCTTCGACGACCGTCACCCACAATACACCCGCAACCACCACCCACACTCACAACCAACCCGAACCACCCCATACCCACAACATCTCCAGCCGATCCGTTTTGGGTCCTTCCCGGCCACCCCCGAATCACCACCGCCCGTGCCACCCCAATACTCATCCCATGTTAACCCGTGGCAAAGCCGGTATCTTTAAACCCAAAACCTTTCAGGCTACCATACTACCAAATACACCCCTTCCCGATAGTGAACCAACAACCTACTCTGTTGCCTCAAAAAATGCTTATTGGCGTCATGCTATGGATGACGAGTTTTAAGGCTTTGACTGATCAGAAAACTTGGTTCTTGTACCTAAGCCCCATGGGCGGCACCCAGTGGGCTGTAAATGGGTGTACAAAATTAAACACAATGCAGATGACAGTATTTCCATACAAGGCTCGTTTGGTTGCTAAAGGCTACAATCAGGAGTATGGGCTTGATTACTCCGAGACATTCAGTCCTGTTATTCGGCAGGAAACCATTCGCCTGGTACTGTCACTCGCCGTGCGCAACAATTGGCTCATCAATCAGTTGGATGTTTCCAATGCTTTTCTTCATGGCATGCTTGATGAAACTATCTACATGACGCAACCACCGGGCTATGTTGATCCCCGCTTCCCTCAACATGTTTGCAAACTCCAGAAGTCTCTGTATGGGCTCAAGCAAGCCCCCGTGCTTGGTACACACGTCTGAAAACGTTCCTCCAGGGACTCGGCTTCACGTGTTGCGTACACGACACGAGTCTGTTTACTCGACATTCAGCACACGGTACAGTCATTCTTCTTGTCTATGTAGATGATATCATTATTACAGGCTCTACTGCAGCTCTCATTCAGGATGTCACTCGAGCTATGCATACTACCTTCAAAATAAAGGACCTTGGCCCCGTTACATTATTTTCTGGGAATGGAGGTTTCTCGGACAGCAGCAGGCTTGTTTCTTCATCAGTCAAAAATATGCTCGAGATCTGTTGCAGAAAGCTGGACTGGAAAAATGCACCAGTCAACCAACACCGATGGCAGTCTCTCGTCTACGAATGGAGCCGACACCCCCTTTGCCGATATCACCCACTTCCGCAGCCTCATTGGGGCTCTACAGTATCTGGCCATTACCCGTCCTGACATCCAGTTTGCTGTCAACCGAGTTGCTCAGCGCATGCATCAACCAAGTGAACATGATTACCATTGTCTAAAACGCATTCTCAGGTACATTTTTGGCACTCTTGTCGTGGTTTACTCATTCGACCCGGGGACTTGGAGCTTCGGGGTTTCTCAGATTCAGATTGGGCGAATGATAAAAATGACAGAAAATCTACATCGGGGTTTCTCATTTTTTGGGGCCGAACCTGATCTCCTGGTGTACAAAAAAACAACCCAAGGTCTCTCGGTCCTCGACTGAAGCTGAATACCGCGCCCTTGCTCTTCTTGCTGCTGAGACCATGTGGGTCACATATATTCTTCGCGAACTCCGCGCACTCACACTGTTCCTGCTCTCTATTGTGACAACAAATCAACCATCTGTGTGGCCAAGAATTCCGTCCTACACACCAGAATGAAGCATGTTGATACCGATTGTCTCTTTGTTCGCGATGAAGTTCAGGCCGGCACCATGACTGTGCAGTATGTACCCACTGAAGAACAACCGGCTGATATTCTCACCAAGCCTCTCCCGAGCCGACAGCACGATTACCTCAGTTCCAAGCTTCCGTTCGCTTCCGCTCAGCTCAGCTTGAGGGGGGATAATAACAGATAGTATAAATAAATAGTATAAATAATATTAGTTTTACTGTGTACTAATCCTAGTCCTATTAGGATTAGTACTCCTTAATCCTAGTCCTATTAGGATTAGTACTCCTTCCTATATCTCCTATATATATCTCCCATGTATTCCCTTATTAGGTTAACACTTCAATACAATCAATATTCCTTCAGTTTGGAATGTGAAAAAAGTATATATTTAAATGATATCATAAGGAAAGTTGTAGATTTTTGTATTAGGAAAAATAATGTATGCATTAATATTGTGTATTATTAGTATTTTGTGCGTTTTTTTTCTAATAAAATAATAATTATATACTCTATTGTGTATTAAGGTGTATATTGCTGATACTATGAGTTTAATGCATGCATTAGCATGATTAATGACTCAATTTCTCCTCAAAACCTTTTGTAATGCATGGTATTTTTTAATGCATCAAATCAAACAATGCATAAAAATAATTTATGTATAACTAATGCAAGCATAACTAATACATGCATTGTTAATACAAGCATTATTAATACACTTTATTTAACAATATTCTTACACTCCTTACCAAACGACCTCTTATTGTCTATAATAACTATTGGATGAAAAGACTCCTCAGTTACCTGTTTAATGCCGCTAATTTTATTTATTTGATTGAATACTTCAGTATTAAAAGTGTATTATTGTATGATATTATTGAATAAATGATTAATGAGATGTTGTATAACATTTTAATTTAGGGCAATAGAGTAATTTAATTTTGTACTTAGTGCTTTCCATTTTAAATAATATATTAAAATTCTCTCTCTCTCTCTATCTCTCTATCTCTCTCTCTCTATATATATAGATAAAGAAAAATAGTGTGTGATATATGCGTTTTGAGCAGGTTTTTTTTCCTACAAATTTATTTAAAAGGGAATCTGAATGAGCTTAAAATTCACCTATCTCTTGTATTTCTATCAACTTTTTAAATCTATTACTTCCTTCGTTTTATAAAGAATTGTCTAATTTAATTTGACACGGAGTTTAAAAAAATGAAGAAAACTTTTGATCATGCGGTCCTAAATTAAAGTTATGTCAAATGTACAATATTGTCCTTTTAATCTTGTGGCCTTAAACATGCCACGTGAAAGTTGTTACAGTACAAAATCGAACCAAAAACCGAACCAAACCGTAAATCGAGTCAAACCGAAAAAAAACCCGACTAGTGGTTTGGTTTGACTTGGTTTGGTGTTAGAAAAAAAAACCCGACTATATTTGATTTGGTTTGATTTCAACAACAAAAAAAAAAAACCCGAGATCAACCAACCCGACATTATATATATAATTTTAAAATTTTATTCTATACGCAAAAATACTTACTTTGATATAGTTTTTTAAATATCTCTTATACTTTTTCATAGTTTTATCTTTTAATATATATATTTCATGTTTGGAAGTTAGAATTCTTAATAATCTAATAAAGATTATAGTTCATACATGTTGGTAATTATAATAAAGTTTAAATAAAAATCATATTAATAGTAATGCAAAAAGAAAATCAATTCAACACTAAGAATGACAATAATATTGAATATTTGTTTTTTAATTTTACATAAATCTAGACAATTAAAATACATGATCTAGTTTCATTTTCTTTTAATATTTAATCATGTAACTAATACTTACTAAACTTATTTTAGTATGATTTAGTACTTTAAATTATGCTCAATTTCATTATGACTTATTAATTTGCAATATTTGTTTTACGTGATTTTTATTATTTATTTTTTGTTGGATATTTTAGTGTCATTAATATCATATTTTGTGTTATTTTCTTGAGAAATAACTTAGATAGTTGCATTTTGGTAGTATTAAAAAAATATTTGAAGCACAAGTAAATTATATGTTTATATGAATACTTTACCGAAAAAATCCGAATGAACTCGAAGAAACCCGAAAAAACCCGAAATTGAAAAACTTGAGTTTTATTGATTTGATTTGGTTTGTAAATTTAAAAATCCGAGATAAATGGTTTGGTTTAATATTTGAAAAACACAAATCAATCCGGTCATGTAAATCCCTGGTTGTTACAAAAAGAAAAGAAAAAAAGTCATTTTTTTAAACAAACTAAAAAAAAAGGAGATCATTTTTTTTCAAACGGAGGAAGTACTATATTTTAAAGATTTTTTTGTATTAAAAAATGCAAAGTGATAGTATCTACTCCCTTGATCCTAATTTATATAAGTATTACTTGGCATACAATTTTTAAAAAAAGACTTTTGAAATTTATGATCTAAAATAAATCATAGGTATTTATGCAACTAGAAATTATTTCATGAAGGATAAAATATGTACTTTAAAGTTATATTACTACTAAATATATAAATATGCCATTTTTTCTTTAAACTAACTAAATAAAAAATCATATAAAATGAGACAAAGAAAATACTGACCAGTGAAATCGCTCATGATGACAATAATGCTCATTATAGTTATTTATCATAGTCCATTGTGTTACATTGGACAATGATGTAATTCTCGATGCAATTTATAGAAAAATGAAGGTTAGTAAGTGAGATTTTAAATTGACTATAATAGGGCGATAGACAATATTTTTTTAACCAGTAAATTATGCAAAGTTCAATATCAACGACAACGAGTTTTTGAAGGCGTCGAGTGATTTTAAGTTAACAATGCTTGAAATCAATGTAGACCAAACATGAAAAAGTTATTAGATACCTGAAATGATTAATGAATACTTTTTAAGAAGCATGAAATGTCTTTGACAACAAATGCAGACAATAATAATATGGAGCAGTGACATATACATAACAAATGAAAACTGAAAGACAAGAACAAGTTTATGTACTGTATTCCATAGAAATAAAATAGAACTAAGTGAACTAGTCATCTTGATATTAGCACATCTATCAATTCCTCATGTCAACAACTATGGCAAATCTGATATGGGGCTATTAATATCATCAAAGCAGGCGCAGCTTCCCGGTCACTGAATCAACGGCTGACTTGCTTCCTGCTCAATAGAAAAATAAGTTTTGAGCATAGCACCAAAGGGATTTGAGTACAAGCTGTGCGCAAACACCAACCGAGCTAGCATGCTATCTCACAAAATGATAGTAGTGAACCTCAAGAATAATAGAATTCATAAGTATTTGATTTGTAGGAAAGGTGCACAAATCCAAAACTTAATTTTATCAAAGGCACCATGGTTTCTATACCTTGAAAAGATTTCTAAACATTCCTCAAACAAGTTGTTTCCGAATATTTCTTTTGTTAAGTGGTGGAATTGGTAGCATCTTATAATCTATTGACGGAATTTTACCTTAAAAAACAACTGTAAACAAGAGCAATTAGGACGTGCAGAGGTTTACTTTGATTGCCATAGAACAGGCTAGTTAGAATCGAGCATTCTTTTGAGTTTTGATAACCAATTAGAATCGAGCATTATACGTAGATAAAAACCTGAAAATTTCCAGACTCTAACAGTCTAACTGATACAAATTCAGTACCACAAAATACAGGAAAGTGTATCATCAGAAAATAAACAGAGCTGTAGAAGTATGACCACATATAATATATTATTAGCAAGCTAGTTTTGTTATAAAGCGTTAGAATATAACAAAAAGGGAAAAAACATACGAATATAAACAAATAAATTAAGAAGTATACCTGGTCCAACTGCAAGAACCGTCCTTGAGCCTGATGCGACCTGCATATACAAATTCCAAAAAAACATAAGCAAGTCCTGAGGACTGTCAATCGCACAGGAAACAAGCAAGAAGTTATCCATCAGCCTGCAGCAGTAAAATCGTAGCATCTGGTATTAAGCTTCCAAGCAAGAGAACCATTTGGTCCCACGCGCGCACACAAAAAAAAAAGGAGAATGAAAAGGACTCTACTCAAGAAGAAACTCAACAAGAATCTCTCTAGGTTTACTACTTAACCCACATAATCACAACCTCATATTCATCTTCTGTAATGCAAAAAATGAGATAACATGCCTGTAATGAGAGCTGCCAACAAGAGATACTGTAGTATACCCTTGTCTCTAGATATTCTTAGTGGATCAGTTAACTAGCCTATCCCAAATTAGTTAGATTATTTATATAAACCACCCGTATATGTACACTCCAACACTAGATAATTTGTCTGTTGATGCAATTTGCTAGTTCATTAAAACTAGAAGTTCTCTAATCAACACTTGCCCTACAAGGATATACAAGTATCAAGGCATTATCAACAGATTAAAAAGTCTCCTAACAAACACCAGACCTAATATAAGAGTAATACTAATAACTACTAATCCTTATAGTTGATCTCACTTATATATATCATTTACTTCTATATATGTTGTACAGTTTGAGAGAGAACTCAACTTGATTAATTATTCCCTCAAGCTACTGAGATTTAGCTAAGTTTACATTCCCTAAAAAGGACCGGAAATTACTACAAATCAATCCCAATTATAATAGGAGCAAATCAAGCTACCTATGGTAAATACATATATGTTGTAGAATATTTAGGGGATTCTAAAACACCCCCTCAAACTGGTGCATACAAATAATATGTACCGAGACTACCCCCTCAAACTGGTGCATACAAATTATATGTACCGAGACTAAGTCATGAGGGGAGAACTGTCTAAGTCCATATAAGTAGTTCAACTTTTCCTCATCCCATCGATGTGGGACTTAATACCTTGCTTCACGCTCATGACTAGACATCTGGTGCTTGGACAATTTTTAATCTGGGAGGCGTGACATCGATAAATCATGACTCTAATACTATGAAAAATTAGGTCTTGGGCCTAACTCACACCCCAAAGCTAACTCAAAGGGAGAAGGATTGTCCAAACCTTATGAGGAGACCACTCATCTCATTACCAATGTGAGACTTTTCACATTCTTCAATACCCGCCTCACACCCAAGGCTAGACATCTTGTGCGTAGACAATTTTAATTTTGGGGGGCCAACATTGGGTGAGATGCGTTCCTCTAATACCAAGTGAGAAAACAAGAGTTTGAGAGAGAACTCTGATTGATTATTTACTCAAGCTATTTGGGTTTAAATAATTAAGTTTACATGTAAAAAAAGAAAGAAACGGAAATCAATACTTCATTATAATAGGAGTAAATCAAGCTACCTACTGTATTTACATATATGTTATAGAATATTCATAGGATTCTAATACTGCTTCCGTTTAAAAAAGAATGACCCTATTTTCTTTTTAGTCTGTTTAAAAATGAATGACCCACTTTCATTTTTTGGCAAAACTTAACTTTGACTTTCTACGTGGCATGTTTAAGACACAAAATTGAAGTGTATTTTGGTACATTTAACATAACTTTAATTTAAAACCACAAAATTAAAAAGTCTTCTTTCTTTTCTTAAACTCTGTTCCAAGTGAAACTAGGCCATCCTTTTTGAAACGGAGGGAGTGGTAAGTATTTTGAAACTGTTTCTCTTCTCTATAACTCAGTCTAATATCTACTTTTTTTTGAATAAAATAGCTTATTCATGAATGAAGTTCTCCCCGAGTAGTGAGGAGGTAGGTGGAAAGTGGGACATATATCATATGATGCAGTTCTCCCCTGACAATTTTGCGATTCTTTTGTTTCCATGATTTAAAATTGTGAAGAAACATTACTAAATAACAACTCTACTGCTGTGCCAACCCTAGCTCTCTCCTACATGTTCTTAATATACTCTTTATATATTTCACAGAAGTATCATCAGTTTTACATTATTCCTTGGGAAGAATACCTGTGTATACGTCCCGCATCAGCAACAACAAAAGTTGGAAGCCCAATGTCCTCAGCTGCTTCCTTCAACTTATTCCTAATAGAACATTTTCCAAACATATAAAAAAACAGTGTCAATCTTAAATGGAGAATCATGGTCAGTGATGATTCATTAGTGTTATCAAAAGCGTGCTTAATCCCTGAAGTAAGGCTCAAAACGTGTTGAGTGTTTAGCGGCGTCGCCTTGCTTAATGTGCAATTCAATGTTGTCTCAAGGTTCTAAGGCATACTTTCCTTGCCAATGAACCTCTTCTGAAGAGATGACAACAAACAATTGATATATCACTTTATGTAATTATTTTTCAATTCCTTTGTGCATAAATTTGACATTCATGTTTATAAATTATTAGTCTTGGACTAAACACATATATTTGTATTTTTCTCCCCTTTCCGCCTTTTATTATTAAAACTCCCGCTTTATCTGCGCTTCGCACTTAAAGCCCCATGGACTTTAGAGCTTTTTAGTGTTTTTTTTTGCTTTTGATAACACTTTGATTATACACCGGTCCTCAACTTGTTTGACACTAAGTAATGTGTAATTCATAAAACAGTTCCAATCATTCTTCAAAACATGATGACACATTCTTCACAAGTAGGGATGCGCGCTGGTTCTGTCTATGGAGAGAGAAACATAGAGTAGGATCACCAGCTTACATTTCCTGCTGATTCTTGCAGGTAACAACTATTTTGGGCTGTCCACATTGCTCCCATCGCCTCAAAAGATACCGATCACTGCATTAGGTAATTCAATCAAAATAAATTATCAAACAATGCCACTTCATATCTTTATAGTAAAAAAGAAAAAACAACAAACTGGCAATCTTCAAAACAAATGGGGTCTCAGGTTGTTACAGGCCAAATGCTTTCTTGGATACTTGATGGGAACAATACAGCTCTTTTTTTTTATGGGTTGAGAATAATACAGCTCTAAAGGAAAAAGATTTTTTTCCAGCAAAAGATTTCCGTATTTTCATATATTGACATGCATAAAGTTTAAGCACTTGGGAGTAGAAATGCATAATTCGGATCAGATACTGTAGGGGCTTGCGGAGGGTCAGGACATAGTGTAGTTTTTTCATCTAACAGAAGAACGCTCCTCGGGAGTGGGATCTCAAGACAATAAAGTTCCAAGTTTAATAACAAACACACTGAAATGGAATTTTGTAGCTGCACGTCACCAGCAAGGAGCTTAAGAGCCAATGCGGTTGGTGTAACTGTAAAACTACTTAGTTCTGCCCGTCCTTTCTATGGAAAATGACACTCAGGGTTAATGTCTTTGATTGTTCTCAGCAGTAGAGCATAATCCTTGTAGAGATACCTTTGCATAAGGTCTGCATACATGCCAGTAGCAGCATCTGCGTCGTTTAATTAAGCCGTTAAATTGACACAGACCACGAAAACATCATGAGAAACTTGAATAACATGGAACAATTGAAACATCAAAATGCTAGAGGTTCCTTACGAGCACACTGAGATGCAACTTTTCCTTGTGCCATTTTCAGGTCTTGTCTGACAACTAATACCTGTTATTAAATATCTCAAGGTCATAAAATAGCATTTGTAGAAATCTATTCAACATAGAGACATCAAAAACGTATACTTAGACCAACAAGTACCACTACATATGTTTCGATGATGACAAGAAGGATCCAACATCAATTTCTTTTTCCTTATACGATTGTGTGTGTGTGAATACAGAGGGGGACTGAGTGTGTGCGTAGAATGAGTGAGGATGGGGGGATCGAGTACCAAATTGTTCAACATGCAATAAAACAACAACAATATATTTTATAAAACAATAAAATATATGATGAGGTCAATACAGTATCTAATTTTGTAAGAAAAAAGAAGATGAATATAGTAAACACACAGTATCTAGCGCATACACAAATTAAAAGGGAAAAAAATCTGGATTCTAGTGTTTTCAAGATAAGGAAACACGATATAGAGGGGGGAAGGAGGGGCAACACTAGTTAGGCCCCCATAAACTTGTCTACATACCAGATGTCCAGTACGGAGATGAGGCGAAGCTAGACTCTTTATATGGATTTGGACAATCTTTCCTCATGAACTAGCTTTCGGGATTGAGCTAAGCTCATGATCCATTTCTTTACCGTGCTGAAGTTACCTTGTTTTTTTTCTTAAGTAAAGTTCAATTTACTTTCTGGGCGAAGTGTTAGGTGAAGATGACAATTTTCAATCCCTAAAAAATGTACATGCTCCCTATTAATTTTCAAGAAGCCAAGCAACAACGTTGAAATATCTCTAGTGCTAGGCATCAAAATTGAAGATTTTCCCACATCGTTTTCAGCAATATAGTTACAAACTTTTATAAGGGTATCTGATAGTTAACATATTTCCAAAGCCTGAAAATTCATTATTGTTGAAAGAGTTCATAGGAAAAGATTTTGGCTGAACAGTTATATCCTAGTCAAAAGTTACTAATATAATACAGTTTAGCAATATTTTGAATGCACAGAGATTTCCACTCACTAGAATCACCCAATAATATTTAACTCCATTTATGCGAGCTGCTCATGCCGGTCCCAAGCCCCGATAAAGGAAGAGAGTTGTCAAGGGTCAATTAGGAACCACCTCTCTACTCCATAAAGAAAGGTAGGGGAAGGTTGCATACATCTTACCCTCCCCAAACCCCACTAGCGTGATAACACTGGGTTTTTTGTTGTTAGTATCACCCAACGATTCTTACCTATCCAATTTTATTTTGCATTATGAAGGCCACCAGAATATACTTAAAAAGTTAGAACCTTTACAACTAAATACTCCTTTTTTTCCTTTAGAAAGTGACTAATCCTCTGAGAACGATTAATCCTATTATCTGCCTATTTATTTTATCATAACATACTTATCAGAGAATTCACTTTATCCCTTGTTCAATTGTATGTCCTTTCAGTATAAGTATTTCTACAAACCCCAAATAGTAATAAAAATGCACAGATAGAAGTGAAAAATCTGAGTTAAGCTTTCAAGACACTCAACTGATAGTTATTATCTCAAAAACTGATAGTTTCTTCTTGATCTATTTTTCTTCAAACCAAAAAAGAATACTTTTTGAATTACTCGCTTTGTCTCAGTTTAAGTGTCTTACTTTTTTTATATGTCCCTAAAAAGTGTTTCTACCCAACACACGGAGGGACAGAGGAAAAACTATTACTATTAATTGACTGACAGAAATCAACTGTAAGAACTACACTCTACCTGAACTGAACAAATAAAGTGTGTACAAAATTAAACAAATACTAATTCCAAGAATTAGGGATAAAATCGAAAAGAAGAAGGAATAAAACAAACCATTTTGAGCTCTTCATCAGCCTTAGCTGGGGTTAAGATCTTTTCAGGTTGATTTCTGTTCAACAAATTACTTGTCTTCTTCAAAGTATTACTTTTGGAGGGTTTTGACAAATCCAACAACAACCCAATAATGAAACCAATTACAAATCCTGGAATAAAATTCTCTGGCTTGAAACTTGCACCTAACCATTCTTTTTCCTCCTTCTGCTGCCATTAATTAGTTCTTTTTTCTCAGCATTAAATCACAGAAACAAGTAAAGTTACATTGAATTAATATTAATACCCAAAATAGAAAAGTACCTTCTTTGTAGAATTGGAAGTGCTATCGAAGATACGCATTGAGCTTTGGTTGTTTGAGAGAAAAAAAAGAAGAAGAAGAAGATGAGTAGTGATGGGGCTGAGAAACCATGTCATTTTTATCTATTTCTTTTTAAAAGATAAAAATAAAAAGTAAATAATAAAGATAGTATTTAATTAATTGAAATAATAAAATAAATATAAGAAAACTATTAAAAAAATTACAACAATTAATAGTTAAGAATAATTGAGGAGTATTTCATTGAAGGATTAAATACGTATTTCAAGATACCAAGTTTTAGTATGTGTTTGATCATGCATGTGATATCATATTACGATATATACTCAGAGTTTGAATATGTGATTTTGCGCTAGTTCCATTTCAAGATTCCATATCATGAGCTGGGATTTCATATTCTCCAAAGACCATGATATGGAAATCATATGAAAACATCATAGCATGATTTGAGATATTTTTAATACAAAAATTGATCCATAAGTTTATATTTTGTTAAAACAACCTCACAGTGATATCTCATAACCATTTATTTCATATGTAAATAAAATTTAGGGATAATGCCCAAGTACCCCCTCAACCTATGCGCGAAATCTCAGAGACACACTTATACTATACTAAGGTCCTATTACCCCCCTGAACTTATTTTATTAATAATTTTTTACCCCTTTTTAGCTTACGTGGCACTATCTTGTGGGGCCAACGATGGTTGACTTTTTTATTCGAACTAGTGCCACGTAGGCTAAAAAGGGGTAGAAAATTACATATAGAATAAGTTCAGGGGGGTAATAGGACCTTAGTATAGTATAAGTGTGTCTCTGGGATTTCGGGCATAGGTTGAGGGGTACTTGGGTATTTTCCCTAAAATTTATAATCATACCATTAGTTTTATAAATTTATTTATCTCACTGATATAAAATTTATTATTGAGTTAAAGTGACTATGTGTTGGTGAGAATAACAAAATTTATGTCGGTGAAAATAATAAATTTTAAAAAGTAATGATGTGATTTTTTAAATTTTATTTGCATGTGAGATAAATGGTTAGTATATATAAATGTTGAATGTGCGGTTATGATTTTAATTGCTCCACCACGCACACAGATGAACTTCCAAATAAGGTTTTGAATGTTAGATTTTCTAACATTAGGGGGAGGATGATTGACAGCTGAAATTATGTGTGAGGTAATTATGAATTATCTAGATCCTCGTTAATAAATATGTGAACTTAAAGTTCAAAAGGATAATTCAGTTGCATAATGTTGCAAATCAGTTGCCAGATAAATGCACTGACCCTATGATATAATTCAGCTGCAAATGCTCCAATGTGAAGTCCTTGATGGACAAAGTCTATGATACGCCGGAAGCCTAATAGACCAATCGATTCCAAATATAAAATTCCTTGAAGAATGAAGGAGCAAATGATCAATAGGATCATGATAATGAGGCAAGTGCTATAAAGGAGCACATTGACATAACACTTCATTCATAAATCTTGAAAAAAGGTTCATGTCCCTGAAATAATGAAAAATGAAGACATTCGATAAGTTATGTTTTGTTGGAATCAATATCAATCAAATAACCGTCGACGGTATCTTTGATATGAGGTTTTTTAGCGCTCAATTATAAAATTGTGACGAGGATCTTGAATTCAAATCTGTCCATATAGTGTGGAAGAATAAATGGGTTGGCCAAGTAAAATGCACAATTCCAGTAATATTTTTGTTTTTTCACTTGAAAAGTGACATTTTTGCCTGGTAATCCATAAATCAAGGTATAATGGTCAGTGGGGTACAAATAAATTATTATGCGATAGTATAACCGTAAGATATCAAATACGGTTTGTGCCTTGGGGCATAAAGGTTTATCCGCAAAAATCCTGACATTATTGAAGATTTTTCTCCTTTGGTGGATGCAATGAGGTGTTTTTGATCTGGCAACATATGAAAAACTTGAATGCATGTATCAATATTGTACTGTTTACTAGCTATACAATGAAAGTTATATGAAAATCCTTGAAACAATCGAGGTATCTGAGCATATAACAGTTTGAAAGAAACTTTTTCAATAAAAGCTTCAAAATCCTTATAAATGATTGAAATAGTCAAGAAAGAAAAAGGGTAAAACAATGACCCTAATATTGTCCTTGTATTTTTATGAAAAGGTC
>JAKWIY010003059.1:49764823-49809848 GCA_027704805.1 Solanum corneliomulleri
CTAGTAATGAATAATGTGTAGAGGTTATTATTTATATACTAAGCATATAAATTATTTCAATAATTATGTCACTAATTAGATAATTATTAAAAGTACATTTCTTATAAAAAAAAAAAAAAACACTAGTTGATAATCTAGTACCTATGGTAACTAAACTGCTATATATTGGTACTGTCTTATGTTAAAATTCCCAAATAACATTTTCTCAAAAAAAATAATAAATTTGCCCATTCTTTTATGTTAAACTTCCCAAATAACTTTTTCTAAAAAAAAAAAAGAAGAAAAGAATTTACCCTCCTTTTTTGATTTCCCCCATCTTATTTTATCTTTTCGAAAATGAGATTTAAATAAGTTTATCTTTGATTATAATTTTTTCATATATTTCTTTAAATATTTTGAATTAATGTCAACTATTGTGACTTATAGTACTTTTTACATAGTTTTCAAATATATAAATTTTATTTCAAAAAATATGAAGCTTCATAAGCCAAATTCAGGATTTAAGTTAAATTATTTAACTCTCAAAATTCAAACTGTGCTACATAAATTGAAACAGAAGAAGTAATTTATTTGGCTCCATTGATTCGGAGTATTTCAACATGGATATTCAGACAAACATCTTAATTTTTTTAATGATTTTAATTTATATGCTTTGAAACAACATAAAATTACCATTCCGTAACAATAATCTACAATTTGGTAAAATTAAAATATCTGAAATATTATTTTACAATTTATTTGGACTATTATAACTTGACACAGAGTTTAATAAAATATTTTTTTTGAAAATTTATTGTCTTAAATTAAAAATACGTTAAATGAACTAGAATACCGCTCACTCTTATTGTAGTCATCAACATTTCAAATACAACACTGGAATTAGAAAGCTATTATAAAGGGTAAAAGAGTCTTTCAATTAAAACGGATCAAAAGAAAAAATATCAAGCAAATTAAAACAAAAGAAAAATCTTTTAACTGTCTAAATAGTAAGTAACCGAAGATATACAAATCGAAAGAGAATAAGTGGAATCACCATAGTATATAACTTAAATTTTCAAATGTAAACCTAATGAAGAACAAATCAAATCTTTGAACTTGTAATAATTTGTTGTTGTTTTATAGCATTAGCTTAACAGTTAACATCACTCATTTAAAATAGTAGAAATAAAAGAGGAAGATCAGATAGGTGAGTAAACCAACATTGACAAGGCCTTTCATTTATGACACTTTTAATTCTTCCCTTCCTAACACTGTACAGTTAGATTTATTTTATTTCAAGAAGAAATAGAAATAGAGAGAGAGTTGCACAAAAAGGGAATGAAAAGTCCTTTTAGCCCCTCTACAGAAAAATTGAAGTAAAGGCTAAAACTTTCTTTTATACAACCAACAAAAAAAAAAAAAAACCATAGTCCACACAAATCCTACATGGTAAGTCATGATTTTTACCTCCTCGAGCAAGGAGGTTACGATCCGTTAATAATTCCACAACAAAGAAGGGTCAAAACATCCTCCATCTTCAGGATATAACCAGCCTGTTTCCATAGCGGAACAGTCCGCAAAAACAAAATCATTCTTCAATTCAAAAGATGTACCTAGTTTCGGTAACTCAATTATTTGCGTCAATTCTTCTGATGTTGCCAAATCTATCGCCGATACCAGCGATGATAAAGATGAAGATGTGGACATATTTGATGATGTTGATGAATTCGGAGAAGTAATATCATTATCAATATCATCATTATTATTATTATTATTATCATCGAACTTGTCCATTGCTGCGGCTTTAGCTGCGGCTGCTTGAATGTCACGCGGACTAAGTGTAGCCGGTCTAGGAAGTAAACCGGCTAGTTCAGGAAAGTTAAGTATAGCTGAATTACCTTTTATGCTTAAAGCTGCCACGTCATGAGCTCTAGCTGCCATTTCTGGATTTGGAAAAGTCCCAAGCCAAATACGTGATTTCTTACGTGGCTCGCGAATTTCTGACACCCATTTTCCCCAATTTCTCATTCGAACGCCTCTAAAAACAGGATGCTTGCTGCTATCGCGATTTCTCTTTATCGACTTATTACTAATAATTTCCGCATTTTTATTATCTTGAGCTGCTACTGAATTCATCTTTACGCAAACATAAAGAAGAAGAAGGAAGAAAAAAAAATATGAGCTCAATTTTCGTGAGAATGATTCGAAGAATATTAACTTTTTTTTTTTCTTTCAATTATGTCCCAAAAAATAATTGTCACCCATACAACAACTTTATAAGGGAAGGAAGAAAAGGAGGGGTAGGGGGCTCATAAGAAGGGGTGTGTGGGACCCATAGAAGAAATGGGTCATACCCCTATGGTACGACAGGGTCCCCTTTAAGCAGTAGAAAACAACCAACCATTTTTATATTGAATTGAATTGAATAATATTAGTTGTAACTTGTTGTTTGTGGAAGTAGGAATATAGCTTTTTTTTTCATTTCACCTATGTTTCACTGTTCATTTCTCCCTATATTTGTCCATTCTACATGTGCCCCTAACAGTCATGTCTGATTAATCCACACACGACTTATTTTATTTATCCAGAGTCGTCACACACTGAATATATAATCATGTTTTTTTTTATAATTTTTTTTTTTTACTAAATGCGTTTTGATTGCATATCGAAATAACTTTTGTATCAAAATAAACCGTAAATATTTATATAGCTGTAAAGTAAAATAAAAATTTAAGGCATAATACATAAATATGTCTTTAACTTGGTTTCAAATCACATTTGTGCCCTTCAACTTTGGATGTTCACAAATAGACACTCAAACTTAAATAAAGTTGAACAAATAGACACATATGTCCTACATGTCATTTTTTGTCCTACGTGATGTCCTAAGTGTATTATGTCATGTAGGACTCATGTGTTTATTTATTTAAAAGTTGAATAGTTAAAGTGTCTGTTTGTGCATTATGAATGTTGGAGGCCAAAGTTAAAATTTGAAACTAAGTTCGCTTTGGATTTTTGTTCATCCTTTGCCGTAATAATATCTCGGGGTTTGCAGCGATAACTCGGTATATCTACTATATGATCATTAACTAAAATATGTCGATGGTTAACTAATTGGCGGGCTGAAAGAATAGTGGAAGCCGTACCCAATCGAAAAAGAATGTTATCCAATCGCATTTCAAGTAATTGTAGTAAAACTTGACCTGTTGACCCCTTGGCTTTTCTAGCGA
Source organism: Solanum corneliomulleri (assembly GCA_027704805.1). Classification (NCBI taxonomy): domain Eukaryota; kingdom Viridiplantae; phylum Streptophyta; class Magnoliopsida; order Solanales; family Solanaceae; genus Solanum; species Solanum corneliomulleri. The sequence continues at coordinate 49,768,033 of JAKWIY010003059.1, forward strand.
TACGAACGTATTTAAGTAATTGTCGTTCTGTAAGACCCTAATGAAAACACAATTTTTGTTTTCTTCTAGACGACAACGATATTGAGATTTTTTACCGGAACACGATTGGTTTATAAGATCACTTCCGGTCCTAAGCATTTTATTAATTTTAGGGTCCAATATATGTATTATTTCAAATTTAATTAGTCTAAATTAAATTACTTTTAAATATAGGTTAATTTATCCTTTTTTTTAAAAAAAAATGCTTAATACATATTGGAACAAACACTATTAAAAATTTACTATCTTCCTACTAAATTTTCCATGAAAAATATTTATCGACTAATTCTATATATATTTAAATTAAATTGGTGTGGAAAGAAAAAATTAAAAAGTTTTTTACTGTTTCGACGAAAACCTATTTTCCTCATGTAGTCTATGAATTGATTCGATAAGAAATGAGAAAAAAAATCATATTTTACGATATAAATTTTCACTAATTCTCAGTGATTCTTTTTTTTTTGTTTCTTGTAATGAAAGAGAGTAATTAAGAAAAATAAAACTATATGTTACCTAATGATGACAAATAAATCTCCTAATTATCATGTAAGAAAAAGCACAAGACGCAAGGCAATAGTAAGTTTTAATAGTAAAATAAATTAATAGAATTGTTCTTTCATTTTCTTTGCCAATAATTGCTAGGTAATGTCTTCACTAAAAACAGAAATTTAATGGTTGCAGAGTGTAGTATTTGTACTTTTTTCTCGATTGTATGCTTTATTATGTTTTATTTAGTTACATTACAAATAACCGCTGTTTTTTTGTGTGTACCTTTTTTGCGTTACAAAACAAGTTTTCCGTTCTGGGCAGAATTAAATAAAAAATAGTAATGGATTGGTTTATTTTATTTTTAATGCACAACAGTTCTTTGTCGACATTGTAAAATGGGAAAAGTCTACAAGTTGATCAATTCTTTTCATATTATAAAAACTATTTTTAAAAGACAAATTTGTCCTCATTGTACTGGAAAAAAAAACTGTCGATTCTTCAAAATCACAAATTACTGAAAGTAGCTTTACTGGATTTGAAACATCACTTCCTTTTCTTTTTTTATTTCGGAGAAATTTGGCGTGAATTATTAATTTCATTCTTAAATTATTGATAATTTTAAAAATATTTTTTTACTTGATTAACTCAACTTATATACAGTCTCGATTTTACAATATAATATGAGTGAAATACATCTTAAATTATTCTCATCAAGTTTAGGGTGTTTTCAACTCTTCTCTCGGTCATACTCCTAACAAGAGTTCGACACTACTTGCTATGTTAATCTAAGTTTGGCCACTTAAGTAGAAGTGCATTTTTAAGATTGTCAATAGTTCGAAAACGAAATAATAATTGGTGTCTAGGGGGTATTATAATGGTATTATTTACCAGTGAAAACATTACAAATCAGGAAGCTAATGAAACTTGCTTTGGTCTGTAACAAATCTTGTTAAAATTGGAGCTCTAACATATCCCCTAATAAGCTCACAAAACTAGATTATCAATGAATATTTTTTAATGCCCAATAGAACTCTCTAAGGAGGTGTTTGACTATGAATATTTTTTTTTTTTTTTTCAGAGTTGAAATTCAAAAAAATATATTTGACTGTAAAATTTCGTATTTCAGAATTTTCAAGAATTTAAAAAACATTAAAAATGTGACAACATTTCAAATTACTCACAAAAAGTTAAAAGCAACTTCAGTTTGTATTCATAGCCAAACGCGACATGTTTTTTAAATATCATTTTTCACCTTCGAAAGAACAACTTCTTTTGTTCAAACCATCCACAATTCTACATATGTAGGCTACCTCCTTTGGCAAACTATCCACATTTGTACACCTTTGCTTAAAGACAATGAAAAGCTTGTCTTTGGATCCATGTGAGCAGTCAATTCCATACGTTGATGGAGAATTGACATTGGATGAACAAGTGTTCTATGGATTCTTCTTGACATGCCTCGAGGAAAGTTAAGAATTCTTACCAAAGATTTCAATCTAAAACCAATGCCTCCACATCGTAACAACAATACCATATCCAGTGAGATATATATTTTTGTAACTGAGATTTGAAGAGGATATAATATATACAGATTTTATCACTGTCTCGTACAGATATAGAGATTGTTTCTGAAAATCTCCATTCAAGTACAAAAATAACACATCGACATCACAAAGTAGCAGAATACAACTATCCAATATGAAATTTTTTCTTTTCGAAAAAAAAAGAAGGTATTTGTAAAAACTCTCAAAAGCTCTACTCAAACAAGTAATTTAATCCACGAAATTGGCTGAAATTAACTAATCAAGATAATTAACACAAATTTCTTTTTTTGAGTGATAATGGGTCGGGTCTATATGGTCAAATAACGGGTCATAACCTATAAAAGTAACACAACCTTTCTCCTCTTTTTAAATCTATTACAATCAACGTAATAAATTGGTTATTATTTACTATACAAAAAGCAGAATATTTACTCATTAACTTATTCAGCTGCTTTTATTTTCATAATTCACATTTTATGGAAGTGTTCGAATTTTAAAATTCAAAAGTTCTATTTATAATTTTATATATGTGATACAAACATAAAGACGTACATCACTATATAAAACAACTATTGGTCAATTATATATAGTAATGTCTTCCACCTATTATAATCATATTGCCATTTCTTCAAATATGTTTACAGCAAAAGCTTCAAAATTTAAAGTAATAAAGTTGAATATGAGTCTGTCTTAGAAAAGGGCAAGTTATATATCTGGTCGGTCGGTCAACATAATTACATTCACAAGTTAAATATATTTATATATAAAATATATACATATAATAAAGTATATTACATTGTATATTTCATGTATGTCAAAACAATAATTTACAAAGTGTATATATTTTTCACCATATTCTTTGCTTGTTTGGGTTGGGTTACATTTTGACTCGACGGGTAATACTATTTTTGTCCTATTTTGACTCGATTGATTAATGGATTAATATTTTCTTAATATAGGATAAATATAAAAGTTTCCCTAATTTTTATTCTATAGGTTGAGTCAACTCAACCAATGGGTCATAATCCGACTATAGATAATTAAACTGAACGTGTTAGAATTGATTTTGTCACATCCCTATTTGTAGTTAAATTTCTTATTTGTTAGTATTTTATTTTTTAAATATTTTAAGGGCCAGTAATTATTCTCCCATCAAAGGATAGTTTCCTAGTAATTTAATTAGGATAAGGAAAAAAAGAGAGAAATAATAAGAAACGTTGGTAAGAATATATTTGGTGAGTAGCTAGGGTTTTTGAGAGTTGGTGATAATATTGTAATCATTGTGATATCTCGTTAATATTTTATCCAAGTACTATCTTCTCTTATTTTGTGTGCCTTATATATAATTTCTTTGTTATATCCAACTTTAGGTTATGATGGATAGAAATGATAAAATATAAGCCTAATCGTTTTCTCTCGAATTTCTCTAGTACGATGGAATGGGGGAGGAGGGAGTCCGCCAGAGAAAATGCAACATGATAAAAGAATGTGCTTTACCACATAAGATAATTCAAAATAAAATAAACTACGGCGATTTTACCGGACAAAAATTAGCTTAACGGTAGATTAAATTTTTCCATATAGAATATCAAACAAAATTTTCTTTTTGAAAGATAAATTATGTGAATTATATTGTTGTATATAGAGAGAAGTATGAAAATATCCCTTAATTTGATACGAATTATTAGTTTCATCTCCGAACCATTGATAATATTCTTAAAAGCACCTCTCTACTAGATTAACTTAATTTAGAAACAACCTCAATTTGTCACATGACATAAAAGTGTCTCAAACTCTTTTAGGAGCATAGGGATCTAACTTGGGGTTGAAAAATACTCCTAACTTGGTAAGAATTTACGAGTGCGTTTTACCCATGTTGTAAGATTAGGGATGTATTTAATTCCAATTAATCAAGTTAATTAAGTGGTGTTTTTCAAGGTTGTCAATAGTTTAAGTGTGAAACTAATAACTCGCACCAAATTTAGACGTATTTTCAATACTTATCTCTTGTATATAGAAAAATGATAATAGTCCAACAAAAGAGATATACAGTAGTAAATTAATAATAGATTTTTCTTTTAGCTGCAATATTTGTTACTGTAAAAATATTTAGTGATAATTAAATCAATTCATTAAAATATTCATATCTATTATTATTGCTAAAATAATAAAACAACAATTTTAATATTATCCTGAAATCTTTTATTTTATTGTGATGTAAAACAATTTTACAAAAAAGAGTGTGACATTCTTTAGCATTGATTAGTGCATTACTAAGGAAGATGTTGTAGGGGATATTGTTGGTAAGAAGATGTGTGGTGAGTTGGAAACAAAAATAAGCCACAAAAATATAAAAGTAACTAAAATAAGTCATTATTTTAGTAAGTAACTAAGGGCCCGTTTGGCCATAAATATATTTGGGAAAATTTGGCAAATAATGTTTGTCCATACAATTTGTCATTATTTGGCAAATATTTTTGGCAAATATCCCAAATTTCCAAATACTAGTTTTTTCTAGTATTTGGGCCAAATCTCATTATTTGGGATATTTTGAAAATTAAAATTTTACCCCAATCTTTTATCTTTTACAAAAACACCCTCTCTAGTTGTTGCTTGCGTTGTATTACATCATTTTTACGTGAACACCAAAATAGTGATGAAATATTTAGTGAATATTAAATAATGATATGAATGTTGATGAAAATTATTAAAATTGGCTTTAGGTAACAAAGTCATGTACTTTGTCTGCTTCACGATACATGGAATAATTCTTGTTGCACTCACTCTAAATTACCACATTGTTTTAGTGTCATGGACATTAGTTGTTATTGTTGTAACGAACATTCAATTGACTTGTAATACAAACTTTTAGTTAGTTTTGATAGTTTTTAAAACTTGTGCGTATAAATCATATTTTTCTAAAAAAGTGAAATATATTTTCCAAATTTTATGGCCAAACAGATGGTGAAATTTCACCCAAATTTCACTCAAATAATATTTGCCAAGAATATTTGAAAATCTATGGCCAAACGCTAGCTAAAATAAGCTTAGTGGAAGAAAAAGTTCCACTATATCCAATTTTCTAAACGTTTTCCGTTACTGTCATAACGTTTATTTTTAATATATAACGGAACTTTTTCTTCCACTTTATAAAGGTTAACTTTTTATTCCACTTTATAAAGTGGAAGAAAATCTTTCACTTAATAAAAAGTTATCTTTTCATCTTCACCTTCACCTTCTCTCCTTTTTCTTTTCATGGCTTCCAAAAAAAATTCACTTTGAAGATGGTATCTGCACAAAAAATTCACTTAAAAAAATAAGTGTTAGACATAGCGATAATCATCTGCATCAAAAGTAGGCGAGACATGAAAATTTGAGGATGTCCCAACATTTTCCGTCATTTCAAAGTGTGAGGACTGACCAAAATAATTATTTAGTCCATAACTTGGAGCAATATTCCTATCTAGCTGAGGTAAACCGCTACAAAATATACAATAATAAGAATAATAAATAATATTAATTAATAAATAATTGACAAAATCAACAAACAATAATTGAAATATAATAATTGAGCATTACCGATCACTATTATTGATAGTTTTGTTTAAATCAAAATCATATCGGCCGGTAAGAGTATTTTGATAATTAGTCATTTTAGGAAAATCAGTATATTGAGTTATCGGAAATCCATCAACGTTATTATGATTTTCTAATTAGGGATGAACATCGACCAATAAAGGAGAACGTTGTTGACTAATCTTAGGTTCCTTCCTAACATAGATTCCAAGTATTGTTGACTTGATTTGATCTATATAGTCATTTGGAACCCTTAAAAAGTCGGTCAACGATTCGTCATTATATATAATTCACTCTCTAATATTTACTTGTCCTTGATAAAAATGAAGTAGGGTATTTTCCGGCTATAATCAAATTATAATCGTATTGTTTATACCCATTCTTTTATAAATTGATGAAATAAATTTATGATATCGGACATTTATTGGATATTTAGCATTGTGTTTGGGAAGACAATTATAATAAATGGTATTTCCGTCATTTATAATTTCGCCATCCCAATAAATTGAAACTTTAACTTTAGGTGTAGAAGATATTTTTTTTAGATTGAAATGAACAAATATAAAAGACTTTATGTTGTAGGTGTGATCAACTATGCATAAACGTCCTTAAATAGATTTTTCAGAATAAAATAATAAAAATACATAATGAAATATTTTTTTCCGTTGTAATGATATATCAAATCAATATAATTTATATGACAACACTTAAAAAACTTCTCCAAGGCGTGAAAAATATTCTTCTTATAAAGTGTAATAAAAAGTTTCACTTTATAAAATGGAATAAAAAGTTCCACTTTATAAAGTGGAAGAAAAAACTTCACTTTATAAAGTGTAAGAAAAAGTTCCGTTATATATTAAAAATAAACGTTATGAAATTAACGGAAAACGTTTAAGTTATTGGATATAGTGGAACTTTTTCTTCCACTAAGCTTATTTTAGTTACTTACTAAAATAGTAGCTTATTTTGGTTACTTTTATATTTTTGTGGCTTATTTTGGTTCCCAACTCATGTGTGGTGCAGTTAATTCGAGTGTTGTACGATCTATTGGTCAAGTCAATTCACGCATTAAACTCCCAGACAATAAATATGTACTTCAGTGAGAGGGTTGTTTACTTATAATCCATAATGAACTTTATATGTAGAAGTATAGAAGATAATTAAAACTTGATAAATTATTAATTTCATCTTTATATTATTAATAACATTAAAAACATCTATTTGTTTGATGACATAAATATGAATATATCGTGCATTTCTCTCGATTCGTCAAATGACATAGCAAGTGATTTCAAACTCTCATAGTGCTTTGATTAAAAAAAAAGTGAGAGAAGTGTTAAATCACCCTGACGAAATTTGCATATGAAACCAATAATTTACACCTAATTTAAGAATGTTCTCAATACTTTTCTCTCTACTAAAAATAAAGTCATTTTTATTTATTCAATTTTAAAAATTAAGAGAAACTTTACAACTTAATTCCTAAATTACTCATATTATTAACCTAATCATTTTTCAATGCATATTTCGAAATATATATGCTAGTAATTTGTTAATACAATACAAAGGCTACATGTAGTATTAATTACTTTTAAAAAATACAAATATATAACATTTTTAATCAAACTAATCCAAATAATTGTTTTTAATGTATAATAATAGAGAACTAAAAGGGCACTTTTATATATATTGTATATGTAAGACAAATTAAAAATTTGCTCAAATAAGAGAACCAAAAATACAAAATTTAGAAATATTATTGGTTGACGAAAAGTATAGCTATATATTAAGTTGGTCCCAATGGATAGGTAGAAAACAACTTGAAGATTTCAACGTAGGGGCCATTTCATTACATAATAATACATTCGTCTTTTTATATATGACAAAATATACAAATAATTAAATACAAGTAGGTCAATTGATATGATTTTTGAGTGATTAAATATACTTAATTGTATATGACAAGATATTTTTGTCTTTTTCTTCCAGTATGTTCTAACAAAACAACAAACAAGAAAAGAAAAATGGATTTTTTGATATATTTCTTTTTGATATAAAATAGTAGAACATCTATAACTTTCGAGAGAAATACTATATTGTATGTATTGGATGTTTTTTTTAAAAAAATCTGATTTAGATTTTGTTAACCCTTACAGTGACATTTACTATTAGCCTGGTGGTGAAATAATATAATTGATCCAGTGACAGATTCAGAATTTTCATTAAGAAGGTTTGAAAAAAAGAAAGTAGTGATTTTAATCCAAAATTACTAAGTCAACTTCTAATCTTATATTCAAGAGATTCAAAATCAATTAATAAACATAAAAATTCTTACAAGTATCTTAAATATACAGTATAATTTTTTGCCGAGGACATACTCTAGGTCCACCCATGAATATGATCCACTCCTAATAAGAAATTTTAATTTTGAGCCATGAATATAGAAAAAATTTTGTTGAAAGTGTCACTTTCAAAAAATGAACTCTACAATATGCGATTCAATTTGGTAAGTAAGAGCTCTAATATGATTATGAATATCAAACTAACGCTAGTGACTTAAGTTTTCAAAATGTTCAATCAAAGTTCTCTATCTTTACACACTAAAAGAAAATTATGAATTAAATGAATTTTTTTTTGAAATTAATATGAAAATTTGCAGAAAACTTATTTTTCTAGCAAATTATCATTTTAATCCTCAAAAAAAAATTTCTATGTAATTCAAAGTTTTCTTAAAGTAAAATAATGATAGAATAAATTACTTTTACAGGGATTTTTATTCATGTCTATTAACTAAGCATAGTGTTTAACTTTTCTCACTCAAATAATCTACTCATCTTCTTTGTTCAAGAGATACAGAACATGAAATAATACTAATCAGATAGATCAAGTTTTAGTAGAAAGAAAATTAAAAAATTTAATATTTCGAATTTATATTTTGGTATATCTCAATTTAACAGGTCAAGAAATGAAAAGCTTAAGGAGTATACTGTTTTATATTATTATTATTATTTAATCAGTATCTTAATACACAAGATTATATTTTCGTATATCTTTAGTCTTGTCAAGATTTAAAATAAAAAGCAAAAAATAGCAATGATTGACTTGAAATTTTACCAACAAAAGAGCAGAACAAACGCGAAGAATCGATGAGGACAAAACTTTGAGGCTTGAGCCCATAATTCTTGAATTCTTAAACCTCCGTTAGTATATACTTTCATCTCCGTCTACGGTTAGTGGTCACGAGTTTTTTAATAGTTAATTTAATTAATTTTTAAAATTAAATTTAAAACTAAATTAAATTAATTTAATTATAGATACTTTAAATTAAAATTTAAATATTTAAAACCTATACAAAAAATATATTATAAATTACATTTTTTATATGTTGATATTGTAAAAGAATATATTATAAAATATTAGTGAGACTTTTTTTTAACTCTGACAATTAAAAAGGGATGAAGGAGTCAAGGAGTAGATTAAAAAATGAGATATTTTTGTTTTTAATGAGATCTCAAGTTTAGAATAAAAAAATTGTGGATGGTAAATTGTGAAATTAAGTCTTAGGCGTAACTCACACCTCAAAAGTTAGCTCAGAGAGGAGGATTGTCCAAGCCTTATAAAGATCCACCCATCTCATTAACCATCGCTATGAAATTTTTATCATTTTTTAACATAAACTTATACATAAATAATTTTATACGTGATACAAATTTAAATTAATCAGTCTATTACATTTCAAATACCAAATAACTAAGAAAAACAAGGACCGACTATGTAACAAACTTATAACTAATCTTGAAACTCTTCGATTCTTTCCATAGATTCCAATTAATGGAAGTCTATTTCCCGTTTTACAATTTTAAAAAAAATCATAATTCATGACAAGTGGATGAGCACTCATGAGTACGTAACTAGGTGATTTTAATTTTCTTTTGTTAGGTAATAACATAACATATACATACACTTGTTAGATTTGAAAACTCACAGTATTTAAATACCAAGAACATGCATGGTGGTTGATCTTGGTCCCATGAGGTGTTGTGTATGTATTGTTACATTGAACAATCATAGTTCAAAGTGTGTGTGTGGTTGCAACTCTCTCCTTCCCCCACTTTGAGTCACCTAGCATTAGTCACATCTTCACTTCTGTCCCCAAATCTCCCCACCATCACCCCAAAATTCCCGTAACGAATATATTCATATACCATCAGAAATATATTCAGAATTTAAATTTTATTAATTTTATTTATAAAATTCTTAGCATCTTTAAGTTATTATATTTTTTAAATTATGAACTCCGATATGCAAAAGAATAATATCAATATGTTCTAACTTATTGTACGTATTATCGCAAGTATCTTATAATTTACTTGTGTGAATATCATGATCCAAAAAGATTATAAAAAAAAATAGTGGGCCCAATTTAGGTACGTGTCCATGCCTAAGCACATCCTTCAAAACATGCTTACCTAAGAGAGATTTATTATATAGTAATAAGTAGTAATAAGTTTAATTTTTTGGTTACTAAATGAAAGTTAATTAAGGGTACCCTACAAATTTGTAATGTTTTGTGGTCATTTTTTTTCTTTCGGCCTAAATCAAGGGGCCCTTTATACGAATGATGAATATTAAAAGATCCGTAACATTATTGATTCTTCATAAATCACCATCATCGTGATAAAGTCATACAACTATACAGTACTGTACACGATTTTATAAAGAAAATTGTGAATGTATATATATACACATACATAAAAGTTCATATTTGATGGTTTCTCTTTTCTACATTGTGTACTTTGTCTGGACAAAAAATGGATAAAACGTCAAGGAGATGATACCTCTACATTGATGGGTAATAAATGAATTTTTCGACCTTTTATAAGATTTGAACAATCATTTTTATTTGTTGAAATGTATGATCATTCGGTCTTATAAGATGAATTGTTAAATATATATAACACGTTTTTATTATTTAATTCATATATTCTAAAATACGGCTCCTTTGATGAAGGGAATATCATATCGTGATATGGTATATGAGTCGTATCCACCCCAATTCGCTTTTTATCGATATTGGTTCTCATGTTTTACCTATTCCATGCTCCAAATATCCACTGATTGACATGGGTTTTATTTTTTTTGGGGGTGGGGGGGGGGGGGTGGGGGAGGATAAGCTTTGGGGGTTGTGAGTTAAGTCACAAAGCCTAATCCTAAGCTCATTGACCTCATAAGTCCTTTGTGTACCTACAAAATATTAAAAGATTGAGTATGCATAATATCATTGGAATACAATTAGTAAATAAGGATCATCATACGATCAATATTACCTATATAAATATGAATTGTGGCATAGTGATAAGATTATTTCGTTCTTAATTAAAGATCTCGGGTTTAAATTATGTTCTAGGCATGAAGAACCCTGTTGAGAGCATCACTCTCAAAATGAGTCATACTATACACAATTCAAATTTAATTAAAACTCTAATTCGAACATCAAATACAAATTTTAAAAAAAATACGACATTTAAATTTCTCCGATTAATAATAGAATAACTCAAAGTAAATATCCCTAAACGAACAATTATTAAATTCTGTCTATGGACTGGTAAATCAAATAAATACCATTTATCGGCTCTACGCTACGTGTAAGCTTATTAATGGGAAGAGAATAGAAAAAGGAAAAAAACTAACAAACGCATAATTAAGACGATGATTGTCCAAAGTATCTTTTTGTTTGGCTCTCAAAATATCAAAAATAAATTATATATTATTACAATCATTTTTTTCCCTAACTTTAATCTTCATCAAATCAACCTCAAGGTATTTAGGAATGTATATTTTCCGCTGTGAGTCTTATGCATTTATCACGTATGTATGAAAATTTTTGCATCAATCATATTGATTTATTATCACAATTTAATTAATATACATATTTTAAACTTAAAATTTTAACTGATTTAGATTTTACTTCTCACAAAAATTGATATGTACTTTGTAAAACATACTTTTAAGTGATGTCAATATTTATATATACGTCTGTCAATCATTGGTTTTGGCACCAACCATCTACCCCCCCCCCCAAGACCCTCCTCAAATTAATATATCCATTGTTGACAGAATTTATTTAGAAGAGAGGACGCATAATTGACCATGAACAAGGGAATTAAGAGTTAGAAGTTTGGGTATAATCCAAATCAATAATGTTTGTTTAAATAGCGTATTAGAATTAAGAAGTTTATTAAAAATGTCTAAATATCAAGTTTAGAACCTAATTATCAACACTTAATTGTAATATAATTCAATTTTCATAAAATTAAAATTCTGACTTCGCCTCTGATAACAAGAGTATATATAATGAGGTAAATCTGTAATATGGCCTCCATAATATTCTCATGTTTCATATAAGTGCTGGATAAGTCTCAATGCAGACTGCAGTACTTGGAATAAGTTGAAAATCGTACAAACAACAAAATGAGCTGTTGATTGTTACAACAATTGGACTTTTGAACGCGTAGAAAATTATGATATATTCTATCTTTGATCATTCTTTCATAAACACACACTTAATGATAGCCACATATTTTCTTATTTTATTTTTTAATAATAATTTTTTTTATATAGTTTTAGGGACCTTTAATTATTTTGATTGACAATTGGGGATGGCCACCTGACCCGATTGAGGACAACGTTAGGGTTTGAATTGTTAGTTCTACATATTTTGTGTAGGTCATGTGTGTACTAGTACAATTAGTTTGGCAATATAATTGATTTTGTAAGTTAATAATAATGTAATAAATCCAAAAACATTTGCACAGAAATGTTTCATATCAAGGTTGGATAGGCCAAGTCGGTATCTCACTACTTTTTATACAATTGACATTTCAACATTGCACTTGTTTAGGGTACGTATGAGGACATTATATTTATAGGCAAGACCTCCCTTGGCCTCTCTCCCGTCTTTTTGCACTTTCGCTTGCCTCTCTCCTTTCTCTTTGGCCTCTCTCGACTCTCTCCCTCAATCTCTCTGTAATACAAATACAAATGGTAATAACTAATTACAAATACAAATGATAACACATATACACATGGTAACGCGTAAATACAAAACACAAGACAACGAATGAATACAATAGTCTTTGATTATATTTGGATACAAGTTGTATTTATTAATAAACTTGATACAATTGATATGCGTCAACAAATTGAATGAAATAGTCTTTGATACAATTGTATTTATTAGTATAAATCAACTGTATTCATCAATACAATTATCAATCAGATATACAAATTAATTGTATTTCTCTCGTCTCTTCTCTCTCTCCCTCTTCCAATTTCGTCCACATCACTCCTCCTTCTATTATGTAGCTACGAATGCAGGTGTTTTACACCTATGATCTTGTAGGGAAATGATCTCATTAAACTTTTGATCAAGATTATCTCATGGGTAAAACTTCCAAATTTTATAATGTTTGTATATGGAGTAAAATTATGAACTTTTGACCTTAAAAGATTTACCTTTAAAGCGAGCGAAAATACAAAGTTCAAAATCACTCATTTACAAGTTTACTATTCAAGTTTACTATTGTTACTCAAGATATTTCTTCCCTTATAGTGTTTTCACATCTCCTATTTACAAATTTGACATCTCTTCTCATTATTTCGTTGAAGTCTGCAAATCCTTAATGACTTCAACATGTTAATGATGTATGATTGGAATTTTCAAGAGCATTTATTAGACTATTACAAAGTTAAGCAATCCTATCTACTAAGAATTTTGCACATCATAGGTAGACTTTATTTTATTTTGAAGCCCTTTTTTTCCCCTTTAAAATTCTATAAGGTACATTTGGAGAATAATAATAGTATAAATTAAATCCACACCTTCCTTCTAGAACATCGTTCATTTCATACTAGTTATCACATTTTTAGATAGACATTTTACTAATGTTAATAACTAATATATGAGACAGAAAACATAAAAAATTAGCTCCCACAAATTAACTTATTTTCATTTTTTAAGATATTACTAGTAAGATTTTAATTATTTTGACGGCAGCCGACTTGGGGATGTTTTTCCTCAACAAGGCAAATGTATCGTTCTGTCTCAGTCTTACAACTTGAAAGAATAATTTAAATAAAATTTTGACTTTTTTTTATATTAAGTCTCCATTGCTTTCCCTTTCTCAAATTCTGAATTTTCAGTTTTGACTAAAATATAGTCCAAATTCTCCTCATATCAATTTTCATTACATATAAACCTGAATCCAAATCTTATTTTAGATTTTGTTGTCTAACTCTTGTACGACATTTTAAAAAGTAAACAATAATGATGATTAAATATTACGAATTTAAAATAAGTTTATAATTCGGATCAACTCATCTAAAGGTCAAAGTCCGGAATCAAATCCAATGCATTTGTTTTTCAAATTCTATTCTTTGTTATCTGTATTGTAAAAATCTCTTTCCTTCAAAGATCGATTTGATAAATGAATTGTGTTGAAACAAATCGTAATTTTAAATTTTTACTTTTTGCACTATTCTTACTAAGTAACGAGACCTGATCATCACAAGCTCTAACGTTTCAGAGACATATTTCAAATGAATAGAAATATTAATTACAATAAGCAAAATAATAATACTCGTCATTTATAGGTAAAATAAGAAAAGAGCACTTAAAATGATGTACTATATGCAATATTCTTACTTATTCAACGAATCTTTGCTTCTAAAATGAAATTCTTGATATTTTATATAAGAATAACAAAATCAAATCATATGTAAAATAAATATCAATAATTTGTCAAATGTTCAACAGGTCTCTACACAAGCCGTACGCATTAATAATAATAATAATAATAATAATAATAATAATAATAATATAATAATAATAATATTTAGTTTAGTGAAAATGGAAAAATCAAACCAATGATAATTCAAAACGAATCAAAAGCTACTGTAATATCAATTATACATCCCCATGTTGTGTATACATCAGAAAAGGTGTTATGATGTCAACTTCAGTTGAACTAAATTGTTTATTTATATATAGTTGGACTGAAAATGAGGTCGGCCGAAATTTGGCTAATAAGTGAACAGTAATAAAAATATGGACAAGCACTATCATATTGGGAACAACCAAAAAAAAATATTGACTTAGCATACGGTTCTCCATTTATTTTTACTTATTCAAAAATTTCATTTTTATATTTATTCATTCAAAACAAGTATAAACATTGATTATACATGACATAATACACGGTTATACATGACATAATATACATACGATGCAATCTGTCAAATGAAATATCATGTAGAATGTGTTTGTCTATTTATTCAATTTTATATAAATTTAATTGATTACTCGTGCATAATAAAATTAAAAAATATAAATATAAATTAAGGCCAAGTTATATAAGATAAGGTATGTATTATATCTTCAAATAATTTATTCTATGATCAAACAAACACTTACGAATTGATAAGAAACATTTTGACAGTTTCTCGTGAGCCTGGCTGCTTTGCTATAGACGTTGAGGCACACAGATCAAGAACTGATTTTGTTACAAGTGTATACCATTCTCGTGTGCCTCGCTGCTTGCTATACATGTGGTCTACTCAATTCTTGATATTTATTTGGCCATGTAAAATTAGACTATACATCTAATAATCTCGATAGTGTAAAATTAGATTTTGAATCTATTTCATAAAATAGCTTAAATTGTTTTAAGTCTTATAAAGATGGATTCATCTTACGCCCAAGGCTAAACATCTAATGAGTGCGCAAATTTTATGTCATGGCTCATGAGCCTAATTTGCACCACCAAAATCTAGCTCATATATAAGAAAGATAAATGATTAAACAAATTACTTGTTTCATTAACTTTTAATGTGAAACTTTATCATTTTTTGAAGAAGTTGAAGTTAAACTTTTAAGGTTTCATAGTACCTGCATTGATTAAGGACAGGAAGTATTTATGAAATTAAAGTCATTGGACAATCTTAAGTAGTCTAGGTCTAGGAAAGCCTAGCTAGCATGATGTAGTTAGTACTTTCATTGTTTAAAAAACAAAAAATTTAGTTATTTTTTTAATCTATTTTAAAAAGAATTTTTTATTTTTATAATGTTTTAATTTTGACTTTCTACGTTACATATTTAAGGTCATAAAATTAAAGAATATTTTAATATATTTGATATAATTTTAATTTAGAACGATAAAATTAATTAATTTATTTTTTTAAAAAAAAGTCCCTTTTCAAATTAAATTGGATCATTGTTTTTAAAACTGATAGAGTTCTGAAGCCATACAAATTCTTGCAGGAGCAGAAAAAGGACCACTCACATAAAAGAAGCAGTAAATAATACCCTAAAACTTTGACTTGTATCCTATTATGTCTGCAACATCTTTATCAATCGTACCATCATTATATACAAGATATTGACGTTTTACCACATCATAATCCAATTAATACTTTCAAATTTGTCCAGTTAAGTAGTGGTCAGCAATGATCAGGACACTGTGATTATCGACTAGTAACGAAGTAATAAGTATTTCTTCATCTCTAACTAAGCGATCTCAAGTTCAAGCCTTCATGCGTATAAAATTGTATTTTTGAGAGCGATCTATTATTAATGGGACTTTTCGACGCGAAATTGAATATAGTTTGTGATTGAGAAGTTTTAAACTTGAACTTATATTCCTTAAAGAATTTATTGATCATATGACATTATTTTACCAACTTACTCTCGTTAAATGTGTTGAAAAAGATATACTCTCTCCGTTAAAAGGATGATCTAGTTTGATTTGGAACGGAGCATAAGAAAAGAAAAAGACTTTTTTAATTTTGTGGTTCTAAATTAAAGTTATGTCAAATGTACAAAAATGTCTTTTTAATCTTGTGGTCTTAAGCATGTCAAGTAGAAAGTTAAAGTTAAAGAGTTGTCAAAAAAAGGGATCATTTCTTTTTAAATAGACTAAAAAGAAAATGAGATTAATTTTTGTAAAACGAAGGAAGTAATTCATTAATTATGTTTCTTGGTTATGTAAATCTCCATATATGAAATATCACTTATTTTAAAATAAAATGAAAATATAAAAACATCACTAATTACTAGCTTGACTTTGTGACAATGGAATATGTTGTCACATTGTTAACCATGAATCAATCACTAGATCATGTCATTTTCTTGTCAACAATTGACACCTTCAATCTTTCATCTTTGTAATGATAACAAATATAATCACTTGCCACCATCAACATTGTTTTTTAGCTTTAATTAATTTGCAAAACAACAGGTGCAGATAGATGAAATTAATACATATTAGTACTTGAAAATGTGAAGAAGTGATAGTTTATTCCAAGTTTATCAAATCAAGAGTGAAATTGGTAAGTAGTATATATTGTTTTTAGCTTCTTTACACATTAATGCACTTGCACTTGCAATGAAATTAATGTTCTTGTCTGCTGAATAATAAAATTTAAAAGGAAAAAGGGTCTGATATACATCAACTTTGTCATTTAGAGCTGACATAACTCTTGTTATGAAAGTGACTCATATATATCTCTACTTATAAACAAATGGCTCACATATATCATTTTCCTCTAACGGAAATGAAAAAATAATAATTTTAATCTAACTTTTTATTAGTTTTTCCTAAAATATAAAATCTCATATGATTAAATTTAATCCTCGTCAAATTTATTTTTTTTGACTTTTTTTTTTTGTTTCAATGACTAAGTTAGAATTATTATTTTGATAATCAAATTTATTTATGTTTCAACTAATATTCTTGTAAAACTTATTGTAGATGACCAAATTTTTTTCTTCGAATACAAAAATCAAATTACAATATAGACAAAAAAAAAAGTTTAATTTTTTTCCTTTAAACTGAGGAATGAAAAAATAAAAATAAGAAACTCAAACAATTATAATAAAAGAAGTCAAAAAATAATTTATGTATGAAAAAAATTAAAATATACCTTAAACTTTGATAGAAGAATCACATATACCCATATATAATTTTTTAAAAAAATTAAAAAGTAATAAATATAAGTCTAAAATTAATTATTTTAACTTCCATTAAATGAACTGTTTGTGTGAGCCATTTTGTAACTGCGGTGGTATATGTGAGCCGTTTGTATAACAATAACGACATATATCAATTACTTTCGAAACGAGTGATATATCAGCTCCAAATGATAAAGTTGACGGTATATCAGATCTTTTCACAATTTACAATATAATGCTTCCAATAAAAGGGTCACAGCTCGTTGCCCCTGTACTATCTTCATTGGAGAATCCACATGATCAAATGTTTAAGGTCAGAAATAAGTGATTGTTGACACCCAATTTTTGACCCACGTCGGTACAAATTAATTATCGAGCTTCGTGAGTTTTTCGAATTATTTAAAGTTAATTAGTTTTATAAATCTTGCGAAAATAAAATATATGTATATATATACATATATGTATATGTATATGTGCGTATCTTAAGTATTCCTAATTCCCAGGCCCACTCCCCCATCAGCCCACTCTTATTCCCAACCCAATTCCTTTCAACCCAATTACACCTCAGGCCCATCTCCCTTTAATTTTAACCCAACCCATCTCCCACTTTAATAACTAAATCCAGCCCAACCCAAACCCCCTAATTTCCTACCCGACCCAGCCCCAAATTCCTTGACCCGCTCCGAACCCGACCCTTTCTCTTTTCTTCTTCCTCACACGCCAAAACCCACAGGAACAGAAACCCCAAATAATTCCCCAGAAAACGCAGAAAATTCGCAGAACCCAAAAACGGAAAAACCCTCTCTCACCCGCGTCTCTCCCCCACGCTCTCTCCCTTCCTCTCCTCTCTCCTCGCGTCTCCCCCACGCGATTCCCTCCCTGCAGCGAAAATCCCAGAAAAACGGGAAAAACTCCAGAAAACGCAGACCTACGCGACTTCCCCCTCCCCCCCAACGTTCCTAGAAAGAGAACGGACAATTTCCAGAAAACAGAAAAAAAACGCAGAGAAGCAGACCCTCCCGAAGCGGAAATCCCTTCCCTTCACGCGACCCCAACACCCACGCGACTTCTTCCCCCCCCAACGTCTCTTTCTTCAACACTGTACCGTGTACAGTGCTTTTCGGCAAGCAGACCTGCGTTTCCGTCCTTGAGACGGGAGATGAGGACACGTCGCATCGCCTAGGACACTTGACTGATCTCGACCGTCTCTCCTTTCTTCCTCTTTCGGAATGGAGTCGAATTTGCAGGAAAAGAGTGCTGCTCTGTTTAGGGAAAGGGATTTCGAGTTTGAAATTCAAAATGGGCCTGAAATCTCCCGCCCTTCCTCTTCCGAAAACCCTAATTTTCTCCCTCTATATAAACACCCTCCATTTTCAGAAGAGGGGTTGGAGATTCTGGAGTCTAAAAAGAATTTTCAGAGAGAAAGAATTGAGAAATCGTTGGCTTGAGTTCTTGTTTCTTTTATTGTCATCTAAACTAAAAAGTTACAGAAGTTTCGGGATTTTGGGTCGGGAATCTTGAGGTCGAAATTCCTTTCGCCTCACTGTTGGTTTCCGAAGAACAGAGGGAACCGATAAATCGAGATAAACATTCTGTTTGCCTCAATGTGTCGACTACGGTGGCCTTTCGAAACGTCGTCTCCGCCGATCGTGTCGCTCTCGTCGTAGGAAGTCACCGCTCCTCTGTTCCTCGTCTCGTTCGCTGCTCTCCAAAAGGTAATATCTAGTTTATTCTAACTCAACTCACTATTAATATTCCTTCATCTATTCTTTTCTTACGCAAGCAAACTCATGTGTGGATATTCGAGGTGTTTTGAATGTTGTTGATCTGTAGAAGTAATAGGCTATGTTATTGGAAGTACTTTGTGTTGGTTTGTTTCGCTGAAGTTCGTCTGTTTTCGTGATCTCTTGCTTTTCTTTTTCGAGTCCGTTGTCGCGGGGGCAGCCATTGTTGTCGGTTGGCTGACCTCGCGCGATGTATGCCGACTCTAAATTTATATCGCAAGCTTTCGATGATAGTTCTCTGTTTTCAGCAAGTTGAGTTGGTATCATGCTTTCGTTCTTAAAGATGTTTATTTGGTCTCCTTAATGTAACCCGTTGTATTGTATCAGATAGTTGGTAGAGATAACTAGCTCTTAAGATTGTCGTGCTAAGCTCTTGATATACCTTGTTTACGTTGAGATTTGTATCGTAGAGGCAGCACGATATGTTTTTGTGTGTTTTTATGTCGATGATGGCCGCTGGTTCGTCGGATGTTTTCATTCTTCGCTTTGGCTTGTTACTGTTGGGTTCAGATGCTTGTTCACTGTTGTGTTCAGATGTTTGTTTGGTTAGAATGAGTTTAGCCTAGTCGATTAACGCATCAAGTTACTTACTCATGTAATCACTCGTTTTCTAATATCCATGGGAACAGAGGGTAGAGCATGAATTAACTTTGCGTTTCTTTCGGTTTATCTCATCTCATCATTGTTGTTTAAGCCTCTCCTTGACCGCATATGTCTAGTCCTCAAAAAGTTCTACTCGATTAATTGTGTTGAAGCATAGAGGGTGTCTTTATGTATGATTCATGCTCGTAAATGTGAGTTCGATTTAGCCCTTTATTATTATATTCAAAGCATGTTTTAGGAGTTTCTTCTTCTCCCTTAGCCGAATGACGCTAGTGTCTCTTTGGTATTCTTAGCTCGTGGTATCTTTCTCACATCTCGGGTGTTTTTATGTGTTGGTTTAGCTAAGGTTGTTCTCTTTTTTGTCAAAAGTCATGAAAGTATCTATTTGTCATTTACTATGTTTCATAGCTCTTGAGGAACGTATGCGGTCATTTTCCAAAGGTTGCAGGAAATATGTTTCATAGATTAGTATACCCACATCTCTGGGTAAAAGGGTCAGATTCTGTGTATTCCGACGTGTTCTGAATATATCTATTTTTGTTACTTTGTAGTATTATTTTGCAGATTTGGACATTTATATTCTGTTTCATGTGTTGTGATTATGTTTTTCTCATGAAAATATATTTGGTTTCCTATTTTTCATTTACTTATTATCATTTGTGTATATCTTTTAAGCTGCAATATGCTCTTTGCTCGTCTCATGTTCTTTGGTATGTCATCATTTCGTAGACTCATTATATTGGCCATGTGATTACGTGCTTATGATTGAAATTGAAGTCTATTAAAGAGAGCATTCCCTAATTTATCTCTTATTTCTTTGTGGCATGTAAATCCGCTTGAGTTCACCATGAACTCTCCTCTTTTGCATTTCGAGAGAGTCGTAAAGACTCACATATTCCTGTCCTTGAAGTCAACCCGTCGAAGCATTCATACGACAATCCCAACTCCTTGAAGATTGAAGAAAATCCGAAACGGATTAGAAGACTTCCTTTTTTTTTTTTTTTTTTTTGTTATTTTTGTAAAGGGCATAAGCCCTCTTGTCGTTTTTATTTTCTTATTTTATTTTGTATGTTTAGATTAGGACAGGTACAAAACGGGTCAAATACCCGAAAACAGGTGGGTCCAAACTCGGTCAAGGCGAACAGAATCCGAGCTTGGACCCAAATCTCTCTCTCTCTCTCTCTCTCTCTCTCTCTCTTTATTGCTTGTTTTTTGTGTGCGTTTGTTTAAGATTTGCCGTTAGTTTTAGGTTAGGAAACTCCAACCCCCTTTCGAAACGCCTTTCTATTTTATCAAGTTAAAACTAAATCTTAAAACAATAATATTTCAAGTCCATTTGAGTTAGAGAGTCTTAACTTTAAGGAAAATTTGCAAGATAAATATTTTAAACGTTGCAAAATTTGGTTAAGTAGATTCTGATAAAGTTTTAACTTCGACTTATAAAAAATTAAAACAAAATAGTCAAATAGTTAGTCGTCGGAAAACCGTAGTTAGCGGAGCGTCTTAGGTGCCTAACACCTTCCTAAGACACTAATAGGAATCCCGAATCCCTTGAAAAGTTTCAAAACAATTTTTCTGTTTAAGTTGTTTAGAAACAGGTTTTCTTGATTTTTCTTAAAAATTAAGTGGCGACTCCTAAAACTCGAAAATACCTTAAAATAAAACAAACTTCTTTCGAAATCTTTTTTTCGATAAAACAGTGATCATGGCCATTTTATTATTATTTGTACATAAGTGATATGGGTCATGCCATCACATGAATAAGTGACATTTGCAAGATCAAACTTAAGTTTACCTACAGGGAAAAAAAAAAACCTTGTTGAAGACTCCTCTTGGCCACTTAATTAACACATGCCATCACATGCCTCTGAACCTGCATTGTGACGGTGCTAGTAAGGGCCCAAGGGATTTATTCGAACCCCTTTGGAGGTATTGATAGTTACACTGTTTATACATGATTAAAAAATATTTTTTATGTATATATAATAGATGTTGAATTTTCTTTAATTTTTTCATGTATTTTTTCATATTTTAAACCCCCATAGTAAAAATTTTGATTCCACAACTGATCGTATCTCGGCAAAAGAGACGTGCATTCATATATAACAAAGGTACTCAAATGTAAGGAAGACTCTGGTGGTCAGAGTACCTCACGTTCATTGAAATTGTAATCCTTTGCTAAACCCTACATAAATGTGGAATGCACGGGCCAGTTATTCTTTTTCCTCTCCCCTATTGGGCCCACTACAACAAAAATGACCATTAGCAGCATTTAATTCTTAATTGCCGCTAAATATGTATTTTTAGTGGTAATTGTCACTCTTTATATACATCCCTAAAGGTTTTAGCGACATTGATTTTAATGATATTTAACTAATGTCGATAAAGACATTAACACTCTTTATTAGTGTCAATATTAAATGCCGCTAAAAGTTATCTTTATTGTAGTGGCCTATTCTTAATTTGAGTTAGAAGGGACATCTTACAATCTCCAATTGCATTGGTTTCATGATAGATTTTTTATGACTCATCTCTGCCCTATTCATGATATGCAATCATGTTGATGAATCATATTGTGGTATTAGGAAGCTCCATTCAAAGAGAATATTCTTACATGACTCATTTCTTCAGTTGGAGAACATTCACTTATGAGAAATCTGTAATGAACTCTGAGATAAGTCTCTATTTTGTAAACCTTGAAAAGGAATAACACAAGGACAAACTAAACAAGTCATATGAAATTAATCTATATAACATTAAATTTTGGTTCATGTGCAACTATTAAACCATGAAACAGAACTACCTAGTTCATTTGCATCTTTGCAAATATCAGGATGCCAGTGTCATGGATTGATGGACTTGAATATCTGTCATTCTACAGCTTACTGGTTCATATCAATTGCTAAGATTGTTGGGTTTGGGTCTTTTTCCTTTTCTATATGGATTAATAAAAGTCCAATTTGTAGTAGTCCGCTTTTGTTCATAAGCCCATTATTATGGTACAGATGTAAGTCTTTCTTTTTTAGATTTTATTTTCAAGTTTCACAAGAGATATATAGAGAGAAAAGTGAGAGAGCGTAGATTTTTGCACAACCCTAGCAACTAATTTCAAAATCGCCATCGCCATTAGCAACTAATTTGAAAATCGGAATTGCCTCTTTGTTCCTTGTCGATTGAGCTGAATTTTGAACAGCTTGTTCCTTTCAACTTAATTTTTGTTGGGAAACTAAGAGAGCTGGATTTGGAGTCCTGTAGCATCAGGTTTTAGCTTGTGAACAATAGTTGGGTTTTAGCTTTTGGTGTATTCTTGGCTCATTTTTTGACACTTTATTGGTGGCTATTTTGGAGAACACATTTGTAACTCTTGTTAATTTTAGTGGAGCTTTTGGTTTTTACTCCTCATCCCGAAGAGGTTTCCACGTTAACCATGTCTCGTGTACTGACTTTACTTTGTCTTGTTCTTTGTTTGATTTGTTTGCTGCTCAGTCAGTATCGTTCTTGCATTAGTTTGTCTTCTCTTGGACTTTGAGTTTTCTTACGCTATTGCCTTGTCTGCGCCTTTCCTAACAAGAATGAGGTAAGAGTACCAGCTGAGAGCAATCACTACACTCTGTCCTAAATTATTTGATTGAACAAAGAGAACAAAATAAGATAGCAACAGCAACAATATAATAGTGACATAGATAATTACATGGTTCAGTCCATCTCATTAGTTTAATCACTATAACAAAAATGACTATTAGCGGCATTTAATTCTTAATTGCCACTAAATATGTATTTTTAGCGGCAATTGTCACTCTTTGTATGTCCCTAAGGCCTTTAGCATCATTGGTTCTATGACACTTAACTAATGCCGATAAATACTTTCGCACTTTTTATTAGTATCAATATTTAATGCCGCTAAAAGTTGTAATACATGTCTCTAACGTGATCTTGTATATGATTTTGGTATCAGATTTTGAGAATTTCTAGTTTCCTGATTCCTTAGTTAATGCACCATATGAGTCCAATCTAACAAAGTTGATTGTCGTCTCAAAGCCAAGAGACATTGCATATGCCACGATGGTCATTCCTTTCTTATTTCTAAGAATTCCTCCACCTCAACTTGGACCTGGATTGCCTTTTCTAATACCAAACAGATGGTTAAAAAAATAGGTAATCATACTGCTGATGAGAAGATGTTCCGCAGTTTCTTCTAAGTTAGTAGTACAACAAGAACATTTTGAAGGAAGACATACTCCAAATCTTCCAGCATTAGTTTCCACAAACATTTTTTGACATCTCGATATGAAAAAAGTTGTCGTATAAATTAGTACAGAAAGAGCATTTTTTGAAACTTCCATTTAGAGACTTTTCTAATCCAGCAGAGGCTAAATCTTTCTTGATGGTAATTTAAGTTAGAACATACACTTGTTCATCATTTTCTATTTTGCTAATTCAAAACTAGAATGGCATGAAGTATTAGTAAATAATACATCTATGAAAGGTTTAGAAGTTTTGATGGTCAACTTGCTATATATCAAGTTGATATTTGATTCCCAACAAATTTGCTTCCACTTTTGAGCATAAGATTTTGTCAAATTTCAGATACCTAACCATATGATAAAAGTCTAATTAGTTGACATTCCATAATCCCTATCTTCTGGTCAGAATGATTTGAAGGACCAGATAAAATTTAATGCTTCCTTCAATTCCATTAGAATATATTCTTGCAGCAAGGCTACAGAAGCATTTTATGTATGAAGCATATTGGCAATGAATGATCACACATGACTTGGTGCCAAAATGCATCTGACATTTCTTTTTGGGCTATAAATACAGAACCAAATAATCCACAACTCATGTCAAGGCATTCAAGAGAAACTAAAATGTTAAGAAGAGAGGCCTTACCTGAAGTGAAGAGTCTTTGTTTGTTAGCCAAGGATGACTTGCCTACATACCCCTCCTCCCACAAGGTTATTATTTCTTAATTTCCCTTGTGGGGTTGCTATGCTAGGCAGTTATCCTGGCTATCTTGACAGGCTGTTCTTCATCACGTTAGGCCTCTTGTTCTCGTAATTGTGCAAAACAATCAAACAAAATTTTCATTGTTTTGGGGACTTTCTGCATTCCTCACACAACTAAGTGTAACTTAAACTAGCAGGAAATGAGAGGTGCAGTCTATGATGTCCTACTCTTATTCTTCCTATTCAGGCTCAGACGCATATAATGTGAATTTGTGATCTATACTACATAGCGCTTCACTTTGCTCTCCTTCCTGATGTGGCATTTGCTCAAGTATCAAATGCACCCATTGTTAAGAAGCTTTCCAACTTAGAACCCTGTCAGTCCTTCTCGACCCACCCTCATCTGCATCCCCAGTCATGTGCGCCAATCCAACTTGCAGTGTTCACTTGAAAGGTACTTCTGATTATCAGTTGTTACTCACCTTTTCATTTTCACAACACCAAACAGTAACATTGAATGCCACACTTTTGTTTCCTTACTCGTTATTCTCTCTCTTTGAAATAGGAATATGGGACAAGGATGTTATCAAAGTCTCACTAGCTCATGAGGTTCATCCCGTCGCTTACTAACATAAACAGATCAATTCAACCAGGCTGTAATAGTCACAAATGGAGAAAAACTGCCGTACTAAAAGCCACCAAACTCTTCAGACATCTTGTAAGAATATCAACCTGCTGTTTATATACCACACAAGCTAAAAGTGAAGCAAAAATGAAACATATATTGTTTCATCTTCAAGTCTACAAGCTCTAGTGTATATGTACATTTATCACCTAGGTCTTATTCCAAAAACTCGGTTGTGCCAAACTGAATGGAGTATCATGTGAAACACATCATATTTAGAAGGCTTAATATGCCAGAGAAAATGCTGTTGCACCTGCTTAATTCTCCCGTGCATCTGCTTATATTTCTTATCCGGAATAGATAGAAGTATGTTTTTCAAATTTGGGATGTCCTTCTCCTGGACAAATACAGCAAAAGATTCCCAGTTTAGAGTCTCAAAGAGTGGGGGCACATAGTTATCTGATAAGATCACCGGGATACATCCATAGTAAATAGCTTCTACCACTCTAGGAGAGTTGACTTGAGAACCTCTTGCACATATGCAGTATTTGCTGCTCTTCATGTACCGTAAATAGCTTGCCTTAGTTATTCCACCATAAATCCTCATGTCAGGATCTCTGTTTTCCCAGTGTTTTAGTAGTATAGGGCGGAGATAACCATGCATATGCCCAGCAAAGAAAGCAAGGGTACGCCGTTTGGAAGCTGGTTTTCCTCCAAGCTCAGCAAGAGGGTTCGTGCTCAAGCGAATGTTCGGTTGTGGTAGAGATACATCTTTACCAAACTGGAATCCACCTCTCAGGTCAGCATTGCATAAAGATCTTATGCAATTACTCATAATTTCATCCGTCACCGCAGGGGCCTGAAGATGAAAATCAGTTTATGCTATAGCACTCGAAGCATATATCAGAATAGGTAAGCCATAACATTTGCTGTTATGCGGAATTCGATATAATACGAGAAAATATAAACGCGAAAAACAAGACAACAGATTTACGTGGTTCACCAATAAATTGGCTACGTCCACGGGAAGAGGGGAAGCAGTTTTATTATGGAGAGGCAAGAACAGAAATTACAGAATAGGGTTTGCCCTAGCGTCTATATATAGTGCTAGGTTACGCCCTAACAGGCTTGAGCCCAACATACAGAATTGACAGATCCTATTCAAGGCATTCAACAAATCTCCACCTTGACTTGAATTCTCCAAACAGATTCTTTAGATGCACTATGAAAGTGCCAAGCCTCCCCCTCTTCCTCAGAATTGCCCCGCAGGGCAATTAACAGCTTCTGATGTTGAGCAAGTCCAAACAGTGTTGAAACTTGCTCTGTGGAACCGGCTTTGTGAACATATCAGCAGGATTATCAGCAGTTCCTACTTTCTTCACCTTGATTCTCTTCTCACTTCTCAGAAAATGATACCTCACGTCAATATGCTTGGTTCTCTCATGATGGACTTGATCCTTGGCTAGACAAATCGCGCTCAAACTGTCACAATACACCGTAGCCTGATCATGATGCAGACCAAGATCACTAACCAGCCCTTTCAACCAAATCCCTTCTTTTGCAGCCTCTGTCAAGGCCATGTACTCCGCTTCCGTAGTAGACAAAGTCACTGTAGGTTGCAAAGTTGCCTTCCAACTGACGACAGATCCTCCAAGGGTAAACACATAGCCAGTCATTGATCTTCTTGTGTCAACATCTCCAGCATAGTCAGAATCAGAATAGCCAGTAACCAAGCACTGAGTATCACCTCCATAAATGAGACCAACGTCAGATGTACCTTTAAGGTATCGGAAAATTCTCTTCACAGCCTGCCAATGTTCTCTTCCTGGTTGTCCCATGAATCTGCTCACTACACTGACTGCATGTGCTAAATCTGGCCTTGTACAGACCATAGCATACATCAAACTTCCTACAGCACTGGCATAAGGGACACGTGACATATACTCCTTCTCTTCTTCTGACTGTGGAGCGAACATAGCAGTGAGATGGATATTGGAGGCACTGGGGGTATCAATAGGCTTAGATGAAGACATGCCAAACCTCCCCAAGACCTTCTGAATGTAGCTTCTCTGTGACAGGAAAAGTTTCCTTCTCTCTTTGTCTCTAATGATCTCCATCCCTAGAATTTTCCGAGCGGCTCCCAGATCCTTCATCTCAAACTCAGCACTAAGTAAACCCTTCAGCTTCTGAATGTCATACTTCTTCTTTGCAGCTATCAGCATATCATCTACATAAAGCACCAGATAGATCAATGAATCATCCTTGAGCCTATTGTAGTAGCACAACAATCATATGAGCTCCGAGTATAGCCCAACTTCACCATATAGCTGTCAAACCTTTTGTACCACTGCCTTGGAGACTGCTTAAGTCCATATAAGGACTTCTTCAACTTGCAGACGTGATTTCCTTCCCTGGAACTTGGAAACCATCCGGCTGAGTCATGTATATCTCTTCCTCCAACTCTCCATGTAGAAACGCTGTCTTCACATCAAGTTGTTCAAGCTCCAGATTCTGATGTGTAACTATCGCTAGTAACACTCGGATGGAAGTATGTCTGACCACTGGTGAGAAGATCTCATTGTAGTCCACTCCCTCTCTTTGGTTGAAACCTCTGGCAACAACTCTGGCTTTATACTTGACTCCTTCTGCTGGTGATATCCCTCCTTCTTCTTGAAAACCCATTTGCAAGTAATAATCTTTCTCCCCGAAGGCTGTATGACCAGATCCCATGTCTGATTCTTGTGTAGGGACTCTATCTCATCTCCCATAGCAGCAAACCATTTTTCAGAATCAGGACTTAAAATGGCTTCTTTGTAAGTAGACGGCTCAGATGTATCTACCTCTTCAGCAACCTGCAGTCCATAACCCACCATGTCCTCAAAACCATACCTCGTAGGTGGCCGAACTCCAACCCTCTTTGGCCGATCTTGAGCTATACTCCGATGGATATCTGATGGCATAGATTCTGGAATATCAGTTTCTGTCTGTGGCTCTTGATCCTCCTCTTCAGGTTCTTTCAAATCGCTCTCATTCTGAATGACTTGAAACTCCACCTGTTTATCAAGACCCCCAGTTTCTGACGTAGTTGTAGGCTTCACAATGGTTCTAAGCAGAGAACTTTCATCAAAGACAACGTTCCTGCTCATAATAACCCTCTTTTCTGCTGGAGACCAGATTCTGAAACCTTTCACTCCATCTCCGTAGCCCACAAATACTCCCTTTTTAGCTCTTGGTTCTAACTTACCTTCACTACGTGATAGTAAGCCGTACAACCAAAAGCTTTCAGATTTGAATAATCAGCAGCTTTTCCTGACCACATCTCCATAGGTGTCTTGCACTGTATGCCTGTATGTGGTCCGCGGTTAATCAAGTAGCAAGCTGTAGTAACCGCTTCTGCCCAGAATCTTCTATCTAGCCCAGCATTAGAGAGCATGCACCTTGCTCTCTCCAGAAGTTTTTGATTCATCCGCTCAGCTACACCGTTCTGTTGTGGTGTATTTCTGACTGTACGATGTCGAGCAATCCCTTCATCCTTACAGAATTGATCAAATTCAGACCAGCAGAATTCCAGCCCATTATCAGTTCGCAACCTCTTGATCTTCTTCCCTGTTTGATTTTCCATCAAAATTTTCCACTCCTTGAACTTCTGGAAAGCTTCACTTTTATGCTTCATCATGTACACCCAAGTCATCCTTGAGTAGTCATCAATAATGGACACAAAAAATCTGCAGCCTCCCAAAGACTCAACACGGCATGGACCCCAGCAATCAGAATGGATATAATCAAGTGTGCCTTTTGTTCTGTGAATGGCCTTTGGAAACTTTTGCGATGTAGTTTTCCAAAGACACAATGTTCACAAAACTCTAGGCTTTTAACCTTATGACCAGAAAGAAGATCCTCCTTTGACAGAATTTGCATCCCTCTTTCACCCATATGACCAAGTCTCATGTGCCATAACTTAGTCATATCCTCCTTGTGAACTTCTGACGATGCAACATGGGCTGAACCTGTAACCGTGGAACCTTGTAGAAAATACAAGTACCACGCATGACACCCTTCAGAATCAGATTTGAACCCTTCCAGACCCGCAAGACTCCATCTTTTCCCGACCAGCTGAATCCCTCTGTCCAAAAGGCTGAGAGATATCAGATTTTTCGTCATCAATGGAACGTGCCTGACCTCGTTCAATGTGCAGAAGCTACCGTCATGTGTCTTTATCTTGATCGAGCCTGTCCCAACCACCTTGCAGACAGAACTGTTGGCCATCGAGATGCTGCCTCCGTCTACCTGCTCATAAGTCGTGAACCACTCTCTCCTAGGACAGATATGATAGGATGCCCCAGAATCGAGAACCCACACATCTGAATGATGAGTGTGCTCATCCGCAACTAGGGCAATGTCTTCTTCAGAATTGGTGTCTCCTTCAGCAACAGCAGCAGAAACTGATTGTTTTTCCGATTGCTTCTTCTTCTTCGGACAATCAAATTTCCAATGTCCCTTCTCCTTGCAGTAATTACAAACATCATCCGGCTTTGCACCCTTCGACATCGGCTTTTTTTCTTTCCGCCGTTTTTCCTTCCCTTTCCGCTACTGGTGAACAGACCGGAAGGTTGTATGTCCGTACTTGTGCCGTTAGCCTTATGCCGTAATTCCCTGCTATGAAGGCCGATCTGACTTCTTCCAACGACACAGTATCTTTCCCAACAATGAACGATTGAACAAAATTCTCAAACGACATTGGGAGAGATACTAACAGAATCAGGGCAGCATCTTCATCCTCGACCTTCACATCGATATTACGTAATTCTAATAACAAAGTATTCAATTGCTCTAAATGTTCCCTGAGTTGTGTACCTTCAGCCATTCGTAAACCGAATAGACGTTGTTTCAGAAGCAGCTTGTTGGTTAAAGATTTTGTCATGTACAAACTCTCCAGCTTCAACCACAGACCAGCAGCAGTCTCTTCATCCGAGACCTCCGTGATGACGTCATCCGCGAGACACAACATGATCGTCGAGTGCGCCTTTTCCTCCAGAATCGCCATCTCAGGAGTAACGACGGCGTTCTTGTCTTTCGACAACGGCGCCCAGAAACCTTGTTGTTTCAACAAAGCCCGCATCTTGATCTGCCATAAACTGAAACTGTTCCTCCCTGTGAATTTGTCGATTTTCACGTTCAAAGCAGACATCTCGAATTCTCCAAGAACACCGATTAACCGAGAGGCTCTGATACCAATTTGTTATGCAGAATTCGATATAATACGAGAAAATATAAACGCGAAAAACAAGACAACAGATTTACGTGGTTCACCAATAAATTGGCTACGTCCACGGGAAGAGGGGAAGCAGTTTTATTATGGAGAGGCAAGAACAGAAATTACAGAATAGGGTTTGCCCTAGCGTCTATATATAGTGCTAGGTTACGCCCTAACAGGCTTGGGCCCAACATACAGAATTGACAGATCCTATTCAAGGCATTCAACATTTGCATTGATAGAGATTCCAAAATAAGCAAACTGTTTGAATATATTCAAGAAGGATGAGATGCTTCTCGAATACTAATTCAGGATTTAAGATCACGCGTAAGGATGGGAGACATACCCAGTCATGACAGGCAACAATAAAATGGTCAGCTCCATCTGTTCTGTTCCAGAAACGATACTTTTGCGCAATCATATCAACGTAGTTACTTAAAAATTGAATTATATTTGTACGGTTGTGAGAATCAGGCACGTACAATGTCAACTTCAGTAATCGGAAACTTATCGGCAAATAAAATAGGTGAGCCTTTTTGGGGTTCTTAGTGACAAATCTTTTGTTTTCTTGAAGCAGCTTTATGAACCAGCCCTCTGAAGCATATATACCATCGAGAGGTCCGGAATGGAATACGGGCGTTTCCCCTTCAGCATAGATGTAAACCTTGAGAGTCTTCTCCATCAATTCATAACTCCTGCATTTTGTATACATTTGATAGTTGAATAAGCTTCAAGCATTGATATACTTTGTTATGTTTCTTTCCTTCTATTTATATGGTTGTTGAAATTTATATATGGTTGACACAATAAGAAGAAAATTTATAGGATTATCACCACATTAATACCTCAGAAACCAACTCTTATAGTTTAACCGTGGCTCGATATAGTTTAACCAACTCTTAGAAGGACATGACGCAAATAGAAGGTCCAAGCTCTTCATTGATAAATCAAACTATCAGTCCTGATAATTCACAGGTTAATACCTCGACTACGATACTTCCACTGCGTGTATATTATACAGGTTATTCAATTGTGAACAGAGGAATCTATTGCAATAGTTTCGCTGCATAAAGCTTGTAGTTTTATGATGTAATACGAAAAAATGACTGTTTTCAATAGTACGCAACTCTTAGAAAAGCCATTGGGATTACAACACAGTTGTTGGATAAGCACGAATTATCATATTAACATGAACAAAATCCACAAGTAAGGTATATTATGGAGTTGCTAACCTTTTAAACATGGACAGATTTCTAAATAGAGGGGCATATAATCGAGGCTCACTCTGTAAGAGAGGCGTATTCTCGATCAGATCTTTTGCACGTAATAGTTCTTGATCTACTACCGAGGACCATCGTGGTTTCTATGAAAAAGTTAAAGTTGAATCAGGGACAAGATCAGAAAGTGCAAAGCTGTATAAAAGAACTAATTTTAAATCATTCCTTAACATACCGTTGAACAAAATGAAGTTTGACTTTGTTGCAGCATATAATTCATTTGAGATATTGATGCCACACTTTTTCGTGCTCTGTCAGACCTTTCAATTACAGAGGGAATATTGCTGAGGCAAGAATGAGCAGTTGATTGGTTTTGTCTGGAAGATGTTAAAGGAGAGATTGCCTGAGGTGCAGCAGTTGTGGTTATACGATCTAGTACAAAATTATTTTCAGATGTAACATTAGGTGTTTGCATAACGAATTCAGAACCATGAGCAACCTGCTGTGGAAATTTGTCTTCAATTTCAGTATGTTCATTTGTCTTTGACAGCTCAGTTTTGGCAGTAGTGTTGAAAAAGGTGAGATTTGTGGATACAGTAGAATAAGCAGATTGAATGGTGGCTACTTGACCTTTGGAGGGAAATAGAAAATATTGAATGATTAAAACCGTAACAAAAATTGATGCCACTATCCATAGCAGTCTTTTAGTCTCCAAAAAACTTGCATATCGAACTTCAATTCCCATGTTCAACCAAATCACAGTTGAGCTCATATATAGGGAGGGAGCTCACACATAAAAGGGCTAAAATTCTGAGAGTCAATGTAATAATTGGGAGGTAGTGAAGAAGGAAAAACAAGAAAGTAAAGGGAAAAAAGAAGAATCTTAGAGAATTGATCAACTTCAACTTTAGCTATACTTTCTGCTCACCTACACTTCTCTTTTTCTTTTCTATTAGATTTTGAGTAATAATAAAGTGGTATTTTGTCTATAAAATTTAAGATAAGGGTATTTTAGTCATGGACCTATTAATTGACGCAAGTTCAAAGTAGGTGTTTGATTTATGTGTGTTTGCTTTTATTATACGTCGCTCATAAAAGCAATACTACCTCCGTCCCATTTTGTTCAACCAGTTTTTGAATACGTGCATGTATTTCATGTTAGGTGAATATTTTTAAGAAAATAATATGAGTAAAATTTAAATTTTGTCTGATTTAAATTTTTGAGTTATTTCTTTTTTAATTTAACACAAATAATTAGTAAAATAGTATATGTATATTGAATGTAACATGAAAAATCAATGTTTTTCATGCATTGCACCACCGCATTAAACTAATAACTTTAAATTTTTAATTAAACCTCTAAAGTATATATTCTCATATATAACATTTTTTTTCTATGGTAATACATGCACTTACATATATTAAAGTGTAAGATAAATTAAAGAATAACAAAATAAAGACATAACAATTTTAACTAATTAATCAACATCACCTAATAGGTAAACTACCACGAAATGATTTTTTGACATTATTGCCTCAAATATGCAATCGGCTATAAGAATCTAAAGTTTTAAATTGTATGATATAATTTGAATAGTAATACACTTATCTAAATTACTATGCAAATCAATTGGAACTGCATCGTATGCTTTTTTGAAAAATGTTATGTGTATTTATATAAAACTTAATAGAGTACATGAAAAGTTTTCTAACGGATGAAAATGAAAAGAAATAACAAATTTAAAATTAATGGGATAAATGCATATATAATTATATAGTAAAAGATATACTATAATAAGGGCTTGACAGATTAATAAACTTCACATTAATGTTTTATAATTTCATAAGTTGAAACGAAATCAAAATATTGAATAGAGGACAATTTTAGGAAGATGAAAGAGCTAGCAATTCAAAAATATTGAATATAGGATATTGTAATTTGAGTGATAATTAAAATATTACTCCTATTTTATTAGATTGTGTAACAATTTAAATAATACTACTAATTAGATTAGTTATTTTTATTAAGTAAAAGGCAAAAAAGTAATTCAACTTTGATAATCAAAATTCAATGAATTCCGAAATAAATATTAAATGAAAAAAATAATATTTTAAATAATTTCAAGAAAATAAATTAAATTAGATATTTTAATTAAAATTTATTCTAAAGAAGTGGAAAAGTCATTAATATTTTGATTAAAATAATATAATTTAATATTTAAATTAAATAGTTAAATATCTTTATAACATTTTAATTTATAATAAGGTAAAATCGTAATTTAACTTTTAACTTTTTTGGTTCCCTCTAATAATAATATATGATTTTATGTGACATTTTTCAGATTTTAAAATTTAAATAAATTTATCTTTGATCGTAAGTTTTTCATCATCTTTTATGTCATATAATATTTTTTACATTGTTTACAAAATATATAATTTTTATTTAGAAAAAAGAAAAATGCATAAGTACCACTAGAGCCATCAACCCTTGAAATAAGTGGAATTGAGCTCAATATTTTTGGCTCATTTATGAACGAGGATTTTTAGCCCGCCCATTGGCCTCTTAGGCCCAACCCGCAAGCCTCATAGGCCAGCCGTATATTTTTAATAGTGTTTTATTTGTAAAGATTTTATGAATAAATATTTTGAAAAATAAAAAATTAAGCATTTTGCAATATCATCTTGCATGCTGAATTTTAGATGAAGATGAATTTCTTAAGGAAATAATATCACATGTTGATTCAAATGTGATCGATGGTGAAAGTAAAAGCGGAGTTATAAAACATAATTAATGAGTCATGTAATATTTAGAAATTTAGATTGTTAAGTATTTAGGTTGCCTTGTGTTGCTAGAAATCTTTTAAACCAGCTAGTTTTTTGTGGGAGAAATGATGGAATTATCAACATTTATCCGTTAAATCTTACGTTGGCTATTATGTATTATTGTAAGTATTCACTGAAGTGTGTAATTTATAAATGTATTTTTGTAAGTATTGATGTCGTGTTCATAGGCGTTAACATTCGATAATATTTCTAAGTGAGTAATATTATTCAGTTTTTGGTTAAAGGGTCAACCCGTCCCTATTCGTGGCTCGCTTAGGGTTATTTTATTGGCCCTTTAATTAAAAAGGTCAGCCCGCCCCAACCCATTTAGCTCTCTAGCCCGTTACGGTTGGGTTGGACTAGCCCATTTTGACACGTCTAAGTATCCCCAACATATGTCTGAAATTTCAGAGACACTTATACTATACTAAGGTCCTATTACCCCCAACTTATTTTACAAATAATTTTCTATCCCTTTTCGGCCTATGTGGCACAATCTTTCGGGCCCAGCGCGTGTTGACAATTTTTTCATGATAGTGTCACGTACGTAGGAAAGAGATAGAAAATTATTTATAAAATAAGTTTGAGGGTAATAGGAGCTCAGTAAAGTATAAGTGTCTCTCTAGAATTTCGGGCATGAATTGAGGGTACTTGTGCATTTTCCCTAAAAAAAAATTGAAAATTCTATGAGCAAATTCTCCGTCAAATTTAAATTTATTGACTTTCAGAAAATGAAAAATGTCACATAAAAGCGTATCATAATAAGCTCTTAAGCAAATTACACTGAATCGTCTTCGAATCCGATCACACCTTACTATCTCTTAATCTATTAAATCGTCAAGCAACTAAGCTCTATTGTCGTATTTGATTTTTACTTTGCTATTAGTGATATATTAAGCTCATTTGTTGACATATTTAATTGCTAAAAAATCTAATTGATACGCATATACTTGATCTTATAATAAATTCACTTGTATCATTTCTCCAATAAACAATAGTAAAGTTGCATCTTGATAGCATGACCTTTATGTCCAAGTAGACAAACAGTGACAAGTAGGACAAAAGAATAAACTTTTTTTTTTGTGAAGAATATAAAGAGGAACAGAAAATGGATCATCATGATTCATGATGACCAAAAGTCTAAAAGACAAAATAAATTATTTTGCAATTGCTTTAGCTACTGTTAAAAGGTGAATGATTTGAGTACTGAATTCCCAAAAAAGTCAGCAATCATTTTCCATCACTATGTACGATCACCAAAAGATATTTTGCATGAATAATCATACACCAATTTTTCAGCCAAGGGTCACACTTATGTCATTTGGGTCAAAAGTTAAAATATACGTATAAAATTTTAAAAGTTAATTAATATATATATATATATATATATATATATATATATATATATATATATATATATATATATATATAGTGTTATTTTTCAGGTACAGCAACACTAGCAAAGTACAAAGATGTACAATAGATTTGTGCAAACAAGAGAAGAATAAACAAGTAAAGATATGCAAGAAAATGAAAGAACAAATTGTTTCTTCTCAAGTCTATTTACAGGAAATAATAAGATACACTGATGCAACTTTTTACATATTTCTCAAAAGAAAGCTGCACAAAAAAATCTAAAACTTTGAAACTCTCTCTGTGTGTACATTTGTTACCTAGTTCTTACTCCAAAAACTCTGTTGTGCCATATTGAATGGAGAATCATGTTGAAAATATCATACTTTACGGGCTTGACGTGCCAAAGGAAATGCTGCTGCACCAGCTTAACCCTCCGCTGCATCTCACGATATCTCCTATCTGGAATTGATAGGAGTATGTCTTTCAGTTTTGGGATGTCCTTCTCTGGAACAAAAATGGCAAAAGCCTCCCAGTTCAAAGTTTCGAAAAATGGGGGTATGAAGTTATCTGATATAATCACTGGGACACACTCGTAGAAGATGGCCTCCACCACTCGAGGACTGTTGACTTCATAACCTTTTGCACATATGCAGTATTTGCTGCTCTTCATGTATTGGACATAGCTTACTTTACTAATCTTGCCGAAAATCTTCATGTCAGGATCTTTGTTTTCCCAGTTGTTCAATAGGATAGGACGAAGGTAACCATGCATGTTGCCAGCAAAGAAAGCAAGAGTCCGTCTCTTAGAAAGACGTTTTCCTCCAATTTCTCTAAGGGGATTCTTCTCTACGCGTATATATGTTTCTGGAAGGGATACATCTTTACCAAATTGGAAGCCTTCTTTAATGTCAGCATTGCACAAAGCTCTTATGCAATTAGCCATGATTCTTTTTGTTTCTGCAGGGGCCTGAGGAAGCAAATCTCAGCTTCAGTATCCGACAGAAACTCATATATCTCAACTATAAAAAGAATGTAGATATATCTATAACACCGAAATTATAAGATGAGCTTGCATGTTCACATGCAGAAATATAAGCCTCAATGAGGAAAAAGGTGCACACAGCAGAGCATTCCATTAAAGATGAAAACAAAAGATCTTGACTGATGGATAAAAATAAAATCTATTGAGTATCAAAATGGATATTGTAATACAGTTTAGGAACTCCGGTTAGTAGGAAGAATCCAAAACTTACCCAATCATGGCAGGCAACAAGAAAATGGTCAGCTCCAGCAGTTCTGTTCCAAAAGTTATGTCTTTGGATAATGACGTCGAGATAATCACTTAAATATCGAACTAAGTTCCTACGACTGTGAGAATCAGGGACATATAAGGTCTCCTCTAGCATACGGGAGCTGAACGGTAGATAAAACAAGTGAGCCTTTTTGGGGTTCTTGGTAACAAATTTCTTGTTTCTTTTCAGGAGCTTCATAAACCAACCCTCAGAAGCATATATTCCTTTAAGCACTGGCGTATGGAATATTGGTCTTGCACCTTCCGTATAAATGTAAACTTTGAGAATCTGCTCCATCAATTCATAGCTCCTACATATGCATGATGTGTGTCAGATCAGAGAAATGCACCTCAACCATATTAAAAGACTAAGTAAATGCAAAGCCACAAATGCCACCAATTATAATAACTAACTGACAATCTCATGTATGTCAAACTAAAAAACTTAAGGTAGGAGACTGAGGTCTGTGTTCCACACCTGTCGCGGGGTGCTCCTTTTGTGAGGAGCTGTATGAAGTATGCAAGAAAGCATCTTCCTATTATGACTATTTACCGACATTCAGTATATGCAACAGACTACTGGCTCAAAGCAAGCATGAAATTCACTGGTTCACCAAGAAAGAAGGTGTTCATAATGATTGAAACAAAAATATCGAAATATAGCAGCTCCCACGAAGCATAACTATCGTTTGATGAGTAAGAAGCACAAATGTCTAATCTAATTCAGTACTACTGAATACACCTCCAATGTCAGAAAACATCCAGATTACACAAGGTGTGGATTCATCATATGCATCACCATTTTCTATTACCTCATAAACACAGACATATTTCTATACAAAGGAGCATATAAGCCAGGTTCGTTTCCTGCTAGAGGAGAATTCTCAATGACATTTTTTGCATGTAATAGTTCTTGATCTACATCCGAGGACCACCGTGGAATCTACAGAAAAGATCAAAAGAACATAATTAGAATATCTAGGAATTCATTCGTCAATTACACAAGTCATATCTGACTACGAGAGTACCAAAGTAACATATATACATACCATCGAACGAAATGATGTGCGAGCTTCTTGCTGCATAACATTCATTTCAGCTATTGATACAACACTATCTATTGGCTTGTCAGACTCCTTCATAACAGGAATTTTATGACCGACTGTAGGAGCATGGTCAGTGTGTTTTTGCACAGGTAAGTTATCACTTTCACGTAGATGGCCTGTATTTCCTTCTTTTTCAGATACGTTCTGGTAGGAAGTTATCAAAGGAGCTT
This sequence comes from Solanum corneliomulleri, assembly GCA_027704805.1. Classification (NCBI taxonomy): domain Eukaryota; kingdom Viridiplantae; phylum Streptophyta; class Magnoliopsida; order Solanales; family Solanaceae; genus Solanum; species Solanum corneliomulleri. Next base: position 49,806,863 of record JAKWIY010003059.1, read on the forward strand.
CTTTCTTTGCATCAACATTGACCTGAGGTGTTACAACCAATGGTGGTGGTGCAATAGACAATACTGTGGGACTTATCTCCCACGACTTAGCTTCCATCGGCGCTGGAGAAATACTGCCTCCTCCATCAGTATCAACCACACGCAATAAAGAACTTTCAGATGTACCATTTGAAGCTTGTAAATCATTTTCAGAGTCAACAGCCTTCTCTGGAGGTAAGCTACTATTTCTTCCTAAAGTTTCCACATTTGACTTGTTGTCCAGTTTCGAATCCTTAAAAGGGGATTCATCCTCAGGGTCAATGTCCTCAGTTAAGGTATCACCATCGCCAGAACGTTCATTCATTGGAGGCATAGAACCATCCTCTACCTCTTCATTATTTGCATCAGAGAACTTTGTGCCAGATTGATCTACTCTTTGCGAGCTGCTTATTTGACCCTTATTGGCAGTAAATATGGAAGACAAGGCATAACCATATGGAAAACCAAAATACTGAATCATCAAAGCAAGGCCAAAAATCATTCCCAATAGACATACTAGTCGTCTAGTCTCAAACAGATTATGATATCGAATTATAGAGCCCATGTTCAAGCAGCACTCTGAGTGAAGAAAGCACAATACTGTCCCTGGATAATTTTCAAATCCCAAATTCAGTATAGTATTTTTCTATGTATTTCACAATAACTAAGTACTTGAGTAACACAAAAAAAAAACACCACTAAACAACAACATATCCCGTGTAATCCAACAAGTAGGGTCTAGGGAGGGTAGGGTCAGCAGGGGCGAATATGAGTTCTGAATTTTACAACGATTTCAAGTGTTAATAAATGGGTTCTGAACATACCATATTTAATAAACTTGTTAATACAAATATATTTGAACAAAAGTGGCTAAGGCATCTAGCTCTTCCCCTGTTAGGGTGTAGGCAGATCTATGTCGTTGTTTCTCATAAACCCTCGGCACAAAACAGAAATAGATGAAACAGGTAGCGAAAACCATAACAACAAAATAGCAAGATACAAAACACATGAAGTAACAAATAATACTAATACACATTGCTTGATTACAAAATACGAATATTACTAATAAGGGAAAGAAGAGAAAAGGCTAGCTACCAGACCTGTCTCGTATAAAAGTGCGACAACACTCAACTACCTATTAAGAAAATCAGGTCAAGGTCCGTCCCTAAGCCTAGTCGCTGACCCAACTCCATACCTTCAAACAGTTGTTCTCAAGCTCATGAAGAACCAAAAGCAGAATCATAATTTTGGCTTTGTCACTTAATAAATCAACCATAAAAACACAAGCTTTTTAGAAATACAATAATAATTAAGTCAATAACAGACAAAACAGAAACAGTAAACACCAAAAAGATAATAGCTTTCATCCCAAATCAACCAAAGGCAACTCAAATTAATCGTGTCAATTACCAGATCAAAAGTGGACAAAGAACCTCTTCAAAGCCACGTTTGGCTACTAAGTTAACTCAAAAAAGAAAAGATGATAAAAATCCAACATATTGAGCAGCTTCATCATCTACTTGGAAAAGTTGGTTTTGAATTGAGTTGACTAGTTGTAATATTTGATACATCACACACCCAAATGAGACCTAATAAAAAATATGCATACCTTATTTTAGTCAAAAATAAAATAAAATAAGATTCTTTTACTACCTCTACAAGATTTGAAATCATAATGGGGGTATCTGTTCAATTTTGCTTTTCTATTTTTATTTCATTGTTGCAGTAATGACAGCAGTAAAGTGAAAAGAAAAAAAAGGAAGCATATGAGTAAGCTTTGATTAATGAATCTAAATTTTAAATATATATTTTGGGAAAATTATATGTAATAGCAAATTAATAATTTAAATTAAATGAAGTAGATAGGGTTTGATTTAATTGTGCTTCATAGCAAATGTTTGCAAAAAATTGTCAGGCGCCTCTCTCCCAAATATTTTGTTCGCCGCTCTCCTCCAATCTCTCGCTCGCTTTTTCACTTTTTATACAAATACAAGTGTATAAAAATTGTTTCTAATTGTATAAAATAGAGAAAATTATATAAATAAATATATTTTTGTTCCCCTCTCTACCCTCTTCCAGATCTCGCTCGCCACTCTCCCAAATCTCGCTCGACACCCTCGCCTTTCTCACTTATACAAAGAGAAGCGAAATATATAAATTGTGTTTCTGTTTGTATAAAGTGTGAGAAAATTGTATATACACATGCAATTACATATATTTTCGTCTTATACACTTATAATTATTCAATAAAAATACTCCTCTGCTCAGTTTCTTTTGGTTTTCTCTCTTTCTCGTTTTATACAATTTTCAAATTGTATCTAATTTCTCTCTTTCTCGTTTTATACAATTTGATTCAATTGTATATTCCTTCTCAAGTCTCTTTTGTCTTTCTCTCTTTCTCATTTTATACAAATTCAAATTGTATATAATCGTTCTATGCACTTATAATTATACAATTCGTTTTATACACTTATCTGCCCAAGTGTCTTTCTCTTTCTTGTTTTATATACTTTGTTTTATATAATTTGCTTCAATTGTATATGTATAACGAATTATACAATTTTTATATTTGTTATGAAGCACAATTATGCAAACTTTGCTATAACATTCATATATAAATTTTTTATTTGCTAGATGTGAAAATTGCCTTAATTTTTATACTTATTAGTTATTAGTACTACTAGTTATTAAAGAAGGTATACAGTCATCATCATCGTCTTATATAAATATGCTGACATCTTCTTTTGAAGTAGAAAAAAATTTTCTATAAATTTTTTTATATTTTATCCGTTAAATATTTTATTTAAAAAATGAATTATTGGAAAATGAAAAAAATAAGTTCTTTAACGAAAATAAGGACAACAGACTCTATTAGTGAGCAGTGTCAATCCACATTAATAGAGCAGTGGAAAATAAGTTCTTTAATGAAAATTAATTTTTTACTTATATATCAAACATCAAAAACTAA
>JAKWIY010003059.1:49809948-50035469 GCA_027704805.1 Solanum corneliomulleri
TTGAATTTGTATAAAATGAGAAAGAGAGAAAGACAAAAGAGACTTGAGAAGGAATATACAATTGAATCAAATTGTATAAAACGAGAAAGAGAGAAATTAGATACAATTTGAAAATTGTATAAAACGAGAAAGAGAGAAAACCAAAAGAAACTGAGCAGAGGAGTATTTTTATTGAATAATTATAAGTGTATAAGACGAAAATATATGTAATTGCATGTGTATATACAATTTTCTCACACTTTATACAAACAGAAACACAATTTATATATTTCGCTTCTCTTTGTATAAGTGAGAAAGGCGAGGGTGTCGAGCGAGATTTGGGAGAGTGGCGAGCGAGATCTGGAAGAGGGTAGAGAGGGGAACAAAAATATATTTATTTATATAATTTTCTCTATTTTATACAATTAGAAACAATTTTTATACACTTGTATTTGTATAAAAAGTGAAAAAGCGAGCGAGAGATTGGAGGAGAGCGGCGAACAAAATATTTGGGAGAGAGGCGCCTGACAATTTTTTGCAAACATTTGCTATGAAGCACAATTAAATCAAACCCTATCTACTTCATTTAATTTAAATTATTAATTTGCTATTACATATAATTTTCCCAAAATATATATTTAAAATTTAGATTCATTAATCAAAGCTTACTCATATGCTTCCTTTTTTTTCTTTTCACTTTACTGCTGTCATTACTGCAACAATGAAATAAAAATAGAAAAGCAAAATTGAACAGATACCCCCATTATGATTTCAAATCTTGTAGAGGTAGTAAAAGAATCTTATTTTATTTTATTTTTGACTAAAATAAGGTATGCATATTTTTTATTAGGTCTCATTTGGGTGTGTGATGTATCAAATATTACAACTAGTCAACTCAATTCAAAACCAACTTTTCCAAGTAGATGATGAAGCTGCTCAATATGTTGGATTTTTATCATCTTTTCTTTTTTGAGTTAACTTAGTAGCCAAACGTGGCTTTGAAGAGGTTCTTTGTCCACTTTTGATCTGGTAATTGACACGATTAATTTGAGTTGCCTTTGGTTGATTTGGGATGAAAGCTATTATCTTTTTGGTGTTTACTGTTTCTGTTTTGTCTGTTATTGACTTAATTATTATTGTATTTCTAAAAAGCTTGTGTTTTTATGGTTGATTTATTAAGTGACAAAGCCAAAATTATGATTCTGCTTTTGGTTCTTCATGAGCTTGAGAACAACTGTTTGAAGGTATGGAGTTGGGTCAGCGACTAGGCTTAGGGACGGACCTTGACCTGATTTTCTTAATAGGTAGTTGAGTGTTGTCGCACTTTTATACGAGAGAGGTCAGGTAGCTAGCCTTCTCTCTTCTTTCCCTTATGTATTTTGTAATAACGCAATGTGTATTAGTATTATTTGTTACTTCATGTGTTTTGTATCTTGCTATTTTGTTGTTATGGTTTTTGCTACCTGTTTCATCTATTTCTCTTTTGAGCCGAGGGTTTGTGAGAAACAACGACATAGATCTGCCTACACCCTAACAGGGGAAGAGCTAGATGCCTTAGACGCTTTTGTTCAAATAGTGTATTTGTATTAACAAGTTTATTGAATATGGACATATATTATGTTCAGAACCCATTTATTAACACTTGAAATCGTTGTAATATTCAGAATTCATAAGGTTAAAATTTTGTTCGCCCTTGCTGACTCTACCCTCCCTAGACCCTACTTGTTGGATTACACGGGGTATGTTGTTGTTTAGTGGTGGTTTTCTTTTTGTGTTACTCAAGTACTTAGTTATTGTGAAACAGATAGAAAAATACTATGTGGCGATACTGAATTTGGGATTTGAAAATTATCCAGGGACAGTATTGTGCTTTCTTCACTCAGAGTGCTGCTTGAACATGGGCTCTATAATTCGATATCATAATCTGTTTGAGACTAGACGACTAGTATGTCTATTGGGAGTGATTTTTGGCCTTGCTTTGATGATTCAGTATTTTGGTTTTCCATATGGTTATGCCTTGTCTTCCATATTTACTGCCAATAAGGGTCAAATAAGCAGCTCGCAAAGAGTAGATCAATCTGGCACAAAGTTCTCTGATGCAAATAATGAAGAGGTAGAGGATGGTTCTATGCCTCCAATGAATGAACGTTCTGGCGATGGTGATACCTTAACTGAGGACATTGACCCTGAGGATGAATCCCCTTTTAAGGATTCGAAACTGGACAACAAGTCAAATGTGGAAACTTTAGGAAGAAATAGTAGCTTACCTCCAGAGAAGGCTGTTGACTCTGAAAATGATTTACAAGCTTCAAATGGTACATCTGAAAGTTCTTTATTGCGTGTGGTTGATACTGATGGAGGAGGCAGTATTTCTCCAGCGCCGATGGAAGCTAAGTCGTGGGAGATAAGTCCCACAGTATTGTCTATTGCACCACCACCATTGGTTGTAACACCTCAGGTCAATGTTGATGCAAAGAAAGAAGCTCCTTTGATAACTTCCTACCAGAACGTATCTGAAAAAGAAGGAAATACAGGCCATCTACGTGAAAGTGATAACTTACCTGTGCAAAAACACACTGACCATGCTCCTACAGTCGGTCATAAAATTCCTGTTATGAAGGAGTCTGACAAGCCAATAGATAGTGTTGTATCAATAGCTGAAATGAATGTTATGCAGCAAGAAGCTCGCACATCATTTCGTTCGATGGTATGTATATATGTTACTTTGGTACTCTCGTAGTCAGATATGACTTGTGTAATTGACGAATGAATTCCTAGATATTCTAATTATGTTCTTTTGATCTTTTCTGTAGATTCCACGGTGGTCCTCGGATGTAGATCAAGAACTATTACATGCAAAAAATGTCATTGAGAATTCTCCTCTAGCAGGAAACGAACCTGGCTTATATGCTCCTTTGTATAGAAATATGTCTGTGTTTATGAGGTAATAGAAAATGGTGATGCATATGATGAATCCACACCTTGTGTAATCTGGATGTTTTCTGACATTGGAGGTGTATTCAGTAGTACTGAATTAGATTAGACATTTGTGCTTCTTACTCATCAAACGATAGTTATGCTTCGTGGGAGCTGCTATATTTCGATATTTTTGTTTCAATCATTATGAACACCTTCTTTCTTGGTGAACCAGTGAATTTCATGCTTGCTTTGAGCCAGTAGTCTGTTGCATATACTGAATGTCGGTAAATAGTCATAATAGGAAGATGCTTTCTTGCATACTTCATACAGCTCCTCACAAAAGGAGCACCCCGCGACAGGTGTGGAACACAGACCTCAGTCTCCTACCTTAAGTTTTTTAGTTTGACATACATGAGATTGTCAGTTAGTTATTATAATTGGTGGCATTTGTGGCTTTGCATTTACTTAGTCTTTTAATATGGTTGAGGTGCATTTCTCTGATCTGACACACATCATGCATATGTAGGAGCTATGAATTGATGGAGCAGATTCTCAAAGTTTACATTTATACGGAAGGTGCAAGACCAATATTCCATACGCCAGTGCTTAAAGGAATATATGCTTCTGAGGGTTGGTTTATGAAGCTCCTGAAAAGAAACAAGAAATTTGTTACCAAGAACCCCAAAAAGGCTCACTTGTTTTATCTACCGTTCAGCTCCCGTATGCTAGAGGAGACCTTATATGTCCCTGATTCTCACAGTCGTAGGAACTTAGTTCGATATTTAAGTGATTATCTCGACGTCATTATCCAAAGACATAACTTTTGGAACAGAACTGCTGGAGCTGACCATTTTCTTGTTGCCTGCCATGATTGGGTAAGTTTTGGATTCTTCCTACTAACCGGAGTTCCTAAAATATATTACAACATCCATTTTGATACTCATAGATTTTATTTTTATCCATCAGTCAAGATCTTTTATTTTCATCTTTAATGGAATGCTTTGCTGTGTGCACCCGTTTTCCTCATTGAGGCTTATATTTCTGCATGTGAACATGCAAGCTCATCTTATAATTTCGGTGTTTCTACATTCTTTTTATAGTTGAGATATATGAGTTTCTGTCGGATACTGAAGCTGAGATTTGCTTCCTCAGGCCCCTGCAGAAACAAAAAGAATCATGGCTAATTGCATAAGAGCTTTGTGCAATGCTGACATTAAAGAAGGCTTCCAATTTGGTAAAGATGTATCGCTTCCAGAAACATATATACGTGTAGAAAAGAATCCCCTTAGAGAAATTGGAGGAAAACGTCTTTCTAAGAGACGGATTCTTGCTTTCTTTGCTGGCAACATGCATGGTTACCTTCGTCCTATCCTATTGAACAACTGGGAAAACAAAGATCCTGACATGAAGATTTTCGGCAAGATAAGTAAAGTAAGCTATGTCCAGTACATGAAGAGCAGCAAATACTGCATATGTGCAAAAGGTTATGAAGTCAACAGTCCTCGAGTGGTGGAGGCCATCTTCTACGAGTGTGTCCCAGTGATTATATCAGATAACTTCATACCCCCATTTTTCGAAACTTTGAACTGGGAGGCTTTTGCCATTTTTGTTCCAGAGAAGGACATTCCAAAACTGAAAGACATACTCCTATCAATTCCAGATAGGAGATATCGTGAGATGCAGCGGAGGGTTAAGCTGGTGCAGCAGCATTTCCTTTGGCACGTCAAGCCCGTAAAGTATGATATTTTCAACATGATTCTCCATTCAATATGGCACAACAGAGTTTTTGGAGTAAGAACTAGGTGACAAATGTACACATACAGAGAGTTTCAAAGTTTTAGATGTTTTAGTGCAGCTTTCTTTTGAGAAATATGTAAAAAGTTGCATCAGTGTATCTTATTATTTCCTGTAAATAGACTTGAGAAGAAACAATTTGTTCTTTCTTTTTCTTGCATATCTTTACTTGTTTATTCTTCTCTTATTTGCACAAATCTATTGTACATCTTTGTACTTTGCTAGTGTTGCTGTACTGAGGGCGGGCCACAGAGGGTCAAGTGGGTTTACATGAATCCACTTAGTTGAAAACTAACACCGCATATATATGTATATTTTATCAATTTTTAAAAATTTTATATGTATATATTAACTTTTGACCCTCATAACACAAGTGTGATTCTTGGCCTAACAGTGACAAATTGGTGTATGATTATTTATGCAAAATATCTTTTGGTGATCGTACATAGTGATGGAAAATGATTGCTGACTTTTTTGGGAATTCAGTACTCAAATCATTCACCTTTTAACAGTAGCTAAAGCAATTTGCAAAATAATTTATTTTGTCTTTTAGACTTTTGGTCATCATGAATCATGATGATCCATTTTCTGTTCCTCTTTATATTTCTTCACAAAAAAAAAAGTTTATTCTTTTGTCCTACTTGTCACTGTTTGTCTACTTGGACATAAAGGTCATGCTATCAAGATGCAACTTTACTATTGTTTATTGGAAAAATGATACAGGTGAATTTATTATAAGATCAAGTATATGCGTATCAATTAGATTTTATAGCAATTAAATGTTATTCAATCTGTATTTATAAGGTTAATCAATAAACAGAAATAAAAATAAGATGAAGCAGAAAAATTATAAAATAATTCGAGTCCACAAAAATTATTGTGTCTCCTTAAGAAATTTAATCCCCTCACTGTATCCGAGGTTATGGATTAATTTCTTTCAAGATAAAATGGATTAATCCTATTAAATAAATAGCGATACCTCAAACTTCTTTAACTTCAGCGAGCTTCAGAACAGGAACAAATCACACAGACTCAGTCGATCGACACTTTGATTTATTTGAGAGAAAAATATATGCAGAGAAGGAAAATTTCAGTATATGAAAAATCAAAAATTGACTTCCTTATATAGCCATTTTCAGCAAGAAACGTGTCTGTTCAGAGAAATCTGTTCAGACCCGTTTTATCGAGAAAGTTGTGTCTTTTGAAAAAAATAACAAATTTTCAGAAAAATGTGTCTGTTAGGAAATAACGGCTTTTCGGAAAGTAACGACTTTTCGGAATGTTACCGTTATCCGCAAATTTATAAGAGATAATATTAACAGAGTTTATTTGATTTAATAAAAAACTGATTAAATAAATTTTGTCCAAAAAATTTTCAATCAATCATGTGCCAAAGCCGAGTGACGACGACGGCGCGAGGGGACATCTTCTTCTTAGCTCTTTAAGAAGTAATGGAAGTGTTTCCTTATATAAGGACAACAATTTCCCTTTCTTTTGCCGATATGGGAGAAATGACTTTTCATTTGTACTTTGCAAATGACTTTTCATTTTCCCTCCAAAATAGTTCCTTCACTTTTTATATTTTCTCTTTTCTTTTCCCATTCACACTTGCTAAACCCAATATTAAATATGTCAAAAAAATGAGCTTAATATATCACTAATAGCAAAGTAAAAATCAAATACAACAATAGAACTTAGTTGCTTGACGATTTAACTAGATTAAGAGATAGTAAGGTGTGATCGGATTCGAAGACGATTCAGTGTAATTTGCTTAAGAGCTGATTACGATACACTTTTATGTGACATTTTTTATTTTCTGAAAGTCAATAAATTTAAATTTGACGGAGAATTTGCTCATAGAATCTTCAATTTTTTTTTAGGGAAAATGCACAAGTACCCCGAATCTTTGTCCAAAATCTTAGAGACACATTTATACTTTACTAAGATCCTATTACCCTCGAACTTATTTTATAAATTATTTTCTATCCCTTTTCGACGTACGTGACACTATCATGAAAAAATTGTCAACACGCGCTGGGCCCGAAAGATTTTGCCACATAGACCGAAAAGGGGTTAGAAAGTTATTTTGTAAAATAAGTTGGGGGTAATAGGACCTTAGTATTGTATAAGTGTCTCTGAAATATCAGACATATGTTGGGGGTACTTACACGTGTGAAAATGGGCTAGTCCAACCCAACTCTAACGGGCTAGAGAGTTAAACGGGTTGGGGCGGGCTGACCCTTTTAATTAAAGGGCCAATAAAATAGTGGCACAACCCAACCTTAAGCGGGCCACGAGTCGACCCTTTAACCAAAAACTGAACAATATTATTCTCTTAGAAAGATTATCAAATGTTGACGCCTATGAACACGACATCAATACTTACAAAAATGCATTTATAAATTACAGACTTCGGTGAATACTTACAATAATACATAATAGCCAACGTAAGATTTAGCGGATAAATGTTGATCATTCCATCATTTCTCCCACAAAAAACTAGTTGGTTTACAAGATTTCTAGCAACACAAGGCAGCCTAAATACTTAACAAATTTAAATTTCTAAATATTACATGACTCATTAATTATGTTTTATAACTCCGCTTCTACTTTCACCATCGATTACATTTGAATCAACATGTGATATTATTTCATTAAGAAATTCATCTTCATCTAAAATTCAGCATGCAAGATGATATTGCAAAATGCTTAATTTTTTATTTTTCAAAATATTTATTCATAAAATCTTTACAAATAAAACACTATTAAAAATATACGGCTGGCCTATGAGGCTTGCGGGTTGGGCCTAAGAGGCCAATGGGCGGGCTAAAAATCCTCGTTCATAAATGAGCCAAAATATTGAGCTCAATTCCACTTATTTCAAGGGTTGATGGCTCTAGTGGTACTTATGCATTTTTCTTTTTTCTAAATAAAAATTATATATTTTGTAAACAATGTAAAAAATATTATATGACATAAAAGATGATGAAAAACTTACGATCAAAGATAAATTTATTTAAATTTTAAAATCTGAAAAATGTCACATAAAATCATATATTATTATAAGAGGGAACCAAAAAAGTTAAAAGTTAAATTACGATTTTACCCTTATTATAAATTAAAATGTTATAAAGATATTTAACTATTTAATTTAAATATTAAATTATATTATTTTAATCAAAATGTTAATGACTTTTCCACTTCTTTAGAATAATTTTTAATTAAAATATCTAATTTAATTTATTTTCTTGAAATTATTTAAAATATTATTTTTTTCGTTTAATATTTATTTCGGGATTCAATGAATTTTGATTATCAAAGTTGAATTACTTTTTTGCCTTTTACTTAATAAAAATAACTAATCTAATTAGTAGTATTATTTAAATTGTTACACAATCTAATTAAATAGGAGTAATATTTTAATTATCACTCAAATTACAATATCCTATATTCAATATTTTTGAATTGCTAGCTCTTTCATCTTCCTAAAATTGTCCTCTATTCAATATTTTGATTTCGTTTCAACTTATGAAATTATAAAACATTAATGTGAAGTTTATTAATCTGTCAAGCCCTTATTATAGTATATCTTTTACTATATAATTATATATGCATTTATCCCATTAATTTTAAATTTGTTATTTCTTTTCATTTTCATCCGTTAGAAAACTTTTCATGTACTCTATTAAGTTTTATATAAATACACATAACATTTTTCAAAAAAGCATACGATGCAGTTCCAATTGATTTGCATAGTAATTTAGATAAGTGTATTACTATTCAAATTATATCATACAATTTAAAACTTTAGATTCTTATAGCCGATTGCATATTTGAGGCAATAATGTCAAAAAATCATTTCGTGGTAGTTTACCTATTAGGTGATGTTGATTAATTAGTTAAAATTGTTATGTCTTTATTTTGTTATTCTTTAATTTATCTTACACTTTAATATATGTAAGTGCATGTATTACCATAGAAAAAAAATGTTATATATGAGAATATATACTTTAGAGGTTTAATTAAAAATTTAAAGTTATTAGTTTAATGCGGTGGTGCAATGCATGAAAAACATTGATTTTTCATGTTACATTCAATATACATATACTATTTTACTAATTATTGTGTTAAATTAAAAAAGAAATAACTCAAAAATTTAAATCAGACAAAATTTAAATTTTACTCATATTATTTTCTTAAAAATATTCACCTAACATGAAATACATGCACGTATTCAAAAACTGGTTGAACAAAATGGGACGGAGGTAGTATTGCTTTTATGTGCGACGTATAATAAAAGCAAACAGACATAAATCAAACACGTACTTTGAACTTGCGTCAATTAATAGGTCCATGACTAAAATACCCTTATCTTAAATTTTATAGACAAAATACTACTTTATTAATTCTCAAAATCTAATAGAAAAGAAAAAGTAAAGTGTAGGTGAGCAGAAAGTATAGCTAAAGTTGAAGTTGATCAATTCTGTAAGATTCTTCTTTTTTCCCTTTACTTTCTTGTTTTTCCTTCTTCACTACCTCCCTATTATTACATTGACTCTCAGAATTTTAGCCCTTTTATGTGTGTGCCCCCTATATATTTGGTTGAACATGGGAATTGAAGTTCGATATGCAAATTTTTTGGAGACTAAAAGACTGCTATGGATAGTGGCATCAATTTTTGTTATGGTTTTGATCATTCAATATTTTCTATTTCCCTCCAAAGGTCAAGTAGCCATCATTCAATCTGGTTATTCTACTGTATCCGCTAATCTCACCTTTTTCAACACTACTGCCAAAACTAAGCTGTCAAAGACAAATGAACATACTGAAATTGAAGACAAATTTACACAGAAGGTTGCTCATGGTTCTGAATCTGTTATGCAAACACCTAATGTTACATCTGAAAATAATTTTGTACTAGATCGTATAACCACAACTGCTGCACCTCAGGCAATCTCTCCTTTAACATCTTCCAGACAAAACCAATCAACTGATCGTTCTTGCCTCAGCCATATTCCCTCTGTAATTGAAAGGTCTGACAGAGCACGAAAAAGTGTGGCATCAATATCTCAAATGAATTATATGCTGCAACAAAGTCAAAATTCATTTTGTTCAATGGTATGTTAAGGAATGATTTAAAATTAGTTCATTTATACAGCTTTGCACTTTCTGATCTTGTCCCTGATTGAACTTTAACTTTTTCATAGAAACCACGATGGTCCTCGGTAGCAGATCAAGAACTATTACGTGCAAAAGATCTGATCGAGAATACGCCTCTCTTACAGAGTGAGCCTCAATTATATGCCCCTCTATTTAGAAATCTGTCCATGTTTAAAAGGTTAGCAACTCCATAATATACCTTACTTGTGGATTTTGTTCATGTTAATATGATAATTCGTGCTTATCCAACAACTGTGTTGTAATCCCAATGGCTTTGTATTACATCATAAAACTACAAGCTTTATGCAGTGGAACTATTGCAATAGATTCCTCTGTTTACAATTGAATAACCTGTATAATATAAACGCAGCGGAAGTACCGTAGTCGAGGTATTAACCTGTGAATTATCAGGACTGATTGTTTGATTTATCAATTAAGAGCTTGGACCTTCTATTTGCTTCATGTCCTTCTAAGAGTTGGTTAAACTATATCGAGCCACGGTTAAACTATAAGAGTTGGTTTCTGAGGTATTAATGTGGTGATAATCCTATAAATTTTCTTCTTATTGTGTCAACCATATATGAAGAAACATAACAAAGTATCAATGCTTGAAGCTTATTCAACTATCAAATGTATACAAAATGCAGGAGTTATGAATTGATGGAGAAGACTCTCAAGGTTTACATCTATGCTGAAGGGGAAACACCCATATGCCATTCCGGACCTCTCGATGGAATATATGCTTCAGAGGGCTGGTTCATAAAGCTGCTTCAAGAAAACAAAAGATTTGTCACTAAGAACCCCAAAAAGGCTCACCTATTTTATTTGCCGATAAGTTTCATTACCGATAGTGAAGTGACATTGTACGTGCCTGATTCTCACAACCGTACAAATATAATTCAATTTTTAAGTAACTATGTTGATATGATTGCGCAAAAGTATCGTTTCTGGAACAGAACAGATGGAACTGACCATTTTATTGTTGCCTGTCATGACTGGGTATGTCTCCCATCCTTCCGCGTGATCTTAAATCCTGAATTAGTATTAGAGAAGCATCTCATCCTTCTTGAATATATACACTGTTTGCTTATTTTGGAATCTCTATCAATGTAAATGTCATGGCTTACCTATTCTGAAATATGGTTCGAGTGCTATAGCATAAACTGATTTTCATCTTCAGGCCCCTGCGGTGACGGATGAAATTGTGAGTAATTGCATAAGATCTTTATGCAATGCTGACCTGAGAGGTGGCTTCCAGTTTGGTAAAGATGTGTCTCTACCACAACCGAACATTCGCTTGAGCAAGAACCCTCTTGCTGAGCTTGGAGGAAAACCAGCTTCCAAACGGCGTACCCTTGCTTTCTTTGCTGGACATATGCATGGTTATCTCCGCCCTGTACTACTGAAGCACTGGGAAAACAGAGATCTTGACATGAAGATTTATGGTGGAATAACTAAGGCAAGCTATTTACGGTACATGAAGAGCAGCAAATACTGCATATGTGCAAGAGGTTCTCAAGTCAACTCTCCTAGAGTGGTAGAAGCTATTTACTACGGATGTATCCCGGTGATCTTATCAGATAACTATGTGCCCCCGCTCTTTGAGACTCTAAACTGGGAATCTTTTGCTGTATTTGTCCAGGAGAAGGACATCCCAAATTTGAAAAACATACTTCTGTCTATTCCGGATAAGAAATATAAGCAGATGCAAGGGAGAGTTAAGCAGGTGCAACAACATTTTCTCTGGCATATTAAGCCTTCTAAATATGATGTGTTTCACATGATACTCCATTCAGTTTGGCACAACCGAGTTTTTGGAATAAGACCTAGGTGATAAATGTACATATAAACTAGAGCTTGTAGACTTGAAGATGAAACAATATATGTTTCATTTTTGCTTCACTTTTAGCTTGTGTGGTATATAAACAGCAGGTTGATGTTCTTACAAGATGTCTGAAGAGTTCGGTGGCTTTTAGTACATCAGTTTTTCTCCATGTGACTATTGCAGCCTGGTTGAATTGATCTGTTTATGTTAGTAAGCGACGGGATGAACCTCATGAGCTAGTGAGACTTTGATAACATCCTTGTCCCGCATTCCTATTTCAAAGAGAGAGAACAACGAGTAAGGAAACAAAAGTGTGGCATTCAATGTTACTGTTTGGTGTTGTGAAAATGAAAAGGTGAGTTACAACTGATAATCAGAAGTACCTTTCAAGTGAACACTGCAAGTTGGATTGGATGCACATGTGGCGCACATGACTGGGGATGCAGATGAGGGTGGGTCGAGAAGGACTGACAGGGTTCTAAGTTGGAAAGCTTCTTAACAATGGGTGCATTTGATACTTGAGCAAATGCCGCATCAGGAAGGAGAGCAAAGTGAAGTGCTATGTAATATAGATCACAAAAATTCACATTATATGCTTGCTTTTGGGCTGAGCCTAAATAGGAAAAATAAGATTAGGACATCATAGACTGCACCTGTCATTTCCTGCTAGTTTAAGTTACACTTAGTTGTGTGAGGAATGCAGAAAGTCCCCAAAACAATGAAAATTTTGTTTGATTGTTTTGCACAATTACGAGAACAAGAGGCCTAACGTGATGAAGAACAGCCTGTCAAGATAGCCAGGATAACTGCCTAGCATAGCAACCCCACAAGGGAAATTAAGAAATAATAACCTTGTGGGAGGAGGGGTATGTAGGCAAGTCATCCTTGGCTAACAAACAAAGACTCTTCACTTCAGGTAAGGCCTCTCTTCTTAACATTTTAGTTTCTCTTGAATGCCTTGACATGAGTTGTAAATTATTTGATTCTGTATTTATAAGCCCAAAAAGAAATGTCAGATGCATTTTGGCACCAAGTCATGTGTGATCTTTCATTGCCAATATGCTTCATACATAAAATGCTTCTGTAGCCTTGCTGCAAGAATATATTCTAATGGAATTGAAGGAAGCATTAAATTTTATCTGGTCCTTCAAATCATTCTGACCAGAAGATAGGGATTATGGAATGTCAACTAATAAGACTTTTATCATATGGTTAGGTATCTGAAATTTGACAAAATCTTATGCTCAAAAGTGGAAGCAAATTTCTTGGGAATCAAATATCAACTTGATATATAGCAAGTTGACCATCAAAACTTCTAAACCTTTCATAGATGTATTATTTACTAATACTTCATGCCATTCTAGTTTTGAATTAGCAAAATAGAAAATGATGAACAAGTGTATGTTCTAACTTAAATTACCATCAGGAAAGATTTAGCCCCTGCTGGATTAGAAAAGTTTCTAAATGAAGTTTCAAAAAATGCTCTTTCTATACTAATTTATGCGACAACTCTTTTCTTATCGAGATGTCAAAAAAATGTTTGTGGAAACTAGTGTTGGAAGATTTGGAGTGTGTCTTCCTTCAAAGGAATCAGGAAACTAGAAATTCTCTACATCTGATACCAAAATCATATACAAGATCACGTTAGAGACATTCACTACAACAAAAATAACTTTTAGCGGCATTAAATATCAACACTAATAAAAAGTGTTAAAGTATTTACCGGCATTAGTTAAGTGTCATTAGAACCAATGTAGCTAAAGGCCTTAAGGACATATACAAAGAGTGACAATTACGGTAAAAAATACATATTTAGTGGCAATAAAGAATTAAATGTCGCTAATAGTCATTTTTGTTATAGTGATTAAACCAATGAGATGGACTGAACCATGAAATTATCTATGTCACTATTATATTGTTGCTGTTGCTATCTTATTTTGTTCTCTTTGTTCAATCAAATAATTTAGGACAGAGTGTAGTGGTTGCTCTCAGTCTCAGCTGGTACTCTTACCTCATTCTTATTAGGAAAGGCGCAGACAAGGCAATAGCGAAAGAAAACTCAAAGTCCAAGAGAAGACAAACTAATGCAAGAAAGATACTGACTGAGCAGCAAACAAATCAAACAAAAAAACAAGACAAAGTAAAGTCAATACACGAGACATGGTTAACGTGGAAACCTCTTCGGGATGAGGAGTAAAAACCAAAAGCTCCACTAAAATTAACAAGAGTTACAAATGTGTTCTCCAAAATAGCCACCAATATAGTGTCAAAAAATGAGCCAAGAGAACACCAAAAGCTAGAGAATATAAAAGGAGTAAAATCACTAATATAAAAGGAGTAAAATCACTACACCCAACTATTGTTCACAAGCTAAAACCTGAAGCCACAGGAATCCAAATCAAGCTCTCTCTGTTTCCCAACAAAAATTAAGTTGAAAGGAACAAGCTGTCCAAAATTCAGCTCAATCGACAAGGAACAAAAGAGGCAATCGCGATTCTGAAATTAGTTGCTAGGGGCGATCGCGATTTTAAAATTAGTTGCTAGTGTTGTGCGAAAATCTACACTCTCTCACTTTTCTTTCTATGTGGCTGCTGATCAATCTGTTGTGAAACTTGAAAATAAAATCAAGAAAAGAAAGTCTTACATATGTACCATAATATTGGGCTTACGAATAATAGCGGGCTACTCCAAATTGGACTTTTATTAATCCATATAGAAAAGGAAAAAGACTCAAACCCAACAATCTTGGCAACTGATATGAACCAGTAAGCTGTAGAATGACAGATATTCATGAACCAGTAAGCTGTAGAATGACAGATATTCATGAACCAGTAAGCTGTAGAATGACAGATATTCAAGTCCATCAATCCATGACACTGGCCTCCTGATATTTGCAAAGATGCAAATGAACTAGGTAGTTCTGTTTCATGGTTTAATAGTTGCACATGAACCAAAATTTAATGTTATATAGATTAATTTCATATGACTTGTTTAGTTTATCCTTGTGTTATTCCATTTCAAGGTTTACAAAATAGAGACTTCTCAGAGTTCATTACAAATTTCTTATAAGTGAATGTTCTCCAACTGAAGAAATGAGTCATGTAAGAATATTCTCTTTGAATGGAGCTTCCTAATACCATAATATGATTCATCAACATGATTGCATATCATGAATAGGGCAGAGATGAGTCATAAAAAATCTATCATGAATCCAATGCAATTGGAGATTGCAAGAGTCCCTTCTAACTCAAAATAAGAATAGGCCACCGTAACAAAAACAACTTTTAGCAGTATTAAATATTGATACTACTAAAGAGTGTTAATGTCTTTACCTGCATTAGTTAAATGTAATTAGAATCATGTCGCTAAAGCCTTTAGGGATATATATAAAGAGTGACATTTGCCATTAAAAATATATATTTAACGGCAATTAAGAATTAAATGCTGCTAATGGTCATTTTTGTTGTAGTGGGCCCAATAGGGGAGACGAAAAAGAATAACCGGTCCGTGCATTCCGCATTTATGTAGGGTTTAGCAAAGGATTACAATTTCAATGAATCGTGAGATACTCTGACCGCCGGAGTCTTCCTTACATTTGAGTGTTATATATGTATGCACGTCTCTATTGTCGAGATACGGTCAGTGGCGGAATCAAAAATTTTACTACGAAGGTTTAAAATATGAAAAAGTACATGTAGAAATCAAAGAAAATTCAATATCTATTATATATACATAAAAAAATAATTTTTAATCATGTATAAATAGTGTAACTATTTATACCTCCAAAGGGGTTCGAATAAATCCCTTGGGCCCTTACTAGCACCGTCACAATGCAGATTCAGAGGCATGTGATGGCATGTGTTAATTAAGTGGCCAAGAGGAGTCTTCAACAAGGTTTTTTTTTTTCCCCTGTAGGTTAACTTAAGTTTGATGTTGAAAATGTCATTCATTTGATGGCATGACCCATATCACTTATGTACCAATAATAATAAAATGGCCATGATCAATTATTTCTGACCTTAAACATTTGATCATGTGGATTCTCCAAAGAAGATAGTACAGGGGCAACGAGCTGTGACCCTTTTATTGGAAGCATTATATTGTAATTGGGAACAGGGTCTGATATATTCTCAACTTTGTCATTTAAAGCTGATATATCGCTCGTTTTGAAAGCAACTCATATATGCCGTTATCGTTATACAAACGGCTCACATATACCCCAACCGTTACAAAATGGCTCACATAAACCCTTCATTTAACGGAAGTTCAAAAAATTAGTTTTAAACTTATATTTATTATTTTTAATTTTTTTTAAAAAATTATTTAGGGGTATATATGATTTTTCTATCAAAGTTCAAGGTATATTTTAATTTTTTCATATTTTTTGACTTATTTTATTATAATTATTTGAGTTTCTTATTCTTATTTTATTTTTATTTTTTCATTCCTTAGTTTAAAGGAAAAAATTAAACTATTTTTTTGTCTATATTGTAATTTGATTTTTGTATTCGAAGAAAAAAATTTGGTCATCTACAATAAGTTTTACAAGAATATTATTGAAACATAAATAAATTTTATTATCAAAATAATAATTCTAAATTAGTCATTGAAACATAGAAAAGTCAAAAAAAAAATTTGACGAGGATTAAATTTACTCAAATGAGATTTTATATTTTAGGAAAAACTAATAAAAAGTTAGATTAAAATTATTATTTTTTCATTTCCGTTGGAGGAAAAGGATATATGTGAGTCATTTGTTTATAAGTAGTAATATATATGAGTCACTTTCATAACAAGAGTTATGTCAGCTCTAAATGACAAAGTTGAGGAGTACATCAGACCATTTTTCCTTGTAAATTTTATTATTCAGCAGACAAGAACATTAATTTCATTGCAAGTGCAAGTGCAAGTGCATTAATGTGTAAAGAAGCTAAAAACAATATATACTACTTACCAATTTCACTCTTGATTTGATAAACTTGGAATAAACTATCACTTCTTCACATTTCAAGTACTAATATGTATTAATTTCATCTATCTGCACCTGTTGTTTTGCAAATTAATTAAAGCTAAAAAACAATGTTGATGGTGGCAAGTGATTATATTTGTTATCATTACAAAGATGAAAGATTGAAGGTGTCAATTGTTGACAAGAAAATGACATGATCTAGTGATTGATTCATGGTTAACAATGTGACAACATATTCCATTGTCACAAAGTCAAGCTAGTAATTAGTGATGTTTTTTATTTTCATTTTATTTTAAAATAAGTAATATTTCATATATGGAGATTTACATAATCAAGAAACATATTTAATTAATTACTCCTTCGTTTTACAAAAATTGATCCCGTTTTCTTTTTAGTCTATTTAAAAAAGAATGATTCCTTTTTTTTGGCAACTCTTTAACTTTAACTTTCCACGTTGCATGTTTAAGACCACAGATTAAAAGACATTTTGGTACATTTGACATAACTTTAATTTAGAACCACAAAATTAAAAAATCTTCTTTCTTTTCTTAAGCTCCGTTCAGAATCAAACTAGATCATCCTTTTAACGGAGAGAGTATATCTTTTTCAACACATTTAACGAGAGTAAGTTGGTAAAATAATGTCATATGATCAATAAATTCTTTAAGGAATATACGTTCAAGTTTAAAACTTCTCAATCACTAAAAAGTTCGATTTCGCTTCAAAAAGTCCCATTAGTAATAAACCGCTCCCAAAAATGCAATTTTATATGCATGAAGGCTTGAACTTGAGATCGCTTAGTTAAAGATAAAGAAATACTTATTACTCCACCAATAGTTGATAATCAGAGTGTCTTGATCATTGCTGACCACTACTTAACTGGACAAATTTGAAAGTATTAATTGGATTATGATGTGGTAAAACGTCAATATCTTGTATATAATGATGGTACGATTGATAGAGATGTTGCAGACATAATAGGATACAAGTCAAAGTTTTAGGGGTATTATTTACTGCTTCTTTTATGTGAGTGGTCCTTTTTCTGCTCCTGCAAGAATTTGTATGGCTTCAGAACTCTATCAGTTTTAAAAACAATGATCCAATTTAATTTGAAAAGGGACTTTTTTTTAAAAAAATAAATTAATTAATTTTATCGTTCTAAATTAAAATTATATCAAATATATTAAAATATTCTTTAATTTTATGACCTTAAATATGTAACGTAGAAAGTCAAAATTAAAACATTATAAAAATAAAAAATTCTTTTTAAAATAGATTAAAAAAATAACTAAATTTTTTGTTTTTTAAACAATGAAAGTACTAACTACATCATGCTAGCTAGGCTTTCCTAGACCTAGACTACTTAAGATTGTCCAATGACTTTAATTTCATAAATACTTCCTGTCCTTAATCAATGCAGGTACTATGAAACCTTAAAAGTTTAACTTCAACTTCTTCAAAAAATGATAAAGTTTCACATTAAAAGTTAATGAAACAAGTAATTTGTTTAATCATTTATCTTTCTTATATATGAGCTAGATTTTGGTGGTGCAAATTAGGCTCATGAGCCATGACATAAAATTTGCGCACTCATTAGATGTTTAGCCTTGGGCGTAAGATGAATCCATCTTTATAAGACTTAAAACAATTTAAGCTATTTTATGAAATAGATTCAAAATCTAATTTTACACTATCGAGATTATTAGATGTATAGTCTAATTTTACATGGCCAAATAAATATCAAGAATTGAGTAGACCACATGTATAGCAAGCAGCGAGGCACACGAGAATGGTGTACACTTGTAACAAAATCAGTTCTTGATCTGTGTGCCTCAACGTCTATAGCAAAGCAGCCAGGCTCACGAGAAACTGTCAAAATGTTTCTTATCAATACGTAAGTGTTTGTTTGATCATAGAATAAATTATTTCAAAGATATAATACATACCTTACGTTATTTAATTTTGCCTCAATTCATAGTTATATTTTTTAATTGATTATATATAAATAATCAATTAAATTTGTATAAAATTAAATAAATAGACAAACACATTTTACATGATATTTTATTTGACAGATTGCATCGTATGTATATTATGTCATGTATAACCGTGTATTATGTCATGTATAATCAATGTTTATACTTGTTTTGAATGAATAAATATAAAATGAAATTTTTGAATAAGTAAAAAAAAATGGAGAACCGTATGCTAAGTCAATATTTTTTTTTTTGTTGTTCCCAATATGATAGTGCTTGTCCATATTTTTATTACTGTTCACTTATTAGCCAAATTTCGGCCGACCTCATTTTCAGTCCAACTATATATAAATAAACAATTTAGTTCAACTGAAGTTGACATCATAACACCTTTTCTGATGTATACACAACATGGGGATGTATATTTGATATTACTGTAGCTTTTGATTCGTTTTGAATTATCATTGGTTTGATTTTTCCATTTTCACTAAACTAATTATTATTATTATTATATTATTATTATTATTATTATTATTATTATTATTTAATGCGTACGGCTTGTGTAGAGACTTGTTGAACATTTGACAAATTATTGATATTTATTTTACATATGATTTGATTTTGTTATTCTTATATAAAATATCAAGAATTTCATTTTAGAAGCAAAGATTCGTTGAATAAGTAAGAATATTGCATATAGTACATCATTTTAAGTGCTCTTTTCTTATTTTACCTATAAATGAGGAGTATTATTATTTTGCTTATTGTAATTAATATTCCCATTCATTTGAAATATGTCTCTGAAACATTATGATCAGGTCTCGTTACTTAGTAAGAACAGTACAAAAAGTAAATATATTTAGAATTACGATTTGTTTCAACACAATTTATTTATCAATTCGATTTTTGAAGGAAGGGATTTGTAAAATACACATAACAAAGAATAGAATTTGAAAAACAAATGCATTGGATTTGATTCCGGACTTTGACCTTTAGATGAGTTAGATTCGAATTATAGACTTATCTTAAAAAATTTGTAATATTTAATCATCATTATTGTTTACTTTTTAAAATGTCGTACAAGAGTTAGACAACAAAATCTAAAATAAGATTTGGATTCAGGTTTATATGTAATGAAAATTGATATGAGGAGAATTTGGACTATATTTTAGTCAAAACTGAAAATTCAGAATTTGAGAAAGGGAAAGCAATGGAAGTCAAAATTTTATTTAAATTATTCTTTCAAGTTGTAAGACTGAGACAGAACGATACATTTGCCTTGTTGAGGAAAAACATCCCTAAGTCGGCTGCCGTCAAAATAATTAAAATCTTACTAGTAATATCTTAAAAAATGAATATAAGTTACCATTATAGTGACATTTGTGGGAGCTTAATTTTTTATGTTTTCTGTCTCATATTAGTTAGTAAAATGTCTATCTTAAAATGTGATAACTAGTATGAAATGAACGATGATCTAGAAGGAAGGTGTGGATTTAATTTATACTATTATTATTCTCCAAGTGTACCCTATAGAATTTGAAAGGGTAAAAAAAGGGCTTCAAAATAAAATAAAGTCTACCTATGATGTGCAAAATTCTTAGTAGATAGGATTGCTTAACTTTGTAATAGTATAAATGCTCTTGAAATTCCAATCATACATCATTAACATGTTGAAGTCATTATGGATTTGCAGACTTCAAGGAAATAATGAGAAGAGATGTCAAATTTCTAAATAGGAGATGTGAAAACACTATAAGGGAAGAAGTATCTCGAGTAACAATAGTAAACTTGAATAGTAAACTTGTAAATGAGTGATTTTGAACTTTGTATTTTTGCTCGCTTTGAAGGTA
Source organism: Solanum corneliomulleri (assembly GCA_027704805.1). Classification (NCBI taxonomy): domain Eukaryota; kingdom Viridiplantae; phylum Streptophyta; class Magnoliopsida; order Solanales; family Solanaceae; genus Solanum; species Solanum corneliomulleri. The sequence continues at coordinate 49,830,421 of JAKWIY010003059.1, forward strand.
AATCTTTAAAGGTCAAAAGTTCATAATTTTACTCCATATACAAACATTATAAAATTTGGAAGTTTTACCCATGAGATAATCTTGATCAAAAGTTTAATGAGATCATTTCCCTACAAGATCATAGGTGTAAAACACCTGCATTCGTAGCTACATAATAGAAGGAGGAGTGATGTGGACGAGATTGGAAGAGGGGGAGAGAGAAGAGACGAGAGAAATACAATTAATTTGTATATCTGATTGATAATTGTATTGATGAATACAATTGATTTATACTAATGAATACAATTGTATAAACGACTATTTTATTTAATTTATTGACGCATATCAATTGTATCAAGTTTATTAATAAATACAACTTGTATTGTATTCATTCGTTGCCTTGTGTTTTGTATTTACGCGTTACCATGTGTATATGTGTTATCATTTGTATTTATAATTAGTTATTACCATTTGTGTTTGTATTACAGAGAGATTGAGAAAAAAGAGTCGAGAGAGGCCAAAGAGAGAGGAAAGAGGCAAGCGAAAGTGCAGAAAGATGGGAGAGAGGCCAAGGGAGGTCTTGCCTATAAATATAATGTCCTCATACGTACCCTAAAACAAGTGCAATGTTGAAATGTCAATTGTATAAAAAGTAGTGAGATACCGACTTGGCCTATCCAACCTTGATATGAAACATTTCTGTGCAAATGTTTTTGGATTTATTACATTATTATTAACTTACAAAATCAATATATTGCCAAACTAATTGTACTAGTACACATGACCTACACAAAATATGTAGAACTAACAATTCAAACCCTAACGTTGTCCTCAATCGGGTCAGGTGGCCATGCCCAATTGTCAATCAAAATAATTAAAGGTCCCTAAAACTATATAAAAATTTATTATTTAAAAAATAAAATAAGAAAATATGTGGCTATCATTAAGTGTGTGTTTATGAAAGAATGATCAAAGATAGAATATATAATAATTTTCTACGCGTTCAAAAGTCCAATTGTTGTAACAATCAACAGCTCATTTTGTTGTTTGTACGATTTTCAACTTATTCCAAAGTACTGCAGTCTGCATTGAGACTTATCCAGCACTTATATGAAACATGAGAATATTATGGAGGCCATATTACAGATTTACCTCATTAAATATACTTTTATAATCAGAGGCGAAGTCAGAATCTTAATTTTATGAAAATTAAAAAAATATTACAATAAGTGTTGATAACTAGGTTCTAAACTTAATATTTGGACATGTTTAATAAACTTCTTAATCCAAATACGCTATTTAAACAAACATTATTGATTTGAATCGAATTTATACCCAAACTTCTAACTCTTAATTCCCTTGTTCATGGTCAATTATGCGTCCTCTCTTCTAAATAAATTGTCTGTCAACAATGGATATATTAATTTGAGGAGGGTCTTGGGGGGGGGGGGGTTGGTGCCAAAACCAATGATTGACAGACGTATATATAAATGTTGACATCACTTAAAAGTATGTTTTACAAAGTAAATATCAATTTTTGTGAGAAGTAAAATCTAAATCAGTTAAAATTTTAAGCTTAAAATATGTATATTAATTAAATTGTGATAATAAGTCAATATGATTGATGTAAAAGTTTTCATATATACATGATATATGCATAAGACTCACAGCGGAATATACACATGCCTAAATACCTTGAGGTTGATTTCATGAAGATTAAAGTTGGGAAAAAAAATGATTGTAATAATATATAATTTATCTTTGATATTTTGAGAGCCAAACAAAAAAATACTTTGGACAATCATCGTCTTAATTATGCGTTTGTTAGTTTTTTTTCTTTTTCTATTCTCTTCCCATTAATAAGCTTACACGTAGCGTAGAGCCGATATATGGTATTTATTTGATTTACCAGTCCATAGACAGAATTTAATAATTGTTCGTTTAGGGATATTTACTTTGAGTTATTCTATTATTAATCGGAGAAATTTAAATGTCGTATTTTTTTTAAAATTTGTATTTGATGTTCGAATTAGAGTTTTAATTAAATTTGAATTGTGTATAGTATGACTCATTTTGAGAGTGATGCTCTCAACAGGGTTCTTCATGCCTAGAACATAATTTAAACCCGAGATCTTTAATTAAGAACGAAATAATCTTATCACTATGCCACAATTCATATTTATATAGGTAATATTGATCGTATGATGATCCTTATTTACTAATTGTATTCCAATGATATTATGCATACTCAATCTTTTAATATTTTGTAGGTACACAAAGGACTTATGAGGTCAATGAGCTTAGGATTAGGCTTTGTGACTTAACTCACAACCCCCAAAGCTTATCCTCCCCCACCCCCCCCCCCCCACCCCCAAAAAAAATAAAACCCATGTCAATCAGTGGATATTTGGAGCATGGAATAGGTAAAACATGAGAACCAATATCGATAAAAAGCGAATTGGGGTGGATACGACTCATATACCATATCACGATATGATATTCCCTTCATCAAAGGAGCCGTATTTTAGAATATATGAATTAAATAATAAAAACGTGTTATATATATTTAACAATTCATCTTATAAGACCGAATGATCATACATTTCAACAAATAAAAATGATTGTTCAAATCTTATAAAAGGTCGAAAAATTCATTTATTACCCATCAATGTAGAGGTATCATCTCCTTGACGTTTTATCCATTTTTTGTCCAGACAAAGTACACAATGTAGAAAAGAGAAACCATCAAATATGAACTTTTATGTATGTGTATATATATACATTCACAATTTTCTTTATAAAATCGTGTACAGTACTGTATAGTTGTATGACTTTATCACGATGATGGTGATTTATGAAGAATCAATAATGTTACGGATCTTTTAATATTCATCATTCGTATAAAGGGCCCCTTGATTTAGGCCGAAAGAAAAAAAATGACCACAAAACATTACAAATTTGTAGGGTACCCTTAATTAACTTTCATTTAGTAACCAAAAAATTAAACTTATTACTACTTATTACTATATAATAAATCTCTCTTAGGTAAGCATGTTTTGAAGGATGTGCTTAGGCATGGACACGTACCTAAATTGGGCCCACTATTTTTTTTTATAATCTTTTTGGATCATGATATTCACACAAGTAAATTATAAGATACTTGCGATAATACGTACAATAAGTTAGAACATATTGATATTATTCTTTTGCATATCGGAGTTCATAATTTAAAAAATATAATAACTTAAAGATGCTAAGAATTTTATAAATAAAATTAATAAAATTTAAATTCTGAATATATTTCTGATGGTATATGAATATATTCGTTACGGGAATTTTGGGGTGATGGTGGGGAGATTTGGGGACAGAAGTGAAGATGTGACTAATGCTAGGTGACTCAAAGTGGGGGAAGGAGAGAGTTGCAACCACACACACACTTTGAACTATGATTGTTCAATGTAACAATACATACACAACACCTCATGGGACCAAGATCAACCACCATGCATGTTCTTGGTATTTAAATACTGTGAGTTTTCAAATCTAACAAGTGTATGTATATGTTATGTTATTACCTAACAAAAGAAAATTAAAATCACCTAGTTACGTACTCATGAGTGCTCATCCACTTGTCATGAATTATGATTTTTTTTAAAATTGTAAAACGGGAAATAGACTTCCATTAATTGGAATCTATGGAAAGAATCGAAGAGTTTCAAGATTAGTTATAAGTTTGTTACATAGTCGGTCCTTGTTTTTCTTAGTTATTTGGTATTTGAAATGTAATAGACTGATTAATTTAAATTTGTATCACGTATAAAATTATTTATGTATAAGTTTATGTTAAAAAATGATAAAAATTTCATAGCGATGGTTAATGAGATGGGTGGATCTTTATAAGGCTTGGACAATCCTCCTCTCTGAGCTAACTTTTGAGGTGTGAGTTACGCCTAAGACTTAATTTCACAATTTACCATCCACAATTTTTTTATTCTAAACTTGAGATCTCATTAAAAACAAAAATATCTCATTTTTTAATCTACTCCTTGACTCCTTCATCCCTTTTTAATTGTCAGAGTTAAAAAAAAGTCTCACTAATATTTTATAATATATTCTTTTACAATATCAACATATAAAAAATGTAATTTATAATATATTTTTTGTATAGGTTTTAAATATTTAAATTTTAATTTAAAGTATCTATAATTAAATTAATTTAATTTAGTTTTAAATTTAATTTTAAAAATTAATTAAATTAACTATTAAAAAACTCGTGACCACTAACCGTAGACGGAGATGAAAGTATATACTAACGGAGGTTTAAGAATTCAAGAATTATGGGCTCAAGCCTCAAAGTTTTGTCCTCATCGATTCTTCGCGTTTGTTCTGCTCTTTTGTTGGTAAAATTTCAAGTCAATCATTGCTATTTTTTGCTTTTTATTTTAAATCTTGACAAGACTAAAGATATACGAAAATATAATCTTGTGTATTAAGATACTGATTAAATAATAATAATAATATAAAACAGTATACTCCTTAAGCTTTTCATTTCTTGACCTGTTAAATTGAGATATACCAAAATATAAATTCGAAATATTAAATTTTTTAATTTTCTTTCTACTAAAACTTGATCTATCTGATTAGTATTATTTCATGTTCTGTATCTCTTGAACAAAGAAGATGAGTAGATTATTTGAGTGAGAAAAGTTAAACACTATGCTTAGTTAATAGACATGAATAAAAATCCCTGTAAAAGTAATTTATTCTATCATTATTTTACTTTAAGAAAACTTTGAATTACATAGAAATTTTTTTTTGAGGATTAAAATGATAATTTGCTAGAAAAATAAGTTTTCTGCAAATTTTCATATTAATTTCAAAAAAAAATTCATTTAATTCATAATTTTCTTTTAGTGTGTAAAGATAGAGAACTTTGATTGAACATTTTGAAAACTTAAGTCACTAGCGTTAGTTTGATATTCATAATCATATTAGAGCTCTTACTTACCAAATTGAATCGCATATTGTAGAGTTCATTTTTTGAAAGTGACACTTTCAACAAAATTTTTTCTATATTCATGGCTCAAAATTAAAATTTCTTATTAGGAGTGGATCATATTCATGGGTGGACCTAGAGTATGTCCTCGGCAAAAAATTATACTGTATATTTAAGATACTTTTAAGAATTTGTATGTTTATTCATTAATTTTGAATCTCTTGAATATAAGATTAGAAGTTGACTTAGTAATTTTGGATTAAAATCACTACTTTCTTTTTTTCGAACCTCCTTAATGAAAATTCTGAATCTATCGCTGGATCGATTATATTATTTCACCACCATGCTAATAGTAAATGTCACTGTAAGGGTTAGCAAAATCTAAATCAGATTTTAATTTAAAAAAAATCCAATACATACAATATAGTATTTCTCTCGAAAGTTATAGATGTTTTACTATTTTATATCAAAAAGAAATATATCAAAAAATCCATTTTTCTTTTCTTGTTTGTTGTTTTGTTAGAACATACTGGAAGAAAAAGACAAAAATATCTTGTCATATACAATTAAGTATATTTAATCACTCAAAAATCATATCAATTGACCTACTTGTATTTAATTATTTGTATATTTTGTCATTTATAAAAAGACGAATGTATTATTATGTAATAAAATGGCCCCTACGTTGAAATCTTCAAGTTGTTTTCTTTCTATCTATTGGGACCCACTTAATATATAGCTATACTTTTTGTCAACCAATAATATTTCTAAATTTTGTATTTTTGGTTCTCTTATTTGAGCAAATTTTTAATTTGTCTTACATATACAATATATATAAAAGTTCCTTTTTAGTTCTCTATTATTATACATTAAAAACAATTAATTGGATTAGTTTGAACAAAATATTTGTATTTTTTTAAAGTAATTAATACTACATGTAGCCTTTGTATTGTATTAACAAATTACTAGCATATATATTTCGAAATATGCATTGAAAAATGATTAGGTTAGGAATTAAGTTGTAAAGTTTCTCCTAATTTTTAAAATTGAATAAATAAAGATGACTTTATTTTTAGTAGAGAGAAAAGTATTGAGAACATTCTTAAATTAGGTGTAAATTATTGGTTTCATATGCAAATTTCGTCAGGGTGATTTAACACTTCTCTCACTTTTTTTTTAATCAAAGCACTATGAGAGTTTGAAATCACTTGCTATGTCATTTGACGAATCGAGAGAAATGCACGATATATTCATATTTATGTCATCAAACAAATAGATGTTTTTAATGTTATTAATAATATAAAGATGAAATTAATAATTATCAAGTTTTAATTATCTTCTATACTTCTACATATAAAGTTCATTATGGATTATAAGTAAACAACCCTCTCACTGAAGTACATATTTATTGTCTGGGAGTTTAATGCGTGAATTGACTTGACCAATAGATCGTACAACACTCGAATTAACTGCACCACACATGAGTTGGGAACCAAAATAAGCCACAAAAATATAAAAGTAACCAAAATAAGCTACTATTTTAGTAAGTAGTAACTAAAATAAGCTTAGTGGAAGAAAAAGTTCCACTATATCCAATAACTTAAACGTTTTCCGTTAATTTCATAACGTTTATTTTTAATATATAACGGAACTTTTTCTTACACTTTATAAAGTGAAGTTTTTTCTTCCACTTATAAAGTGGAACTTTTTATTCCATTTTATAAAGTGAAACTTTTTATTACACTTTATAAGAAGAATATTTTTCACGCCTTGGAGAAGTTTTTTAAGTGTGTCATATAAATTTATTGATTTGATATATCATTACAACGGAAAAAAAATATTTCATTATGTATTTTTATTATTTTATTCTGAAAAATCTATTTAAGGACGTTTATGCATAGTTGATCACACCTACAACATAAAGTCTTTTATATTTGTTCATTTCAATCTAAAAAAAATATCTTCTACACCTAAAGTTAAAGTTTCAATTTATTGGGATGGCGAAATTATAAATGACGGAAATACCATTATTATAATTGTCTCCCAAACACAATGCTAAATATCCAATAAATGTCCGATATCATAAATTTATTTCATCAATTTATAAAAGAATGGGTATAAACAATACGATTATAATTTGATTATAGCCGGAAAATACCCTACTTCATTTTTATCAAGGACAAGTAAATATTAGAGAGTGAATTATATATAATGACGAATCGTTGACCGACTTTTTAAGGGTTCCAAATGACTATATAGATCAAATCAAGTCAACAATACTTGGAATCTATGTTAGGAAGGAACCTAAGATTAGTCAACAACGTTCTCTTTATTGGTCGATGTTCATCCCTAATTAGAAAATCATAATAACGTTGATGGATTTCCGATAACTCAATATACTGATTTTCCTAAAATGACTAATTATCAAAATACTCTTACCGGCCGATATGATTTTGATTTTAAAAAAACTATCAATAATAGTGATCGGTAATGCTCATTATTATATTTCAATTATTGTTTGTTGATTTTGTCAATTATTTATTAATTAATATTATTTATTATTCTTATTATTGTATATTTTGTAGCGGTTACCTCAGCTAGATAGGAATATTGCTCCAAGTTATGGACTAAATAATTATTTTGGTCAGTCCTCACACTTTGAAATGACGGAAAATGTTGGGACATCCTCAAATTTTCATGTCTCGCCTACTTTTGATGCAGATGATTATCGCTATGTCTAACACTTATTTTTTTAAGTGAATTTTTTGTGCAGATACCATCTTCAAAGTGAATTTTTTTTGGAAGCCATGAAAAGAAAAAAAGGAGAGAAGGTGAAGGTGAAGATGAAAAGATAACTTTTTATTAAGTGAAAGATTTTCTTCCACTTTATAAAGTGGAATAAAAAGTTAACCTTTATAAAGTGGAAGAAAAAGTTCCGTTATATATTAAAAATAAACGTTATGACAGTAACGGAAAACGTTTAGAAAATTGGATATAGTGGAACTTTTTCTTCCACTAAGCTTATTTTAGCTAGCGTTTGGCCATAGATTTTCAAATATTCTTGGCAAATATTATTTGAGTGAAATTTGGGTGAAATTTCACCATCTGTTTGGCCATAAAATTTGGAAAATATATTTCACTTTTTTAGAAAAATATGATTTATACGCACAAGTTTTAAAAACTATCAAAACTAACTAAAAGTTTGTATTACAAGTCAATTGAATGTTCGTTACAACAATAACAACTAATGTCCATGACACTAAAAACAATGTGGTAATTTAGAGTGAGTGCAACAAGAATTATTCCATGTATCGTGAAGCAGACAAAGTACATGACTTTGTTACCTAAAGCCAATTTTAATAATTTTCATCAACATTCATATCATTATTTAATATTCACTAAATTTCATCACTATTTTGTGTGTTCACGTAAAAATGATGTAATACAACGCAAGCAACAACTAGAGAGGGTGTTTTTGTAAAAGATAAAAGATTGGGGTAAAATTTTAATTTTCAAAATATCCCAAATAATGAGATTTGGCCCAAATACTAGAAAAAACTAGTATTTGGAAATTTGGGATATTTGCCAAAAATATTTGCCAAATAATGACAAATTGTATGGACAAACATTATTTGCCAAATTTTTCCCAAATATATTTATGGCCAAACGGGCCCTTAGTTACTTACTAAAATAATGACTTATTTTAGTTACTTTTATATTTTTGTGGCTTATTTTTGTTTCCAACTCACCACACATCTTCTTACCAACAATATCCCCTACAACATCTTCTTAGTAATGCACTAATCAATGCTAAAGAATGTCACACTCTTTTTTGTAAAATTGTTTTACATCACAATAAAATAAAAGATTTCAGGATAATATTAAAATTGTTGTTTTATATTATTAGCAATAATAATAGATATGAATATTTTAATGAATTGATTTAATTATCACTAAATATTTTTACAGTAACAAATATTGCAGCTAAAAGAAAAATCTATTATTAATTTACTACTGCATATCTCTATTGTTGGAGTATTACCATTTTCTATATACAAGAGATAAGTATTGAAAATACGTCTAAATTTGGTGTGAGTTATTACTTTCACACTTGAACTATTGACAACCTTGAAAACACTCCTTAATTAACTTGATTAACTGGAATTAAATACATCCCTAATCTTACAACATGGGTAAAACGCAAGTTAGATCCCTATGCTTCTAAAAGAGTTTGAGACACTTTTATGTCATGTGACAAATTGAGGTTGTTTCTAAGTTAAGTTAGTCTAGGAGAGGTGTTTTTAAGAATATTATCAATGGTTCGGAGATGAAACTAATAATTCGTATCAAATTAAGGGGTATTTTCATACTTCTCTCTATATACAACAATATAATTCACATTAATTTATCTTTCAAAAAGAAAATTTTGTTTGATATTCTATATGGAAAAATTTAATCTACCGTTAAGCTAATTTTTGTCCGGTAAAATCGCCGTAGTTTATTTTATTTTGAATTATCTTATGTGGTAAAGCACATTCTTTTATCATGTTGCATTTTCTCTGGCGGACTCCCTCCTCCCCCATTCCATCGTACTAGAGAAATTCGAGAAAAACGATTAGGCTTATATTTTATCATTTCTATCCATCATAACCTAAAGTTGGATATAACAAAGAAATTATATATAAGGCACACAAAATAAGAGAAGATAGTACTTGGATAAAATATTTAACGAGATATCACAATGATTACAATATTATCACCAACTCTCAAAAACCCTAGCTACTCACCAAATATATTCTTACCAACATTTCTTACTATTTCTCTCTTTTTTTCCTTATCCTAATTAAATTACTAGGAAATTATCCTTTGACGGGAGAATAATTACTGGCCCTTAAAATATTTAAAAAATTAAATATTAACAAATAAGAAATTTAACTACAAATAGGAGTGTGACAAAATCAATTCTAACACGTTCAGTTTAATTTTCTATAGTCGGATCATGACCCATTGGTTGAGTTGACTCAACCTATAGAATAAAAATTAGGGAAACTTTTATATTTATCCTATATTAAGAAAATATTAATCCATTAATTAATCGAGTCAAAATAGGACAAAAATAGTATTAACCCGTCGAGTCAAAATGTAACCCAACCCAAACAAGCAAAGAATATGGTGAAAAATATATACACTTTGTAAATTATTATTTTGATATACATGAAATATACAATGTAATATACTTTTTTATATGTATATCTTTTATATATAAATATATTTAACTTGTGAATGTAATTATGTTGACCGACCGACCAGATATATAACTTGCCCTTTTCTAAGACAGTCTCATATTCATCTTTATTACATTATATTTAGAAGCTTTTGCCTGTAAACATTTGAAGAAATGGCAATATGAACATGTTATTTTCTTGGGTAGCATGATTATAATAGGTGGAAGACGTTACTGTATATATTTGACCAATAGTTGTTTTTATTTAGTGATGTACGTCTTTATGTTTGTATCACATATATAAAATTAAAAATAGAACTTTTGAATTTTAAAATTCGAACACTTCCATAAAATGTGAATTATGAAAATAAAAGCAGCTGAATAAGTTAATGAGTAAATATTCTACCTTTTGTATAGCAAATAATATCCAATTTATTACGTTGATTATAATAGATTTAAAAAGAGGAGAAAGGTTGTGTTACTTTTATAGGTTATGACCCGTTATTTGACCATATAGACCCGACCCATTATCACTCAAAAAAAGAAATTTGTGTTAATTATCTTGATTAGTTAATTTCAGCCAATTTCGTGGATTAAATTACTTGTTTGAGTAGAGCTTTTGAGAGTTTTTACAAATACCTTCTTTTTTTTTCGAAAAGAAAAAATTTCATATTGGATAGTTGTATTCTGCTACTTTGTGATGTCGATGTGTTATTTTTGTACTTGAATGGAGATTTTCAGAAACAATCTCTATATCTGTACGAGACAGTGATAAAATCTGTATATATTATATCCTCTTCAAATCTCAGTTACAAAAATATATATCTCACTGGATATGGTATTGTTGTTACGATGTGGAGGCATTGGTTTTAGATTGAAATCTTTGGTAAGAATTCTTAACTTTCCTCGAGGCATGTCAAGAAGAATCCATAGAACACTTGTTCATCCAATGTCAATTCTCCATCAACGTATGGAATTGACTGCTCACATGGATCCAAAGACAAGCTTTTCATTGTCTTTAAGCAAAGGTGTACAAATGTGGATAGTTTGCCAAAGGAGGTAGCCTACATATGTAGAATTGTGGATGGTTTGAACAAAAGAAGTTGTTCTTTCGAAGGTGAAAAATGATATTTAAAAAACATGTCGCGTTTGGCTATGAATACAAACTGAAGTTGCTTTTAACTTTTTGTGAGTAATTTGAAATGTTGTCACATTTTTAATGTTTTTTAAATTCTTGAAAATTCTGAAATACGAAATTTTACAGTCAAATATATTTTTTTGAATTTCAACTCTGAAAAAAAAAAAAAAAATATTCATAGTCAAACACCTCCTTAGAGAGTTCTATTGGGCATTAAAAAATATTCATTGATAATCTAGTTTTGTGAGCTTATTAGGGGATATGTTAGAGCTCCAATTTTAACAAGATTTGTTACAGACGAAAGCAAGTTTCATTAGCTTCCTGATTTGTAATGTTTTCACTGGTAAATAATACCATTATAATACCCCCTAGACACCAATTATTATTTCATTTTCGAACTATTGACAATCTTAAAAATGCTCTTCTACTTAAGTGGCTAAACTTAGATTAACATAGCAAGTAGTGTCGAACTCTTGTTAGAAGTATGACCGAGAGAAGAGTTGAAAACATCCTTAACTTGGTGAGAATAATTTAGGATGTATTTCACACATATTATATTTGCAAGATCGGGACTGTATTTAAGTTGAATTAATCAAGTTAAAAAATATTTTTTAAATTATCAATAATTTAAAAATAAAATTAATAATTCACGCCTAATTTCTCCGAAATAAAAAAAGAAAAGGAAGTGATGTTTCAAATCCAGTAAAGCTACTTTCAGTAATTTATGATTTTGAAGAATCGACAGTTTTTTTTCCAGTACAATGAGGACAAATTTGTCTTTTAAAAATAATTTTTCTAATATGAAAAGAATTGATCAACTTGTAGACTTTTCCCATTTTACAATGTCGACAAAGAACTGTTGTGCATTAAAAATAAAATAAACCAATCCATTACTATTTTTTATTTAATTCTGCCCAGAACGGAAAACTTGTTTTGTAACACAAAAAAGGTACACAAAAAAAAACAGCGGTTATTTGTAATGTAACTAAATAAAACATACAATCGAGAAAAAAAGTACAAATACTACACTCTGCAACCATTAAATTTCTGTTATTTAGTGAAGACATTACCTAGCAATTATTGGCAAAGAAAATGAAAGAACAATTCTATTAATTTATTTTACTATTAAAACTTACTATTGCCTTGCGTCTTGTGCTTTTTCTTACATGATAATTAGGAGATTTATTTGTCATCATTAGGAAACATAAAGTTTTATTTTTCTTAATTACTCTCTTTCATTACAAGAAACAAAAAAAAAAAATCACTGAGAATTAGTGAAAATTTATATCGTAAAATATGATTATTATTTTTTTACTCATTTCTTATCGAATCAATTCATAGACTACATGAGGAAAATAGATTTTCGTTGAAACAGTAAGAAACTTTTAAATTTTTTCTTTCCTCACCAATTCAATTTAAATATATATGGAAATAGTCGATAAATATTTTTCATGGAAAATTTAGTAGGAAGATAGTAAATTTTTAGTAGTGTTTGTTCCAATATGTATTAAGCATTTTTTTTTAAAAAAAAGGATAAATTAACCTATATTTAAAAGTAATTTAATTTAGACTAATTAAATTTTGAAATAATACATATATTGGACCCTAAAATTAATAAAATGCTTAGGACCGGAAGTGATCTTATAAACCAATCGTGTTCCGGTAAAAAATCTCAATATCGTTGTCGTCTAGAAGAAAAACAAAAATTGTGTTTTCATTAGGGTCTTACAGAACGACAATTACTTAAATACGTTCGTATCGCTAGAAAAGCCAAGGGGTCAACAGGTCAAGTTTTACTACAATTACTTGAAATGCGATTGGATAACATTCTTTTTCGATTGGGTACGGCTTCCACTATTCTTTCAGCCCGCCAATTAGTTAACCATCGACATATTTTAGTTAATGATCATATAGTAGATATACCGAGTTATCGCTGCAAACCCCGAGATATTATTACGGCAAAGGATGAACAAAAATCCAAAGCGAACTTAGTTTCAAATTTTAACTTTGGCCTCCAACATTCATAATGCACAAACAGACACTTTAACTATTCAACTTTTAAATAAATAAACACATGAGTCCTACATGACATAATACACTTAGGACATCACGTAGGACAAAAAATGACATGTAGGACATATGTGTCTATTTGTTCAACTTTATTTAAGTTTGAGTGTCTATTTGTGAACATCCAAAGTTGAAGGGCACAAATGTGATTTGAAACCAAGTTAAAGACATATTTATGTATTATGCCTTAAATTTTTATTTTACTTTACAGCTATATAAATATTTACGGTTTATTTTGATACAAAAGTTATTTCGATATGCAATCAAAACGCATTTAGTAAAAAAAAAAAATTATAAAAAAAACATGATTATATATTCAGTGTGTGACGACTCTGGATAAATAAAATAAGTCGTGTGTGGATTAATCAGACATGACTGTTAGGGGCACATGTAGAATGGACAAATATAGGGAGAAATGAACAGTGAAACATAGGTGAAATGAAAAAAAAAGCTATATTCCTACTTCCACAAACAACAAGTTACAACTAATATTATTCAATTCAATTCAATATAAAAATGGTTGGTTGTTTTCTACTGCTTAAAGGGGACCCTGTCGTACCATAGGGGTATGACCCATTTCTTCTATGGGTCCCACACACCCCTTCTTATGAGCCCCCTACCCCTCCTTTTCTTCCTTCCCTTATAAAGTTGTTGTATGGGTGACAATTATTTTTTGGGACATAATTGAAAGAAAAAAAAAAAGTTAATATTCTTCGAATCATTCTCACGAAAATTGAGCTCATATTTTTTTTTCTTCCTTCTTCTTCTTTATGTTTGCGTAAAGATGAATTCAGTAGCAGCTCAAGATAATAAAAATGCGGAAATTATTAGTAATAAGTCGATAAAGAGAAATCGCGATAGCAGCAAGCATCCTGTTTTTAGAGGCGTTCGAATGAGAAATTGGGGAAAATGGGTGTCAGAAATTCGCGAGCCACGTAAGAAATCACGTATTTGGCTTGGGACTTTTCCAAATCCAGAAATGGCAGCTAGAGCTCATGACGTGGCAGCTTTAAGCATAAAAGGTAATTCAGCTATACTTAACTTTCCTGAACTAGCCGGTTTACTTCCTAGACCGGCTACACTTAGTCCGCGTGACATTCAAGCAGCCGCAGCTAAAGCCGCAGCAATGGACAAGTTCGATGATAATAATAATAATAATGATAATACTGATAATGATATTACTTCTCCGAATAATTCAACTTCATCAACATCATCAAATATGTCCACATCTTCATCTTTATCATCGCTGGTATCGGCGATAGATTTGGCAACATCAGAAGAATTGACGCAAATAATTGAGTTACCGAAACTAGGTACATCTTTTGAATTGAAGAATGATTTTGTTTTTGCGGACTGTTCCGCTATGGAAACAGGCTGGTTATATCCTGAAGATGGAGGATGTTTTGACCCTTCTTTGTTGTGGAATTATTAACGGATCGTAACCTCCTTGCTCGAGGAGGTAAAAATCATGACTTACCATGTAGGATTTGTGTGGACTATGGTTTTTTTTTTTTTTTGTTGGTTGTATAAAAGAAAGTTTTAGCCTTTACTTCAATTTTTCTGTAGAGGGGCTAAAAGGACTTTTCATTCCCTTTTTGTGCAACTCTCTCTCTATTTCTATTTCTTCTTGAAATAAAATAAATCTAACTGTACAGTGTTAGGAAGGGAAGAATTAAAAGTGTCATAAATGAAAGGCCTTGTCAATGTTGGTTTACTCACCTATCTGATCTTCCTCTTTTATTTCTACTATTTTAAATGAGTGATGTTAACTGTTAAGCTAATGCTATAAAACAACAACAAATTATTACAAGTTCAAAGATTTGATTTGTTCTTCATTAGGTTTACATTTGAAAATTTAAGTTATATACTATGGTGATTCCACTTATTCTCTTTCGATTTGTATATCTTCGGTTACTTACTATTTAGACAGTTAAAAGATTTTTCTTTTGTTTTAATTTGCTTGACTTATTTTTTTTTTTGATCCGTTTTAATTGAAAGACTCTTTTACCCTTTATAATAGCTTTCTAATTCCAGTGTTGTATTTGAAATGTTCATGACTACTATAAGAGTGAGCGGTATTCTAGTTCATTTAACGTATTTTTAATTTAAGACAAAAAAATTTCAAAATTTTTTTTTTTATTAAACTCTATGTCTAGTCAAAATAGTCCAAACAAATTGTAAAATAATATTTCAGATATTTTAATTTTACCAAAATGTAAATTATTGTTACAGAATGGTAATTTTTATGTTGTTTCAAAGCATATAAATTAAAATCGATAAAAAAATTAAGATTTTTGTCTGAATATCCATGTTGAAATACACCGAATCAATGGAGCCAAATAAATTACTTCTTCTGTCTCAATGTAGCACATTTTGAATTTTGAGAGTTAAATAATTTAACTTGAATCCTGAATTTGGCTTATGAAGCTTCATGTTTTTTGAAATAAAATTTATATATTTGAAAACTATGTAAAAAATATTATAAGTTACAATAATTGACATTAATTCAAAATATTTAAAGAAATATATGGAAAATTATGATCAAAGATAAACTTATTTAAATCTCATTTTCGAAAAGTGTCACATAAATTAAGATGGAGCGAATAAAAAAAGGAGGGTAAATTCTTTTCTTCTTCTTTTTTTTTTTTAAAAAAAAGTTATTTGTGAAGTTTAACATAACATTAAAAAATAAAAGAATGGGCAAAATTTCTTTTTTTTTGAGAAAATGTTATTTGGGAATTTTAACATAAGACAGTACCAATATATAGCAGTTTAGTTACCATAGGTACTAGATTATCAACTAGTGTTTTTTTTTTTTTTTATAAGAAATGTACTTTTAATAATTATCTAATTAGTGACATAATTATTGAAATAATTTATATGCTTAGTATATAAATAATAACCTCTACACAATTATTCATTACTAGTGAATTTGATCGCGCTATGCGCGATTTCAAGTTTTTTATATAAATTGTGTTTATATATTTCTAAGAAAATTTACGCACAAATTATACTTCCATTTCAATTATTTCTTTAAAAGATCTTTAATTTATATATTATTTATTATTTATAATCACTTAAAAGTTTTAAATCTTCTATAGGTACTCGTGTAATAAACTTATAAGTGAAAGAAAAAAATAATTATTTTTCTTAATAAAAAGTAGAGAAAGAAAAGAATTTCAAGAAATTTTGTATACATTTTGAGCATATATATAAAATCGTGTTTAAACTTATTTTTTTTTTTAAAAAAAATGAAGAATCACAAATACATTTACAAATATACTTGTCAAAAAAAGAAGAAAAAAATAAGAACCAGAAAGTATATTGTCTATATCGATTTTCCGAACATTGAGACTAAATGAATCATAAGAAATTTAGAGAAAAACATCATTATACTATTATTTTTTAAAATAAACCAACAAATATTATAAATTATCTTACAAAATTTTTAAAAGTATTGAATTTGACAATCTCTATATGTATTTGGAGCTTGTTTTCTTTAGGGTGTTAGCCTCTTCATCCTCTCTCGTATAATTGATTTATCATATGCTTGTATTTCATTTAATGTAGTATATGTTGTTACTTATGTTTGATTGAACATTGTTTGGTACAATAAAAAAAGTTGCAAAATATGTATGAATTATTTTAACTTCACTGCAACGATATATTTGTAATAAAAAAGTTAAGTTTTGTCTCTATTGTTAAATCAAAAATACATAAAAATAGCTCTCAAAATTACAGTGTCAATTAAAAAGTAGAAAAATGTTTATGATTTTGTAGAGTATATACACTTCCGATCCCATTTTATTTTTTTCTTATATTTTGTTTGAGAGTTAAATTATATGAACTTTCACCCTTATTATATTTAATATGTGTTTTTTTAATCATATTAATGTGAGAAACATTGAATCTTATAGTATTTTTCGTACATATTTCAAAATATTTAAATTTTAATTCTAAAATAATGATTAATCTAATTCAATTGAGGGTTGAGAATAGTTAAATTAATCATAAAAAGGTAAAATATGATAAGTAAAATGAACGGAAGCAGTAATTACTTTAGAATTTAACATTGAGGTAGATGTTATAGGTCGAATATATGAGACTCGTTAATGTAGATTATAACACATGATATCAAAATTTATCAAATATTGAGTAAGAAATATTTTAATAAAGAGATCTCAAAGTAGTTCTCAACCAAAAGAATACATCAATTATTTAGTAATTGAAATATATTATGAGACTCCTTGATTTATCAAAATATCAAGATTTGAACGTTGAGAGTAAGAATTAATAAAGAAATTATAAAATAGTTCTCAATCAAAACAATACATACCTTAATTTGATCGTAAGAATGAATTCATTAAGTTTTATCAAAATAGAGTATTTAATATCACATGAATTTCTCAAGATAAAGTATGAAAGATGCAAATTAAAAATAAAATACTGTAAATCTGCAAAGTAAAAATTGATATTATTCCTTTGAGTTGTAACATGTAATCTCACCCCAATTTAGTATAAAATAATATTAAAAGAATATAAAGAATATATTTATACAAACTTAATATACATATCACACAAATTTTTTCTTGACTTTTTGTGTGTGTTTAAAATTAGACATTTTAACCTTTAGGCATAAACACCACAACTTGCAAAAGTGAAGCTTCACAATCACAAAAAAAAAATAAGGAATATAAAAGAACATAAAGAAACACATACATAAGACATTAAGTATATTATTTGTTCAATTTAATTGGATTATAATTATTTTTCAATATTCACCCATGAAAAAATGAGCAAAACGGATGTAAAATGTAAAATCTAAAATGTATCAATTATTTAGTTTAAATAATAATGACTTTTGATCTTTCTAAATTAATGTAAGTGATGTATAATTTGTAGGTTTTTAAATAAATTATATAAATGTAAAAAATTAAGAAAATGTCAAAAATTTAAGAAATAAATAAATGTCATCTTGACTTTAGAAGAATGCCACATCACCTCTCCTAAGATAACATTATAAGAAGAAAGCTGAAAACAGAAAATCAAATAACACATTTGTAGTTTACTTTTTTGTACATATAATTTAATAGAAAAAAAGCTTTATATTTAAATTTTTTGATGAACTTTAGTCTCGAATAAAAATATTTCTTTAGTCTCGAATCTTGATTATTTTGCGCTCCTCTAACATGCTCCTTTAAACATATACCTGCAAAATAAAAAGTTCGACTCCATATGTTGGAACCATCAGTACATGTAAAAACTGAAAATGAAAATTTGAAAAAAAAAACATTCAAACAAAAATATTTAACCATAATATCCTAAATCATTGAAATGATAGCAATTTTTATCATATGTAATAACATACTACTTACAAAAAATTTAAAAAAAAAATCTTAAGCACTTCAACTACTATATATAAAATTAGGGAAACAACATTAAACTTGTTACTCATCATGTGGAGGATAAAAGCATTTCTTTAGTCTCGAATCTTGATTATCTTGCGCTCCTCTAACATGCTCCTTTGAACATATACCTGCAAAATAAGAATTTCGACTCCATATGTCTGAAACCAATCAGTACATATAAAAACTGAAAATGAAAATTTGAAAAAAAAAACATTAAAAAAAATATTTAACCATAATATCCTAAATCATTTAGATGATAGCAATTTTTATCATATGTAATAACATACTACTTACAAAAAATTTAAAAAAAAAATCTTAAGCACTTCAACTACTATATATAAAATTAGGGAAACAACATTAAACTTGTTACTCATCATGTGGAGGATAAAAGCATTTCTTTAGTCTCGAATCTTGATTATCTTGCGCTCCTCTAACATGCTCCTTTGAACATATACCTGCAAAATAAGAATTTCGACTCCATATGTCTGAACCAATCAGTACATATAAAAACTGAAAATGAAATTTGAAAAAAAAAACATTAAAAAAAATATTTAACCATAATATCCTAAATCATTTAGATGATAGCAATTTTTGTCACATGTAACATGCATTAGAAAACGAACATTAGGAAAAAAATATTATAAAAATAACTTTTTTATGTTTGAGGCAATATGATAGCCTTTTAAAATTCCTTGATATAAAGAAGGTGTAATTATCACTAAATAACTAATTAATAGTAAAATATATATACACATAAAATTATTGAGTAAGAAATAATTTAAAAAAAGCCATATTTTTTAAAAAAAATAGAAAATATCTTTCTGATCATTGAGGCATGCCACATAGGCGGAATGAAGATCCTCATTTATATATATATATATATATATATATATTATATATATATATAATATATATATATATATAATATATATATATATATAATATATATATATATATATTATATATATATTATATATATATATATATTGATTCTGTTCGAATATATGAGAGACACATACATTTTCTTTCTTCATTTACCTCTTAGTTGCGTGTGCCATAAATGCGATTGAACTATTCCATCGAGACATTCAAATGTCTTCTCAATGTGAAAACATTTAATTGGACATTAAATTTTAAAATGAAATGATTAAGTCATATGGTGTTGAGAGTTTATTACATTATATTTTTCTTATGTTTCAAATTTTAAAAAAAGAATCTTAAATTTTGGTGAAATTCGGATACAATTCAAAATATCCTGCCACATCGCATTGTGATTATGAATACATGACTCAACATCAACATCTCGATATATCACATCTCGATTTTGGATACATCACTCA
Organism: Solanum corneliomulleri; assembly: GCA_027704805.1. Classification (NCBI taxonomy): domain Eukaryota; kingdom Viridiplantae; phylum Streptophyta; class Magnoliopsida; order Solanales; family Solanaceae; genus Solanum; species Solanum corneliomulleri. The sequence continues at coordinate 49,850,573 of JAKWIY010003059.1, forward strand.
ATGTTTCAATATATCATATGTAAAGTGATGTATTCGATTCATACACCGCATAAAGTGATGTATCTGAAAATAGGAGAGAGTAGCGATTTTTGTAATTTTTTCAAATAATAGAAAATTTTCGAGAATATAATAAAAGTAAGTTGTGTATTCGGATAATTTTCCTTAAAAGAATATATAGTCTAATATAAATTATAATTGTATCATTATGAATCATCTTAAAATTATTACTTCCTCCGTCTCATTTTATGCGAGGTAGTTTGATCCAGCATAAAATTTAAGGAAGAAATGAAGACTTCTAAAACTTATGGTTCAAAACGAGTGACAGAAATTTGTGTACTGTAAATCATTTCATCAAAGATAAACTAGACATTTCAATATTAAGTTGTTACTTAATATTAAAATGTATCATTTTCTTTTGAATTAAGTCATATAAATTAAGACAGATAAAGTACTAATATTGAACTGTATAATTTAAACAAATAAAGTATTAACAAATAATAATTTCGATAGTTTTGGTTTGCAATTTCATTTCCCCCACCCCCGCACACCCAAATAGATAATTAGAGGGAAAAAATAAAGGTAGGTAATAGCCATCAAGGTTTCTTAATAGGAAAATTTTATATGAGTTGTAAAGAAATAGAAATTAATGAGCTTCAAAACCCTATTTATGTTGCCCCTCCAATTGTTGACTGTCAAAGGAAAGAAGTAGTAGCAACTTGCTCTCTTTGGTCACACATGTGGCATTTTGGAGAAAGAAATGATCAATGTGGTGTTGTTATAAAGAATAATATAATCATGTGATACTGACAATTCTTTTTTATATTAAAAAAAAATTATATTATTAGAGTTAATTGATTTATTTCCTCATATAGAAGCAGTATCTTTCTTGGATTCATGATCATTTTTTTCCAATTTATGTCAATTGGGAATCAAATATACAATAAAATATAGTAAAAGGAAAAGCAAACAAAAGGGGAAGGGAAAATTGAGTAGTTGCTTTGACATAAGAGTTACTGGCTTTATTACAGTCAGTTCTTATTTGGACGTTTTCTCTTTTTAAGTTATTCCAAGTATGTCAACTGTATTCATTGTCTCAAAGCCTTAGAAGAGAATCAGACATCATCATAATGCTATTGCAGAATATCTCCCAAAAAAAGTAAAATAAAATCTATGGGAGTAGTTTCCATTTTCATTTCATAGAAAGAAGGATCAAATATGTCTCTAAACTATTTGAAAATGTCTAAATATACTTTATTTGAAGTTTGGTTCATTCGCGTTTTTGTCTTTCAATTTTTTTTATAGATATGCATGCCCTTGTACATATTAGTTCGTTTGTTGGAAACCAACTCATTTTTCCTTCTTTAAATGACAAAAGAATTGTCACTTCCTTTTTTAATTACCCCATGGCATTTATATAAAAATAAATAAATTAATTTGTTAATTAATATACCTATTAAATGACCTATCCGACTCGTAATCGACCCCTTTAACCTGTTTGTATATCATATCCGATCCAAAAACCTTCCTTTTTAACCCATTATCAAAGCCCTAATTTAAAGTTCGCCACAAAATTAGGGCTTTGATAATGGGTTAAAAGGGATTATTTTTGGGTCGGATATGACATACGAACGGGTTAAAGGTTGATTTTGTGGGTCGAATAAATTCTTTGAAAGAGGTGTATTAATTTACCTATTTATTCATGTAAATGCTATGTGGTAACACTATAATGAAAATGACTATTAGCGGTATTTAATTCTTAATTGCCGCTAAATATGTATTTTTAGCGGCAATTGTCACTCTTTGTATATGTCCTTAAAGTCTTTAGCGACATTGGTTCTAATGGCAGTTAACTAATGCTGGTAAAGACTTTAGCACTCTTTATTAGTGTCAATATTTAATGCCGCTAAAAGTTATTTTTGTTATAGTGTAATTAAAAAGGGATGTGGCCATTCCATTTGTCATTTAAAGAAAGGTAAAATGAGTTAGTTAATTTCAACAAACCAACTAGAGTTTACAAAGGCATATCTATGCGAAAAGTTTAACGACAAGGGCACGAGTGAGCTTAACTTCAAACGGGGAGTGAGTCAATCTTATTGATTGATTTATGAAATGCTTGAATGCATGAATATGGACTTGAATAAAAGGGATTTTCGTCTCTTCTGTGCGGTGTGATATTGCTTGAATGCATTGATTATGAATATCGTGATGAGACATGCGATGCTTTATGACGTCGAGGTCTTTGTCGATGAGTGTTATGATGTCGAGGTCTTTGCCGGCGAGTGTTGTGATGCAGAGGTCATTTCCAGGAAGTGTTTATAAATTCAATGGGAAATAATTTGATACAAAGCCAATGGAAAATGGTCCCGACAAGAGATTGATTAGTGTGACTTTTGCATTTGATGCTCATGCATGACTTGCTTGTTACTTGAGACTGTTGTACTTTTTGTGTGTGACTAAACTACTTGACTTACGCGGTTCGTTTGATTGTTGATTGTGACTATTGAACTGTCGATATAGAGCCTTTTGAACCATGTATTATAGAATTGCTAAGTTGGGTTGAATTTTATGCAGGTAATTGTAGTTTGAGGAGGTTCAGTTTGAGAGTAAGGGGTATTCAATTTCTAGTTAGATGCCTTATTTATTAGGTTACTTGTTGGGCACTGTATTTTTGTTACTCACTCCTTACTTCTACAATTGTGTAAATACCGAACCTTGTATAGTGTGATGCTCTTCTTCTCTTATTCCGGTGAACCTTCTTTTCCTTTTCTTTTAAGTTTTGTTCTATTTGAGAAACAAAGACTCAGACTTATACTTATTTTTTTTTTTTTTTTGCACTTTATATATTTACACTTTGTTTGGATCATTGTTATCCATTGTTTTATAATGTATTGTGTCGTATTGTACTCTACTGTAGTGTATTGTATGGTAGATACACTACTAAAAAAAGGCCAAAAAGAGACCTAGAAATGGAGACCTCAAAAATAGGTCAATAATAAGAGACCTCATGAGGTCGCTATTTAAATTAATATCTTTTAATTTTTTTTTTAATGTAGGAGAGACCTCGTGAGGTCAATTTAATGAATATATTTTTTTTTACCTGACTTATTTAAAAAATTTAAATTTTTAATCTAATTCTCATAAAATTAGAGACCTCATGAGGTCTCTAATTTTTTAACTATTCAATTAAATTAAATTATTATTTTTAATTTAACAAGTAGAGACCTCATGAGGTCTATACTTGTTAAATTAAAAATAATAATTTAATTTAATTGAATATTTAAAAAGTTAGAGACCTCATGAGGTCTCTTAAACAAAATAAAAAACCTAGCCAAAATTGAAATAGCTCTCTTTCTTCCCTCTCTCTTAATTTTTCGTCGACCGCCTCTCTCTCTTTCTCACTGACCTCGTCGACCCTCTCTCTTTCTCGTCGACCCTCTCTCTGTATCGTCTCTCTTTCTCGTCGACCCTCTCTCTCTGTATCGACCCTTTCTCTCTGTATCGTCCCTCTCTCTCATCGCTCATCGCCATCTCTCCGCCGCCAGCTCTCCACCGCCAGCAGTCGTGCTTCATCAGGTGGAGGTCGCGCCGCCTCCATCTCCGCCATTTGCAGTCGCCTCAGCAGCAACGTTCCCACTCCAGGTAAATTTATTTATTTTTGGTTATTGAAACTAAATGTGTTAGATCTTTTTTTTTTCTATAAATTGTGCACCATGCCTAAGTTTATTTACTACTATAGAATAAAGGTTCGATGATATTCATGAAAGTAGAAACAGATGTGTTCAACCCATTGCGTATTTCTGATGTTTATTACCAGCAACAACAAGATTTAACCTCAAGTCCAAGTGGGGATTCCATGCTTTTCTCTTTAGGTATTATTGGTTTGAAAAATTCAATGTATTAAAGTTGTTCCCCTCATTTTGAAGTTTTGGTTTCTTTAATCTTGTTATTCTTGATTTTCTAGCACTTATGGGCCTGTTCAAGATGTGAGGATTCCATATCAGCAAAAAAGGATGTTTGGTTTTGTTACATTTGTTTATCCGGAGATTGTGAAGACCATTCTTGCCAAAGGAAATCCTCATTTTGTATGTGATGGTAGGGTGCTTGTCAAGCCTTACAAAGAGAAGGGCAAAGTCCTAGAGAAGTTTTGCTTCAATAGTCCAGATAGATATTGCACTCAATTGAAATGGGTGGCGTAGAAGAAATGAGGTTTTAGGCTAAAAGTTGAGAATGAAGATGTTGATATTTGATGTTTGTTTTGTTGCAGAGAATGGTTTTGCACTCTTATGGATCATTTTGTTTTAACTTTATAATTTTGTGATGGGAATTATTTGTTTGTGAATACATGATAACGTTGGAATGCATTATATAACTTATGGATATCATGGTTTTTGTTTAATATATAATTATGTTGAAGTGAGTTGCAATTGAGTTGATAAGAGAATATTTAGTAAATGTATTGCTTCAATTGAGTTTTTGAAGCTCTTTGAGTTTGATTTGGGTACTGAATTAAAATGACAGGTGATGAGAAGCTGCAGAAATAATAATTTTCTGCCAGTTTTTTTCCAGAAAAAGAGACCTCATGAGGTCTCTTTTTTGCATTAATTATCCAGATATTTCATAATAGAGACCTCATGAGGTCTCTTTTTTGCATTAATTTTTCCAGATATTTCATAATAGAGACCTCATGAGATCTCTATTTACCATTTTCTATTTTATAAATGCAGAAAAGAGACCTCATGAGGTCTCCCTTTTGTATTAATTTTTTCAGCTATTTCATAATAGAGACCTCATCAGGTCTTTAATTAACATTTTATATTTTATAAATGCAGAAAAGAGACCTCATGAGGTCTCTTTTCTGCATTATATTTTTCGTAAATTTCATCATGGAGACCTCACGAGGTCTCTAAAAATAAATGCAGAAAAGAGACCCTATGAGGTCTCTCCTTTAAAATAATATAAAATTAAATTAAATAATATCTTAGCGACCTAATGAGGTCTCTTTATTAAAATATAAAATTAAATAATATAATAAAATTGTGACCTCATGAGGTCTCTATATAAAAAATATAAAATTAAATTAAATAATACAATAGTGACCTCATGAGGTCTCTTTTTTGTAAAAAATCAGATAATTTGTTGGTGACCTCGTGAGGTCTCCGTTTGGCGACCTCATGAGGTGTCTGTAAAAAAGTGACCTGCATTTTACTGACCTACCGTTGAGGTCTCTTTTTCGGTCTCTTTTTCCCAAAAAGAGACCTCGTGAGGTCTCTTTTCTAGGTCTCTTTTTGGCCTTTTTTTAGTAGTGATACAATGTGGCTAGACTGTATTGTTTGTTGTTGTTTATTGACATTTTAATTGTTTGGTTTGGTTGTATCGTACTGTATTGTAATTTATAAATTTACTAAAATATCCTTAATTATTCTAGGGTAGGAGGTTTGACTAAATTTAAATAATTAAGGTAAAGGGTAAAATAGTATTTTGATATATTATGTACGATATAGTTAAAAAAAAGAAATGAAGTAATAATTGGAACACACCAAATCGATTGTTCCATAAAATAGGGGTTCTCATTGTTGCGTAACAACCAAATTTAACAATACAATACAATACATCTTAAGTAACAATCAAAATAAACATTGTAGGTGTAATAACGATACAATACAATACAATGGGTAACAATGATCCAAACATAGTGTTAGTGGCTTGTACATATGACAAGCAGATTTTGAGGATTTTAATAGAATGAATAAGTTTTATATTTTCTCTTGGTGGGAATAGACGAGTGTCATCACGTTCATTTTTGAATCGTAACATACATTTCCCTAAAGAAGTATAAGTTATCGTCATTCAAATAAAGAACCTAATAGATAATAGGTTTGGTCCTATGAGAAATGAGGCTTAGGTTTAGGCTAATTTGTTGTTAATTGTATTTTTACTCTGGCTACTTTCATAAAAATGGGTTTAGTTAAACAAAAGTTTAATTGGTTGATTTTAGTAACAAGTAAATATGATTGAATATTTTGTAGAATCAATAAAAGATAAAACTACGGTATACGTGTTCTCTACAAGTCTTTAATGAAGTAAACCTTATAATCTTAACCTTGTCTTGTATTTAACATGCAAAGTTGGTAAGTTAGGTATCTCCTAAGTGGTTGGTCGCCCATGTAGGAAATTTCATTCGCAACTTGATCGATCTACGAGTGTATATTTTACTAATCCTTACCCTTGACACCACATTATCTCTCACATAGGTGGTTAATATACCTATTAAATGACCTATCCGACTCGTAAATCGACCCCTTTAACCTGTTTGTATATCATATCCGATCCAAAAACCTTCCTTTTTAACCCATTATCAAAGCCTAATTTAAAGTTTGCCACAAAATTAGGGCTTTGATAATGGGTTAAAAGGGATGATTTTTGGGTCGGATATGACATACGAACGGGTTAAAGGTTGATTTTGTGGGTCGAATAAATTATTTGAAAGAGGAGTATTAATTTATCTATTTATTCATGTAAATGCTATGTGGTAACACTATAATGAAAATGCCTAGCGGTATTTAATTCTTAATTGTCCCTAAATATGTATTTTTAGCGGCAATTGTCACTCTTTGTATATGTCCTTAAAGCCTTTAGCGACATTGGTTCTAATGGCAGTTAACTAATGCTGGTAAAGACTTTAGCACTCCTTATTAGTGTCAATATTTAATGCCGCTAAAAGTTATTTTTGTTGTAGTGTAATTAAAAAGGGATGTGGCCATTCCATTTGTCATTTAAAGAAATGTCAAATGAGTTGGTTAATTTCAACAAACCAACTAGAGTTTACAAAGGCATATCGATGCGAAAAGTTTAACGAAGAGGGCACGAGTGAGCTTAACTTCAAATGGGGAGTGAGTCAATCTTATTGATTGATTTATGAAATGCTTGAATGCATGAATATGGACTTGAATAATAGGGATTTTTGTCTCTTCTGTGTGGTGTGATATTGCTTGAATGCATTGATTGTGAATATCGTGATGAGACATGCGATGCTTTATGATGTCGAGATCTTTGTCGATGAGTGTTATGATGTCGAGGTCTTTGCCGGTGAGTGTTGTGATGCAGAGGTCATTTCCAACAAGTGTTTATAAATTCAATGGGAAATAATTCGATACAAAGCCGATGGAAAATGGTCCCGACAAGAGATTGATTAGTGTGACTTGATGCATTTGAGGCTCATGCATGACTTGCTTGTTACTTGATACTGTTGTACTTTTTGTGTGTGACTGAACTACTTGACTTACGTGGTTCGTTTGATTGTTGATTGTGACTATTGAACTGTGGATATAGATCCTTGTGAACCATGTATTATAGAATTGCTAAGTTGGGTTGAATTTTATGCAGGTAATTGTAGTTTGAAAAGGTTCAGTCAGAGAGTAAGGGGTATATGCCTTATTTATTAGGTTACTTGTTGGGCATCGTATTTTTGGTGCTCACTCCTTACTTCTAGAATTGTGTAAGTATCGAACCTTGTATAGCGTGATGCTCTTCTTCTCTTTTTCTGAGAAGGACTTGAGAGGTAGATGGTTTGTTATTCCGGTGAACCTTCTTTCCCTTTTCTTTTAAGCTTTGTTCTATTTGAGAAACAAAGACTCAGACTTATACTTATTTTTTTTTTTTTTGCACTTAATATATTTACTCTTTATTTGATCTATTGTTATCCATTGTTTTATAATATATTGTGTCGTATTGTACTCTGCTGTACTGTATTGTATGGTAGATATAATGTGGCTAGACTGTATTGTTTGTTGTTGTTATTGACATATTAATTGTTTGGTTTGGTTGTATCGTACTGTATTGTAATTTATAAATTTACTAAAATATCCTTAATTATTCTAGGGTAGGAGGTTTGACTAAATTTAAATAATTAACGTAAAGGGTAAAATAGTATTTTGAAATATTATGTACGATATAGTTAAAAAAAAAGAAATTAAGTAATAATGGGAACACACCAAATCGATTGTTCCATAAAATAGGGGTTTTCATTATTGCGTAACAACCAAATTTAACAATACAATACAATACATCTTAAGTAACAATCAAAATAAACATTATAGGTGTAATAATGATACAATACAATACAATGGGTAACAATGATCCAAACATAGTGTTAGTGGCTCGTACATATGACAAGAAGATTTAGATGATTTTAATAGAATGAATAAGTTTTATGTTTTCTCTTGTTCTTGCTTTATTATTTTCCACATTTCTTTCACTTTTGTTGTGTTGAGGTTGACTTGTCTTGGTGGGAATAGACGAGTGTCATCACGTTCATTTTTGAATCGTAACATACATCTTCCTAAAGAAGTATAAGTTATCGTTATTCAGATAAAGAACCTAATAGATTGTAGGTTTGGTCCTATGAGAAATGAGGCTTAGGTTTAGGCTAATTTGTTGTTAATTGTATTTTTACTCTGGTTACTTTCATAAAAATGGGTTTTGTTAAGCAAAATTTTAATTGATTGATTTTAGTAACAAGTAAATATGATTGAATATTTTGTAGAATCAATAAAAGATAAAACTAGGGTATACGTGTTCCCCACAAGTCTTTAATGCAGTAAACCTTATAGTAGTAACCTTGTCTTGTATTTAACATGCAAAGTTGGTAAGTTAGGTATCTCCTAAGTGGTTGGTCGTCCAAGTAGGAAATTTCACTCGCAACTTGATCGATCTACGGGCGTGTATTTTACTAATCCTTACCCTTGACACCATATTATCTCTCACATAGGTGGTTCAAGCTAGCTATCGATTGTAGTTGTCAAATCTCTGTTGTTTAATCTTTGTTCCTATTCGTTACTTCATTAGTCGGACAAGTACGAGTACAACGAGCTCTAACGTCGGTAACCATTAAAAAGCAATTATAGTGAAGAGATTAACAATACATGCATAAACAGTATTTAAAAATCACTAATTATTAGGTCTACTTTGTTAATTCCTCATAGTTCCCACAACCTTAGTTGTGGATTGATCTACTCATGCTTAAGTTACCACAATTCCTAATAAGATTGTTAAAATATATCGCAAACTTATAATTAAAGTGGTTGAATTTCGTAATTGATGCTTCAAGAATTAAAATGGACAAATTATTCATGAAAAATATTCTCAAAACCACTATTTATAAATATCTAATTAGACTAAATAAACTTGGAAAAGGAATCATAGAAAAATGGTCTTCAACAGTCAAGTCTATGACTCATAGACCAAGACCGTCGAAAGTAGCTTCTTCAAAGACTATCTGGACTTTTCCTATGGACATGATCTACGACTCATAGAACTTTGTACTATCCATCCTGACAACTCATCGTTCAACGTTACTGGGATCCACAATTTCTGACTCTTTTTACGACTCAGACCTATGACTCATCGATCATTCAACAACTTGTAGTCTGCTTTCTTGCCCTATACTTAGCTAAAATATCATCATCATATTCAAATTTCATGTACGAGTCAATCATATGACTCGTAGGTTGACCCGTAGGCCTTCAAAAACTATCTTTTTAACTTAAGTTCTCCTCTCAGACTGTCGCGACCTACTTTCCTGCAAACATAGATAAAAATATTGTAAAATCTACTAATAAATGCTTAAGACACGACAAAAAATGGTTGACTAGGTTTCCTTCCTAGCCAGTAGCTCGCAACTCTCATGGATGCTACGGCCACTGGACGGCCTCCTTTCGAAGATGTCCAGCCCTCGCCCCCACCACAACCACCACATACACCACCCTTTTCAATTCCAATACTATAAATCCAAAACAATCTGCCCTAATTAACTAAAAAACATTCACAAAATTAATCGAAATAATTCATGGAGAACCTACTATCACATTTTTTATGGAGGAAAGAAAATATTTTACGATTTAAGAGGGATAGTGGTGCTTAAATTATCCCATGGTGCGCCAGATTTGAAGGTATCAAGGTTAATTCTACTGAAACATCTTGGTACCAAGGGCAATTGTTTGATTGACTTACTTGCTCCAAGACAATTTTTGTTGAGATTTGATCAATATGAAGATTATGTATTAGCTTTATCTCGCTTAGTTAATTATCTTCTCTACAATGGAGAGGAGCACCAATGTAGGGTTTTTTCCATGGTCTATTGGATATAATCCTAATGAGTAAATAACGTTAGCTGTGGTTTGAATTTCTTTACCGAACTTATCTCCAGATTTTTTTACAAAGAAGTCTCTGTTGTCTATAGCATCGGCAGTTGGGAAACCAATAGCTATAGGTAAAGCTACTCAAATAAAATCAAAATCTAGCACGACTAGGTCAATGTAATAATTGATCTAATGAAAAATCTTTCGAATCGTATAGGAATGCAATTTGTAGATGAAAATTTTGGTAAGTGATCAAGGTTTTTCAGGAGATTATATATGATAATCTACCTTTTTATTGCAATTTAAGTAAGCACCAAGGTCATGATGAAGATAGTTGTCATTTGATCTTGAAAAGAAATCAAAATAGCAAACAAATTAATGATCCATTGAAGTTGCTTCAAAATGCACTATTGAAAGTGAAAAGTATCAAGGTGATACGAGAGAAATACTAAATGAAAAAAGAAAAGTTATCGATATCGATCAAAGTAAAGCTACTTCCTCAATTGGTTGCTCTCACTTTTGAGCCAAATCGTGCACATTCAATGGATGTTGTTATAAGTGTTTACATCCCGACTCTTTCAAAATAGGGCGAAATATCGCGTCAACTCGAAAAATAATTAATTGATTCAATTTTAACAAAGTTAAAAATAAACGAGTTTTAAAAAAGAGTCGCCACCTAATTTTAAGAAAAAACTAGGAAACCATTAAATGATTTACGAAACCAGTTCGATTCTAGGTAAGGGGTTTAAATTATTCCGAAGGGAAGGGGTTAGGCACCCTTCGGAATCCACAAATGTGGTTCCCGACTGAATTCATTTTTTTTTTTCAAATTGAGGAAGAATATAAAATAAACACATATAATAAACACACAATATACACAATAAAGCAATAATTATTGGCCTAAAGTTTGCCTAACGTCAATATTCACAAAATATTGAATGAAATACAATTCGAATTTTTCGAATAATTTCAAGGAGAAGCATCTCCGGGTACCTGTAAAGACACTTAGTAAAAGAGTTAGTGTCAAAATAATATAAAATAAAAATAAATAACTCAAATAACAACTAAAATAAAAATCCGTCTTATTAACATGGGAGGCCTTGAAAATCGACGGTAATTTCTTCATCGGCCAATTCCAACAACTAAAATTATATATAAACTTGAATTAGATTTTCGTCTTTTAAAATGGAAAGGCCTCTAAACCCGACGGATAGATTTTCCATTGGCCAAATTTAACAAAACAAATAATATGAACTTAACTAATTTTCCGTCTTTTTAAATGGGAAGGCCTCCAAAACCGACGGAGAGTTTTCTCATTGGCCCTTTAACAAATATATTTAATATAGGGACAATGCCCAAGTACCCCCTCAACCTATGCCCGAAATCTCAGAGACACACTTATACTATACTAAGGTCCTATTACCCCCTGAACTTATTTTATGAATAATTTTTTACCCCTTTTTAGCTTACGTGGCACTATTTTGTGGGTCCAACGATGGTTGACTTTTTTTTCAGACTAGTGCCACGTAGGCTAAAAAGGGGTAGAAAATTACTTATAAAATAAGTTCAGGGGGTAATAGGACCTTAGTATAGTATAAGTATGTCTTTGAGATTTCGGGCATAGGTTGAGGGGGTACTTGCGTATTTTCCCTTTAATATAACCTGAACATCAACAAAACATAACAAACTTATCCTAAGAGAATAGGGAAAACAACAACCAAACTAAAACAACATAATTAGAAATGGAAATAACAATAACGTAATATATGAAAATTAAAAATAACATTAGAATAGAATAATAACAAAACCCTGAAAAGTTAAGATAGCAAATAGTTGACTAACAATTTTAAAATAATAATAATAATAAATAAATAAACATCAAACCGTAAAATAATGCTAATATTAAAACTACAATAAACACAAATATTAATTGACTTTTAGAACTATATTAAACTAAAAAAAAAAAACAAGCTACATATAATAAACAGAAAACATAAAAAAATTGGGAATTAAATAAAACAAGGCTAAGAAAAAAAAAATTACCTGGTTCTGGGCGGCAAACCGGAACTGCGAGTTTGAAGGCAACGACTACACCTCCTCAACTCGAAAAACCACAAAAACACTTTAAAATTTTTGAACTATGGGAACCAAGAATTCTAAAAAATTTATGAGTATTCTTTTATTTTCCCCTCCAAATCCTCTCCTAAAAATAGTGAATGAAGTGGGCTTATATAGAAACCCAAAAATCCTCAAAAAGGATGAAATACCGATGTGGGACTATTGCAAAATTGAAAATTGTTTGAGAGACAATGTGGGAAAGACAATTTTTTTTTATTTTTTTTTGTATTTGACTCAAAATGTATGAATTTTAAAATTATTGGACCAAAATTTGCTATTAAATAAATAAAGCTTCAAAATCACGAATTTTTGAAATGTTAGGCCAAAATTGGGTGTCAACAATAAGTAAAATTGGTGTTCAAACAACTACTGAAAACAAAGGGAGAACGGCAAGAGTTGAGGTTGATGCATCGCGAGTTGGTTCAGGCAAAAAATAATAAATTTAGGACATAAACTAACTGATACATTTGATGTTGAAGATGCTGAAAATTCTGAGCAACATGTTTTACAAGTCGAAACCAAGAATGCAACTAAAAATTGGACAGTAGTTAAACACGAAATTCACCTAGAAATCAGTCTTTCTCCGACTAGTCAAAATAACTCTCTATGTAGTGAAAAGGGTGCGACTGAAAATTTTCATAATAGTGAGATGTGACAAGATATTAGTAATGCCTCAGGAGACCTAGTATGCTCGAATAGCTTTGATGTTTTATCAAAGACTACTGGAAAGCAAGTAAACTTAACAGAGAATGACAACGATTTGATCCAAGAAAAGCAGGTCTCACCACCTACTTTGAATAGAAAATTAAGTCCAGAAGCTCCCATATTTGTGCCTAAATATGTGATTGCAAAGAAGAATGAGTCAAGGACCTTACTTTCAAATATAGTTGATTTGGGCGAGGATTCTCTTGATAAAGCTGAGAAAGATATGTTGGACGTATGCTTTGATAGAGTAGCTAGGGAAGAAGATATATCACCTAGGCGACAAAGAAGTGGAAGCAACAAAAGCAAAAAGAAGACATATGGAAGGCATCATAGTTGGGACAGTATTATGATTGAGGAGTTTGTTCCTAGACACCTACCGATGCAACATGCAAAATAGAATCATTTGACGGTATCAATAGGTTCAACAAGATCCAATGAATCCATAAAGAAAGTATGAATTATCAAGTGTTGTTGGTTAGGTTTGCAGAAGAAGACAATAGAAAAATACGTCAAGTTAATTTTTGATGGGCAATCAATCATTTTTAATTCATGCGTTTGTAATAGAAAGTTGGAGGCTGATAACTCAACTTTTCTTGATAGGCATATATTTACATTATTTAAGCATCCTCATTTGTAATATCTCCATGGAGTGTATTACAAACTCAAAGAATACTTAGTTCTCTCTAGCTCTTGTTTTCTTCATGCTTGTTAGATAGTAAATGTTAGGTACTTCAAAAGGATTAGTAAGGTAAGGCCGAGCCCCTCTTGCTTATACTTATCCATAGTGATATTTTTTATGTTTAACAAAATGCCACTAGACATTGATAAATTTCCAACAAAAAAAAGGCTTAAAACACATGCAAAACTCCATATTTAAAGCATTATAAGTACCGTAAATCCACGGTACACCAGGGAGTATTAGCCTATCTCCCCCAACAATTTATAATACTTTTGAGTGTGGGGTAGCCAACCCTAACTTCTTGACACTCATACAAGGGGACGTTGGCTACTCCTCCCAAGTGCCAACAAACAATAATCCTTGTAAGTGTGGGATATTCAACCTTACCCTAGCGACATCCATGCAATGGGAGGTTAGCTATTCCTCCCATCAAATAATGTGTGATCACACTAGTAACTCATATGAACCAAGAATCCACATGGAAAATAATATATTTAAAAAACCATATATATTGCACGTCTTGAAAAGTTACTATTTTCAAATATCTTACATTGTGAGTGAAATAGGACAGGGTCACACGTCTATAGACCAACCAGTTTGCCTTTTTAGGTGCAATAGATATGTTCTTGGCTTATTGCCTAAAAGAAATGAAATAGTGTCCAATAGAAGTGGCCAACCACTAAAAAAAAGCTACAAGGGCGATCGAAAGTCAACTTATTATCCTAAGGTGCTTTGTAAATGAAACAATAGTGGGTCTTTTCAGATCTCTTCTTCTTAAGGACAAATTCCACTTTTAATAAAGAATACAAATATTTTCTTGAAAAAAGGAACTATGGCAGTATATTTATCTCATATACCAATTATTAAATATGGACAAATATATACCTCTTCCTTCTACAAAAAATTCCCTTACCTTTTTAGGTTAATATTTAATTATGTTATAGTTTTTTGTTGTTATATAAGAGAAGGAGAAGCAAGGAAAAAATAGATAGTGAGAATCAAACTCACGAGTGGGTAGTCCCTACCACTATCATAATTATCACTAGATTATATACTTTTAATGGTTATTTATATTTTAAATAACACAAAATTAAGTCCGTTCTCACTCTTCTAATTAGTTCTTACTACAACTTTTGTGATATATATTGTGAGAAAAATATTTAACGATAATTAAATTAATGTCATTGTATTCAGGATCACTATATCTTTTAACGATATTTATATAAAGTGTTGAATATAAATTAATACTCATATTTATTATTGCTAGCTTGCTAAATAATTATCGCAGAAATCTTTATTCGTTACGGGTGTTTCGTTGATGTGTGTAAATATATAGCAAAAATCCAAGTAAAATAAAGGTGGTACACAAAGTCATCCCTATGAAAAGCCTATATGAAATAGGTAGACATGAAGTATTTTGTATATACACACACATTTATTTCAAAAGTTAATTTGCCCCACCATATCGAGGAGTAAACCATTCTACTCGTACAATTCAACTTTTGGATACCTCCAAATAATAATTGAGTGGAAGCTTAAGGAAAAACTTGTCAATTGAAATTGAAGAACCATCTCACCCACTCAATCAACTATATATGCAAATGTATGACAATGAGACACCAAAATCCTTATGCCCATAACACTATTATCTATTATTGGACGCTATATGTAGATTCATCCGTACAAAAAAAATCAAATAAACCAAATTAAAGAGACCCCATTAACCACAAACAAAAAAAAAAAGAAAAAACTTAGCTGTGTGAGGGCACTTTCACCCTCATGTATTTAGGTCCCATTAGCCTTTGCTTTCCTTCCCCTTTTTGTCTTCTTTTATTATCCCCACTTAACCCAAAAATTCAAAAAGATAAATAGTTTACTAACAAAAAGTCTGTATCACTTTTATTATTATTGTTATCATATTTTAATAGTTGTGATGTTCGAATCAGTTATTTTTACATACCTCACTATTATAAGTAATTTTCTACTCCTTTTTAGCTTACGTGACACTAATTTTTAAAAAAAAATCAATCATCGTTGGGCCCACAAGATAGTGCCACGTAGATCAAAAAAGGGTAAAAAATTATTTATAAAATAAGTTTAGGAGGGTAATAGGACCTTAGTATAGTATAAGTGTGTAGGGGTGTGCATCGGTCGGTTCGGTTCGGTTTTACATATAATCGGTTCGGTTTATCGGTTTTCGGTTTTAAAATATGCTACCCAATAATAAACTAATAAGAAATTTTTTACCGGTTTATCGGTTTTTGATGTTATCGGTTCGATTTCGGTTAACCCAATAAGAAAATGTCGATCAAATAATATATAATAGTACGTATGTTATAATTACATGTTACCAACTTACCGCCAAAACATAATAGAAAACTTTGAATGTCGATAAAATTACTAACATTCACAAACTTGAAAAAGCTATCGCCTACAATTACGAACTAGAATTAAAACTAAAAATAAAATATTTCAATGAGACAATCTTGAACAGTTATTTGATCCACCAGATAATTAACAAAGTTATCACCAATTTTCTAACCAAAAAATCACATAGCCTAAAAAGCTAATATTGAATCTATTTATGTATTAAATTATGTATATTTAATATTGAGAAAGGGTAAAGTAGTAAATAACTATCGTCTTATTGGGTTATCGGTTTACCCAATAACCCAATAGGAAAAACCGAAACCGACCCAATAACCCAATAATTATTTTTTCTAAACCCATTAAAAACCCAATAACCTAATAACCCAATAACAATAACCCAATAGCATTTTATCGGTTCGGTTTATTGGTCGGTTCGGTTTTTGCACACTCCTATAAGTGTGTCTCTGAGATTTCAGACATAGGTTGAGGGGTACTTGGGCATTATCCCATTATTTAACCTAGAAAGTGAGTGTTAGAAAGAGATCCATGATATTTTTGTGAGATGACTTGCCAATTTTGTCGGATAATAATAGTGACCTCGACAGTAAATTTCATAATTATAAATCTATTATTACGACAATATGTTGAGTCATATGCGTGTGTGTCTTTGAAAATGAAAGTAAATCTTTTTTATTTATATTTAGTACGTGCTTATTATTTTGTAAAAAAAATTCACATGTCACCTTAATTATTGGTCTCCTTATTTTACCGCTATGTGTTTCGAAGTGAGTAAATTTGTAAAATCATCCTAAAATTAATCGAAGTATATCACTCGGTTGTTTCAGGCACAAACACATCTTATAAACATAGAAGGAAAAGAAAATCACAAATTTGGTCTAATTTGGAAACTCAAAAAACTTATAAACACCAAAAAACTAAAATTCTCGATGGAAATTTCATATTATTTTTCCAACTATTTACGTAAACATGTGTCTATATTTCATAACATGGTCCCTAATATCAGTTTGCATCTATATAGGCTTTATCGCTCTTAATAATTTACAACTTTCCACTTTTTTTTTTTTTTTTTTTTTTTTTTTGTGTAGTGTTGAGGAATAGTTATGCTGCAATTAGTTATGTTGACATTATTTCTTATTCAACGTTTGATTTGATATATTAAAAGTAGCCTGCCTTACATAATTTTTTTGAGAAAATATTTGAAGGCAAAAAATCCTCCACATTAAAAGTACAATGGTTTTTCTATATTAGTTATGCATAATACTAAATATTGTGTAACCAATACTTATACAATTTAGTTATACATAAATTGAACCAAATAATGGATTAGTAATACCAATACTAAAATATACATTATTTTCTCGAGATAATATATCACATGATTACTCAATTAGGGACTTTTTTCTTAAAAAGTAACTCAACTTTGATTTTTAACTCAAAAGTCACTCGATTATGGACCTTTTTCTTAGAAAGTCACTCAATTATGAGTGTTTTACTTATAAAGTTTCTCAACATATTTGATTGAACTTTTAAGTTTTAATTTATTGACATTTAATTTTATTTCTAACCAAAATTTTAAGAAATAAAAGATCTCTATAAACCAAAATTTAGGATTTTTCAAAATTGTTTTATAAATGAAAATTAATGATGTGGTGAGTTTAATGAATGAGGTGACTATATATTAGAGTGTATATATATGGGGTTATTTTTTTAATTAAAAAATAGGAACAAGATTCTTTGAAAGTAATGTTTTCATTAGGATTAGAGTATGTTTAGAAAGAAAATGAATAGATTTATCAGGTCAATGATATTTTTGACTCATAAGGAAGCAATATGAGTATTATTAAACCAAATTTTTTGTTGTAAAGATATTTTGAACCAAACTATTGATGTTAGAGAAATTTCTAAATCAAATTATTTTTAATTGATGACATTTTTGTTTAATTTGACATTGTTTAAAAATATTTTGGACCATTTTCATATGGATTGTTACATTTTTAATCCTTATCAACAAGAATCTCGAGTTCGAACCCTAGATATGGAAAGAATCTTGTTAGGAGTTTATCCCATAGTGGACTTTGAGTGAAATTCAAATTTAGTCGAAATTTCAATTAAACTCCGAACACCAAATAGAAAAAGTAAAATTTACCCAATAACTTATGTATCAAAAATATTATTATCCTCGACTTAAAATAAAGTAAAATTTATTTGTTTCCAAAACTATTTGTTGGATAACAATAAGAGAGCATGTACTGATTCCACCCATTTTCTTATGTACACTTTCAAGAGATGAGTAATTAATTTTACCCATTCCTAAAGTAGAAAGATTTAGAACTTTCTTAGGGTGTTAATTGTGTGATTAAGCTATTATTTTTTTTAAAGAAGGATTAAAGTCGAAATTTGCGACTTTTTTTCAAATCTTACTCATAATAGTATGATAATTAACAAGCTTTGTTTATCAAATCAAATCAATTGCAACTAATCATTCCCTTTGAGAATCTATTTTTTTCCATAAAGTAAGAAATATCGTTATCAAATGTTGGGCCACTTTGATTTCGTAAAAAATCATTTCTACTAAATCCTTATTGGTTACTGCTGCTACAAATTAAAAGAAAATCATTATTTATTCTTGAATATCATTAAGAAATAGAATTAGTTTAATCTAATGTAAAGCACATGATTTCTTTGACATGACATTCTGTCCCTATGACAAGATACTTTGTTTTCTTGTATTGTCAATTAAGAGAGTAAACTTATTAAGAGTTTAATCAACCAATTAGATGAGAAAGCTGCTAGCTCAAAGGGAGGAGGATCGTCCAAGCTTTATAAAGAGTCCATCCATCTCTTTAATCGCCAAGGTGTGACTTTTTGTCATTCTGTAACAGTTTAATGGAGACAATTTTGATAAAACATATGATTTTAATTAAAATAATACGTTGGTCATCATTGATCAGTTGTTTGAGCATCTTACGATATAATACAAACAAAATCTCCTTGTAATTTTTCATTATTCATACATCAAACCCATACAATTAATCATATTTTGGCTTGTATAATCATAAAAATATGACAAAATAAATAAATAAATAAATAAAGGTATCATTGAAAATATCTTAAATTAGAGCATATTTTATCTTATTTAAATCAACCAAAAATCAAAAATTAAAGTTGTAAGAAGTTTAATTTGATCAAACCTTTTTCTTACTATTTTCATACTTCTATTATCAGTTTTAATCTTCAAATTAAACACTCATTCTAAAGCAAAACCCCTATCTCTCTCTACATTACATATTTTTCTTTTTCTCTTTTCCATACATAAAAAGATAATTCTTAAAATTTATATTTTGTGTAAATAACTTTGAGGAGACATGTAAATCGTTTTAATAGGGAAAAAAAATGTTAAATAACATTATTTTACTACCAAGCACTTTAACCTTTTGAATATATCTTTATCACTTATTATAATCAGCTAAATCAAACGGGCTCTAAAAATAAAAATGTCTGTGAAAAACTTCATTCGTGATTTGAATTTGAGGGACCTTCTTAGTCATTGTTGTCTAGTTAGATATTTTCTATTCACCTATTAATAATAATTTGAAGAAAAATTAAGCACTTCATAAAAAATAAATAAAAATTAGCTGGATATGTACTCAGAAAAATTAAACAAAAGATGAGATGAATAAATTTCCAAAGGAGTAAAAGACATGCCTCTAAATGTATGAGTTGTACTCTTTAATTTGACACCAAATAGATGAAAATATATATATATTTTGACAATACTGTATAGTCTTTCTGGCTTTTAAAGTTTGGTAGATTGGTCAATCATGTAGCTTGTAAGACCTATATATTCATCATTTATTTACTCTTAATAGTCTTGAAAAATGTTTTAATAACTTCACTTTTGTGTGACATGTCAATTTTATTCCATAAATTAGCTTTTATAAAATCTTACGACTTTTAATACTTGTACAAGAAATTCAACTCATAAACTAACTTTTTCCACCATTTTATTGTGTTTAAAGATGCTTCTTGAATATAGGAGTACAATTTTACTAATTTAAGTTGACCATTTTCAATCCCCATGTTTGAAAATTAGCCATTGTCCATCTGTTATTGAGATTCGTTGAAATAATCGTGCTTTTATTTATAGTCATAAAATTATTTCTAGAAGCAAATATATATAAAAAATTATTCAAACAACCAATTTCATAAATCGAAAAAGCCTAAATGGAGATGAAGAAGTACGTAAATTAAGAAAACCACTAACATTTGTTTTGTAGACATGAGTTTAAAGTCAAAAGGTAAGAAAATTTGTTTAAAATTTCGAAAAACAGCTGAGCCTTGTTAGGCGCATGAGAATCAGCGCCTTATGGCGGTAGACCTTATTTAAATTTGAGAGTTTAATTCTCCGTCGGGAGGTTTTAACCAAACTAAGCCATTATATAAAGTCATTCACCAAAATAATATGTTTTCTAAAATTTTACAAAACTAGTATAAAGGTATTCCACAGTAACGTTTTAGGATATATTTTATTTTTTTAAAGTTGATGGCGTCAGATTGATATACGTTACTCACAGTAACGTTTTACTCCTAAAACGTTACTCACAGTAACGTTTTAGGAGTAAAACGTTTACTGAAAATAACGTTTTAAAAGTAAAACGTTACTTACAGTGACGTATATCAACCTAATGCTGTTAGTTTTTAAAAAATAAAATATACCCTAAAACGTTACCATGAAATACGTTTATACTAGTTTTATAAAATTTTAGAAAAATATATTACTTTGGTAAATTGTTTTATATAATGACTTAGTTTGGTTAAAAATTTCTCCGTCGGAAAGTATAATCACTTGACTCTATATAAATGTTGTTAAATGTTTTAATTACTCTAAATGCAATTACTGCTACTGAAAAATTTGTTGTCACTCAGGGTGTGTCTGGTACAGAGGAAAATGTTTTTTTCATGAAAAATATTTTTTCAGAAAATGTTTTTCTAGAAAATAAGTGAATTTTCGACTTATTTTTTTATGTTTGGTTGGTGAGTAGAAAATATTTTTCGAAGATGATTTCTAGTGTTTGATTTATGAATGAAAAATGTTTTTGAGGGATATCTTTTATTTTTACTAGAGTAAAATAATTTATGAAATTAAAAATATTTTTTAAATAAAATTATTATTTTTTTGGGGTGGTGTTGGGGGTGGGGCAGGGAGGGGGGGGGGGGGGCAGGGGGAGGGGTAGGAGTGAAAAAATAAAAATTTAAAACTGATAGTATTTTTAAAAAATAAAATTATTTTTCGAGGGGTTGGGGGTGGGGGTGAGGGGGGTTTGGGGGGCTGCCCGGGGGGGAAGGGGGGGGGAGGGGTAGGAGTTTAAAAATTAAAATTTGAAGTTGAAAATATTTTGAAAAGCAAAATTAATTTTTTGGGGAGGGGTTGGGGTTTGGGGGGCTGGTCGATGGTGGGGGGGGGTCAGGTGTAAAAAAGTAAAATTTTGAAATTGAAAATAATATTTTAAAATTGATGTTTTCCAAAAAAAGAAATGTAATTCAAAAGTGGAGGAGAGTGTTGAAAAATATTTTCCTTCATTATTGAAGGAAAGTCATTTTCTTTAATTTTGAGAAAAATGAGTTGATTTGAAAAAGTATTTTTCAAAACTTTTGTTCCAACAAAAGAAAAAAAATTAGAAAATATTTTACCAAACACACTCTGACTGACTCTTTAACCGTAGTGGAAATCTTTCAATTCAAAAGAAAATGTAAGCCAAAAAAATCATATTTATTAAAGTATATTTTCTAAATTTCTATATCAAGTAAGTTTCTAAATTTTTCCTTTTTTTTAAAAAAAAAAAAAGAAAGAAGAGGGGGAGAGGGAGAGAAAGAGAGGGGGTTCCAGTAATTATAATTAACATAATACTTACGCCATAATGCATATACATTCGAAAAATAATTAAAATAACTAAACGTCATTCCATGAAAACATTTATGCTTGGTAAGACGAAGTCCACGTATATCCAATAAATAGTCTTAGAGTATAATACTCAAAGTATGACTTATTCTTTAAAATTAACAATGTTTTTAGTCATTTTTGTTATTAATTTATTCTTCTAATTCCATTTTTTAATTGAACCAACTACAAAGCAGCCTTAATTAAGATGAAATATTTAATTACTCCAAACGTTGCATGTTGTCTCCGTATAAGCAATCTTTGCATTTGCGTCAGACGCACTAATAAATATAATATAAGTTTCTAATACCCCTAAAGAGGAATTATTCGTTTAATTAAATAACACAAACTTTGAATTTTTTAAAAGTAAAGTTCTCTTATTGGTAACTACATCTTTGTCTCTAATTATTTTAGCAAGCTTTTAGATTCTATATCCTATATTTTTATAAGTTTGTTAACTTTTTTTTCTTAATTTATCAACCTAGTGGGAACCTAAATGATTAATTTTGGAATGGGAAGAAAAAAGAGGCAAGAAATAATAATAGGAAAATAAATGTAGCTTTCGGCTAGCTTCCCTATATAAAATAATAACGGCAATAATAATAAAGCAAAGTCCAATTGATTGATTACTGCAATAATAAGGTCATTTTCGAACGTAAATTATAGAAATGAAGAATCTTTTGATGATGATCTTCTTTATAATCATATCATTGAAAATGATTTTGGGTTCTTATTAATTACTTCTTTCGTCTATATATAATTTGAAATATAAAAAAAACAAATAAAATAAAATGTTAAGCAATGACTTTAAAATGGCTAATACTGAATAATACGGAAAATAATTTTTTAAATTAAATAAGTAAATATAATTATTGTTTTTAATAAATAAACAAGTAAAAATAAATCGAGAAATTTAAATAAAATTACGTGCCACTTTTAAAACCACTTGCTTTTCTCTATCAATATTTAAATATATTAAATACATGGCTTTGACTTAGAAATCCTCAGAGGGTCCCGTCCTAGAGTGGAGGAGTAGTAATTATTTCGTCCATTTATTTATTTGTGAAAAAATTTAATTTTGTGATAGGCACAAATAGTGTCAATTGTATGAGGGGCTTCTCAGCTAATATATGTGTATGTTCTCTCTCTAATATTTCTCTAATGCATTTTTTTAAAAACTTTTAGAGCCTGTTTGGCTCAGCTTAAAAGCTGGTCAAACTGACTTAAAAGCTGGTTTTTGACTTATTTAACTGTTTGGCAAAGCTCAAAATAGCTTATTTTAAGTTAAAAAAAAACTTATTTTAAGCCAAAAGTTAAAAGCTGGGGTAGGGGTGCTTTTTTTTTTTTAGCTTATAAGCTGTTTTAAGTTGACCACATTTTTATGTTTTTTCCCTTAATATTGTTATACAATCTCCAAATTACCCATATAACCCTAACATCTCTTTCTTTTATTTTTCCCTTTTCACGTTTCGCATAACAACTTCAGCACTTTTATTCAAACGCATAACTGCTTATTTTAAAAATAAGTTTCAGCACTTTCAAAAGTACTTTTTTAAAGCTGCTTTTATTAAGCCCATCCAAACGGGCCCTTAATCTAATTTTAAGTTAAAGAAATTTTGGGACTTGCCCACAAATATTTAGTATATTTATTTTAATTCTATATTATTTATTTAAGAAAAAAATAAAGTAAATGTATTGAAAAAAAATTAATTAATTTATTGGATGAAATTGAAGAAATCAAAGTTAGTGATACTAAAAAATCTTAAAATTTGTGTCTTCATTATATAAATTAAATAATATATAGGAAGTATCACGTTATAATTTGAAAGAATTTATTATAATTACAATTAAATCTTTAACTTTTTTTATAAAAAAATGTTTAAAATTATTCATTAGATTTCTTTAGATAATGCATACAATTTTTGGAGGATGTTGTATATGGCTTGATCAAGTTTTTTTATATTATCGTATAATTTTTTTTAAAAAAAAAGAGGGGGAAAAATTGAATATATGAAAGACGTGATAAAAAAAATGGCAAAGGGATGAAAATTGGCTTATTGATTTAATGTCAATATTCGAAAAAATTACTTTTAATTTTTATTAATAAAATATTTGTTTTAAAACTAATAGACCTATAAAAATATTAAATTCAAACTTTTGACTAATGAAAATAATTGGTAAGAGTTATAGTAAGATTTTAGTGTAATTAATTGGTTACATGTATTCACCTTCGACTCCCTATATTATATCCCCTCCCTATTTCCCTTTCCCCTACCTCCAATTTTTTTTTAAAAAAAAAATTAAAATAATTCAAAGACATATTTGAAAGGAAAAAATAAAAAGTACCCATCCATCCTTTTTTTTAGTTGTCAGATTTTGACTAAACACATCTATTAAAAAGTAATGATCGATATAGTTAATCTTTTATGTTACACCTATTAATTGATAGAGTTTAAATATATTTACTTATTATATTTTTAAAAAATTATAATTTAAAAAAAAATAAAAAAAATACTTGACAAGTCAATAAAAAATAGAGGAAGGAGTATAAAATTAAAAAAAGATAAAGGTTTTTTGAATAGTTAAAAGAAAGAGAAAGATGTTAGTCTATTTTTTCGAGTGAAACTTTTAGCTAGCGTTTGGCCATAGATTTCCAAATATTCTTGGCAAATATTATTTGAGTGAAAATTTGGGTGAAATTTCACCATGTGTTTGGCCATAAAATTTGGGAAATATATTTCACCTTTTTAGAAAAATATGATTTATACACACAAGTTTTAAAAACTATCAAAATTAACTAAAAGTTTGTATTACAAGGCAATGAATGTTCGTTACAACAATAACAAATAATGTATATGACTAAAGCAATGTGGTAATTTGGAGTGAGTGCAACAAGAATTATTCCATACATCGTGAAGTAGACAAAGTACATGACTTTGTTACCTAAAGCCAATTTTTAATAATTTTCATCAACAATCATATAATTATTTAACATTCACTACATATTTCATCACTATTTTGGTGTTCACGTAAAAAATTATGTAATACAATGCAAGCAACTATTAGAGAGGGTGTTTTTGTAAAAGATAAAAGATTGGGGTAAAATTTTAATTTTTAAAATATCCAAATAATGAGATTTGGCCCAAATACTAGAAAAAACTAGTATTTGGAAATTTGGGATATTTGCCAAAAATATTTACCAAATAATGGAAATTGTATGAAAAAATATTATTTGCCAAATTTTTCCCAAATATTATTTGGAAAATTTATGGCCAAATGGGTCCACTTGCCAAAATATGAGAGGATCTCTCACAAGTATTGTCTGCCACATTTGTGTCTCTCACAAAATATTTTTTTTTCATTTACTTGTTCATATTAACTTGTTATATTGCTTAAGAAATAATAATTATTTTATATTATATTTAATTATATGATGATAAATATTATTTGATTATGATTTTAAAATATAATATTTCACGTTTTTATATGTAAAAATATAAACATGACTTATATTCATAAGTTTTAAAATAATTAAAATTATTCATTAGTTTAGTATAAAATTACTATTTTCTAATATATCATATTATATATTATTCAAATGTCATTATGCAAATTAAAGTCCTATAAACAAATATCTTGTGATAATTAGGGTTAAGCAAATAAGACATCATCGATAACAAAAACAAACTTATGTTTCCTAAATTATGCTTTCAGAAGACGAAATGTGGGGTGTCAAAGCTATTTCGGAGTAGATATTAATAACATATTTATAAAGAATAAATTAATTTTAAAAAATTCTGACTATTTTTTTTAAAAAAAATAGAATAATTTTTTTTTAAAAGACATGTTTAAAAATAAATTATCACTTATTCACTAATCTTCGAATCCCACATATATTGAACGTCTAATATGGTCAACTCGTCATAATTGTTAGACATTATCTTTTTGATTCCTTTCATTTTGCATTCACTAAATATATTGTCTGTAAAAGACAAACATATTAAAGTCTTTTTCTGAGTCATTATTATTCATTCTCATTATTAAGATAAGACAATCGCTTTAGATTAGTAATGTCACATTGCACCTATTCTAATTTGTAACTTTTCATTCGTTTGTGATATAATAATAAATATTTATTTGAAAATTATTAAATAATTAGAAATTTTAATTAGAAAATTAAAATATTTTTTATTTTAAAATAAGCTAACATTTTTTCATTCTTTAATCTAAAGGTGACCAAAAGTTTTTTTCCTATTTATTATTTTTAATTAAAAAGTTTTTAAATCAAATTCTCATGAGTACAAAATATTTTTTATTATTTTACCTTTAATTTGAGACTCGTGAAAAATTAAAAAACATAATTGTAACTTTTCATTTTTCATTCAACAGATATCCCGAAGATCTTTACTCCTTCAACTTTCATTCAATAAAATTGATTTTATCGTTTATTTTTATTTATTAAGTTTAAATATAAAAAGAATAATAATATCTTTGCTTATTTTAGTTTAACATTAATTATTTATTACTTAAATTAATTTATAAAATTTAGGACCGTATATCAATTAATGTGAATGTTGTATAAATTATTCATATTATTATTAGTATTTGTGTGAAAATTTTAAATTGGACAAAATAAAAATAATTTAAACTATTGATACCATGTTTAGATAAATTTTTAACTTATAATTTATAAGTCAAAAATGAGAGAGTTAAGAACTTAAGATATATTAATTTCAATTATTTTACTATATTGTTAGATAATGACATAAAATATCCATAGTCATATTTAAAGTTTTAATAAAATAACACTTATTAAGTATTATTTTAAGAAGAATATATATAAGTTAAAATAGATCAAATAAAATAAAATGGAAGGTGAAATTCTTGTGTCATACGTAATTCAGCACACTCTTTATTGTGTCATGTGTGCGTCACAAATTGTAATCAATGGCTTAAATAATTTATTATAGAAACTTACGAAATTTTAAATAGAAATTTTAAATAAAAATTTAAACTTAGATAATTTTAAATTTTGAATTCAATCAATTTGACTATTTAAATTTTAATTATGTAGGTGAGATTTTGATTTTCTCTTATAGTTATTTCCCTCATTTCTCAATTTTTTGATATTACCATTCTCCTTATGTTAAAAATAAATTCAAAAAGTGTACCTCAGGAGATATATATAATCATTAATATTTCAAGTTGCCAATTGTTTTCTTTAATTCTTTTAATTAGTTTTTCTAATATTTTTATTTACGAAGTCGGCAGCTTCATTATTCCCAGAAGTCTAGTAGTTATAGCGTTAAAAGGTAGAGAAAATAAAAATAAAGAAAAAGTTATTATTTTTTAACGACGTAGAGTACGTAGCCAATTTTTGGTATTTAAAGAAAAATACCATCTATGTCTACGACAAAATAATTTTAATAAATTTTATTGTTAAATTATGTGTCTATTATGAATCATTTTCATCAGAAACATTAGAAAAATTTAATTAAAGCTCACGATAATTAAAGTTTGACTGGATAGCTAGTAAGCTTTTCGTCGTACAATCTTGGCTAACTATTTAAGTAATTAATGATGATTACTATTTAATCACCATAATATTAATAACGTTAACATTAATGATTACAGTACCATAACATTGTTCTTGTTGTTGTTTTTGATTAACTAAAAATGATCATATGAAACAGCACCTTTCACTAAAAATGAGTCAATGAAAAACTATTTAATTGAAAAGTACTGAAAGGCATACATATATTCTTGTCTAAACAGTCGGTAACAAGAAAACAATTTTAGGTAAGATTTTATTTTATTTTATTTTATTTGGTACAATTAGGTAAGATTTTGTTATTTTGAAAAATGTTGCTCACTTTTAGCCGCAAATATTGAAAATTTTGATACAAGAATTCATACTTGTGGCACCTGAAATAGGGTTTTTATTTTCTTAGAATTAAAACAAATGATTGTGACAATTATTTTCCAGTCTCAGAAATGGTAGACAATATTACATGTATTATTAATTCTTCATTCAAAAGGCTTTTAATTTTGTGTCAAGTTATTGGGGAAAGTGAAAACAACTTTCTTTTTTCTTTGTTTATTGATCTATCTACTCATTTGTTGAGACAAGTCAAGGTTGCAACACTTCAAACATTCTCTTTATGTATATAATAATTTAACTATCCTTTTATTCGTTTAGAGTTTGATACGTTTCAAAATTCAATAATTTGAAAAATGGTAAAAAAAATTATATAGAAAAAAGGACACACATCTTTAGATTTAATTATTATTAATTAGTGATTGAATATTATTATTTTAATAGATAAAAATGAAAAAATTAATCATGCTAAGGTAGATAAATATAAAAGGTTCTTAGAGTCATTCGAACTAATCAGACCAATGCAATAATTAAGAAGATGATCACGGAAATATAAATTTTCAAAATTTAAGTACGTAGATATGAACTTCCCCTCATTTTGTAGTCTGTAGATGAGAATCGAATCCAGTACTATTAGATTTACAAGAATGATTTAGTGAAAATAAACGTAGTAATAAAAAAGCTTAGAGCATAAAATTATTCATTGTTGTAACCAATGAAAAAGCCCCGCTCAAGCCTAAGATTCTTATTACATAATAATATAGTCTGTGATGTCAGTTAATATTTCTCTATCGCATTTAAATTATTTATAAAATCATATCAATCTTTTTATTCTTTTTGGTTAATTAATCGGAAATTTTTTGTAGGCCGAATATTCTTGCTGTTTCCAATTTTCTACTCCAATTATTTTTGCCTAATTCAATTTTATTTTGTAGAATGCAAACGTATTTTGCTTTAAAACTGAACTGGGGTTTCTTTAGTCCCACGCGTTAATTGTTTTGATCAATGGTTTTATTTAATGTTTACCGTATTTAACAAAAAAATAAAATCATTAATTAATTTTTAAATCTACCCTTGTTATTTCAATGAATATAGGATAATGAACTGAGAAATCAAGGGACAGATGGCAATAGATTCGAAAAATACTTTTATAGTTAAATTTTACCGTCTCTGTTATTAGTTTTATCTTTTCTTTCAGTATGTTCATTAAAAGTTTACAATTAAAAAGATAATTTTAGTAAGTTATGTTTGTTTTTAGCCAGTGTTTTAAAAGGTAGGGGTGTGAGGCTAGATGTTTACGGGGCAGGCGTAACATCGAGACACATGGATCTACAAGGCGTAGTCTCATATATATACAATTTTATAGTTTTATTACTAATTAAAGTCCTTTCAATAATTTTACATATAATTTTTTTTATGAAAAATCTATAATATATAGAAATTATATTATGATTTTTATTTGAGATAATTATTTTGATAATCTATCATATATAATACAATGTTATAATTACTATTTGAGAATTATCATTATCCCAATGATAATAAAATATGACTATATAAGTATATATAATCTAATATCTTAACTTTCTAATAATAAAATAATCCTTATTTCTAAAAATATATATATATATACCATACTATACAATTTATCCCCAAACCCTAAAAGAAAATAATCAATAAACTTACAAGTATTCTAGTATAAACATCACTCTTTCATGACTAAAAATAAAATTACTTTCAAATCGTTAAATAAAATATGATAATTTTGAGACTTATGATAAAACCATGAAGACCAATTATAAGTGAAAAATTAAAATTTTGCTACATATTTTTAAGAAAAATATTAGGTAACATATAATTTCCTTCATAGTATTACCAAATAGTAAACATGCGCTACTACATTTATTGTTTGAGTTACTCTCAATCTTGTTATCTTTATAGATTAAAAAATTACGTATCATTCATTTATTTAAGAATTATGAGGGTCAATAATATTAATTAAAGATTTTAGCACATAATTTGTGTAAGATCTGTTAGACGAGTCCCGAGGGTTGGACGTTGGGCGTGCTTGGGACGTATAGTCAAGCGCTTAGAGCATAAGTCTTGTAAAACTAAGTCCTACACTTGAATCTCAAGACATTTTGCTAGAGTCACATTCCAGGGCGAGCTCTGAGACGAGTCCCAAAAGAATCTTTTAAAACACTATAATTTTAACTTTACAAATTTATGTGTACTTTGAAATAGAATTAATAATAAGACAAGTCAACAAAAATCTCTTGTTCATATTTAATTAAGTATTTTTTAGATTTCATTAAGATGGTTTTTTTTTAAAAAAAAAATAGGTAAGCTTAACACTTCTCTTATTTAGTGTTCCTTTGAAATCAAATTTTAATAAACGAAAACAAATTAATTTATTTTGATTGATTAATTTAACCAATGAATATAAATAAATTATTTTATTTTTTTATATTTATTAAATTTCATACTTTCAAAGCTCAAAAATAAATTAAAATAGAAGAAATGATGTCATTTAAATGATTTAATGAAAAGTAATCTATTTATTCAACAATAATTGTCTACTATCAATTTGATACACTTTTTAACTAAAAAATATAATATTAACTTAATACACACTTTAAAAAATATAAAATGACTATATAATCGTTTAAATAGATATTAAATTTGATGCTTTTGAAAATATATTACATACTAGGAGTAAATTGCAATAATAAATAGACACATAAAAATAAATTATTTGTTAATTTAATAAACTAAACAAATATTATTAAATAATTATTTTTAATAAATTAAATAAGTAAAACGGAATAAAAAATATGTATTTATAATAAAAAGGGATACAATATATTAATGTATGTGGTAAAGAAGGTACACGTTGCGCGATATCCGTTTGCCGACAGTCGTTATCAGTGTCAGCATCAGCTACTGATTCCCAAAATTTTGTGGGCCCTTATTTTTTCAAATGTTTTTTCACCATATTTTAAAAATTAAAAAACACTCTATATTATAGATTTTTAAAATTTCAGTTCAATTTCTAAACAAATTTTCTGATAATTTAGCATTTTATACTTACTCAATTATATATTTTAAATAAATTTTTGTTTTGTCTGTTCATGTGAGCAATTTTTTTTTTAAAATCTCATTTTAAAGTTATTCTTAACTAATAAATATATTCTTTTAAGGAGTAATATCTTTTTGAAATTAGTGTTAATAACTAAATAAGATGAGTGAATAAAATAAAGTGGAGGGGGTATCTGTTTTCTCCTACCTACTACGTACTTGAATAATAAATTTTGTGGATAATCTTTATGTCCTTTAGAGATAATATATAACTGCATAATGGTCATATTCTCCGTCTTATTTACTTTTAAAAATAAAATAGGATTATCCAAAAAAAACAATTTTTTAAAAAATATAAATATCATAAAGTTTTAAAAAAGAAACAATTCTGAATTCTAATAATAATGAGTAAGACATATAAATAAAGTATTAAAAAGAATTAAAGGATAAATTAGTAAGAATGTCAATCTTTTGTATTATTTTTAAAAAACTTGTAAAGAAAAAAGTGGAAATATTTCATATTCACTGAATTAGTAATTTAATACACGTTTACGGCCTGTTATAAAACTATAAATATAACTCGATAAGTAGTATAATTTATTTTCTAGAAAATATAAAAATTCATTAAAAGAATAGACAAATTAAATTTTTTTACAAAATTTATCTTAAACTTTGAATAATTTAATTATTTTTAAATAATTAAATTTTTTCAAAAATTTCAATTAATACCAAATAAAGGGAATATAAGACAAGAAATATACCAACTTTGATTTCATAGTGGAATTCAATTCTTCTTTTAGGCACCTTTTTTCATGTCGACAACGAAATCTTGTCATTTACAATCACTAAAGCCAATTTAATTGGTTTTAAGAGAGTTATTATTTCAATAAAAAGATAACTCCCTCTAATTTAATATAAATTACTTTTTAACTTTGTTTTCTTGGTATTCTTTAAAAAAAAATATTATCTAATTATAATTAGTAATGATTTTATTTGGAAATTCTTTTTTTATTGTAAAATTATTTATAATCAAATACTCCCTTCGTTTAAAAAAGAATGTCGTTATTTCTTTTTTAATTTGTTTAAAAAGAATGACCCTTTTTCTTTTTTTGTAACACTTTAATTTTAACTTTCTACGTGACATGTTTAAGACCAAACAAGATTAAAGGACATTTTGGTATATTTAACATATCTTTAATTTAGAACCACAAGATTAAAAATTTTCTTTCTTTTCTTAAACTCCATTCCAAGTCAACTAGGTCATTCTTTTTAAAACGAAGGGAATATATATTTATGGATTGAGCCAAATTAAATAATGTCATATAAAATCCGAAAGAGACAGTAACTCTTGACATTTTCTTATAGTTTAAAATAAATTAATGATTTAAAGTTTTAAAATATATTCATTTATTTAGTTTTCAAAATTATCATTTCAATGGTTTTTTAAAAAGTAAATTACTTTCAAATCTAAAATAATGGCTAATTTTACAAAAGAGTTTGAAAAGAATTTTAGAGAATAATAGTATTAAATTACTTTTATTTAATTTCTCTTAAAGAACAATTTATATTGGACTTAAGGAAGTAGCATAATATAATGCCCCCTTAGATATCAAACTCTTTTTTGTTCTTAATTAAAATGATTAGTGGTTGAAAACATTAACGGTTAACCTATGCCAAAATATCATAATCTACCCCATTAAACTAGAAAAAGCGGATAGAATTTGATAAAAGACTCGAAGCCTTAATCCTTGTTTGATAAATTTATATCAAACATAATTAAATCTACTTAACATAATCGGCCATTCTCATTGTCAATAATTCATATAGATACAAAAACATCATTATCGTAATCAATTTTATGTGCATTATATCACACTATGACAATTTTTAAGTTACTTTTTCTTCTTATTAGTCTTTTAAATCTCTTGAGAATTCATATATCCCTGAATAATTATACAATTTTGATTCGATCTCAATAAGGGAATAAAATAAATAACTAATAATGTATTTTCACATATGCAAATTTTATTTTCACACACTATCAATAATTCGTTATTTTGAAAAATAAAATAGTCAAAATGTTACTTTTGTTTACCTCGTCGTTAACTTTTTTTACTTGGTTAGAATTTTCAAATAAAATATTTTGTAACATGTTAGTCAGGAATACATTTATTCAATTTTTAAAAAGTTCCAAAAGATTTTACTAGTGTTTATTTTTTTTAAAGAAATAACTATGTTTGTTACATATGACAAGTTGACAACTATTTTTTTTTTCCAAACCAAGTGGGAGTTATTTATTACATCAAAATAGTTCATATGACAAATAATTAATATTTTCTTTGCTTAGATTTATGTGATATAATTTAATTTAGTATAATTTTTTTTAAAAAAAATTTTATGATCTAAAATAAATCATACATATTTATTTAATTATAAATTATTTTATTAAAATTAAAATATTTTAAATTAAATTATTATTAAATATAAAAATATGATATTCTTTTAAAATTAACTAAAAGAATGCTCATATAAATTACTGACATATGGAGTAAAAAATGTGAGAAGTTATAACAATACCTTTAGAGAATAGAAATAAAAATAAAAAAGAGGATGGAAAACTATCTAGTAAGACAAATATTTGTATCATATCTACTAAATTTTCCGATATTTTTTAAAAAATACTTATTATTTCACTAATTAAAAATTCTGTACTTAATTTTCAAGTGAGATACATCACTCCTTTAAAATAGTAGATTTTAAGCAAGGTACATGTATCAATGCACAAATAAAATATTTGACACTAGATACACATGTACATAGAGAGGCAAGCAAGAGAATTAATTATGTATTTCAGATATATATATATATAATATATATATATATATATTATATATATATATATATCAAATTTGGATATAGTATTGGAAACAAATTATACCATCTCATGTATTCGAAATAAATGATATTTGGTATCAGATATACAAACACATAAAGAGAGAGGTGAGCAATATAGGAGAGACATGAGCAATAGAGTCAATGTATTCTAAATATGTATGTAACTCATGAGAGTCAGTATATCGTACATACATGTCAATCACATATGTTATCTAAAAAAATTAACACATAATTCAACTCAAATTTTGATATAGTACATATATTTAAGTGCGCCTGATACATATCCTGACAAAGAAAAAAGTGTCACAAATAGTAATTTCCTAAACTAATGAGAGCGTATCTTATTAAGACCTAAACACGTGAAATTTGTGTTATTTTCTCAACTAGAATTATTGAGCCCTCTTGACAAGTGGCTATGGACAAGTGCAAAAATAGCCATATATCTTCTTGTACATAAGAAATGAACCATGGTCCTACAACACCTCCTGCACTGCAATCACCCTTACCCAGCTTTGTAGGGGAGTGGGTTGCCATAATAATTATGTTTTTGAAATCAATAAACAGCTATGCTGTCTGTAGTACTGTACATATATGTATTCATGGGGTGCAAAAACAACAGAAAACGTGTTAGATGAAGTGAAGGTAGAGTATATATGAGGGGAAAATGTCACATCCATGCCTCGTAAAATTGTAGATCAACTTCACGTTCCGCCGGCGCCACGTTCTTAATAAAATAATCAGAGGGGCGGAGCTAGATAATAAGTAACTAGTGTGCTTGGATAAACTCAATAGCTTTTGTTTAGATTATGCATTTGTATTATTGAAACATTCGCTAAAGATGTATAAATGTTTACTCGTAAATATGATAATTACTAAGAAAAGTAACAAATTCAAAATCTATAAACTTTTAAATCTTATTTTTACCTCTACGTCTTCTATACTATATGTGTCTTCACAATATATATTTACTTGGATGGAAGATAAAATATGACGAACATACACGATGTGCCTAATGGTTGAGATCTCGAGTGAAATTCCTAATAAGAAATGATACCTTTTCGAAGAGTTCGAAGTTTAAAGGGTATAAATGTTAGGTTATTAGCATTTTAATATTAATATTTAAAATATTAATTGCTTTATTTGAAGTGAATTATAAGAATGAAATTTGAATGGATACTTCTACATCATCCATTAGCATTGGTTGTCCATCACTTTATTTCATTCTTAATACCTCCATTACTCCTTTTGTAACCTATGTAACATATGTAACTCCCTTTGTAACTTATGTAACCTATGTAACTCCCATTGTAACCTATGTAACTCCTAAGGCCATTATCTTCACTATTTACTACCTCCATTATCTTCCTATTCATTGCTAGGATGACTTCTTGTAGTATAAATAGTGGTGGTCTTCATTTGGTTTGAAACACACAATTCATAAGAGAAAACAAAGAGTGGAAGAGTTAGTCTAAAAGAGAGTCTTATTAGTTGAAGGGAGGGTTCTTTTTTGTGGAGCTTTGGACTCAACTCTTGTCCAGAGTTGTTGAGTTATACTTTGTGAAGGCTGTTGTATCCTGGAGGGGACAAGTCAAAGAGTACTACTGCTGGACCGGTGAAAACATTTGCTGCAGTGGGCTTGAATCTCCTTAAAGAGAGCGAGATATCCGCACCTCAGCCTGAAGAGATTAATTTCTTCATTTTATTTTCAGTTGTAAATTGCAATTTTACTATTTTGTAAGTTTTTCACTAACAATTTTAAGGAGATTCAAAGATGGCTACAATTGAAAAAACCGCGGATGTCAAGATGGGAGATCTTAACAAGCCATTTCGGTTCAATGGTAACCATTTCAAGAGAATGTAAAGTATAAAGTACTTTTCTACTTAAGTCTTCTCAATGTTTCTTACGTTTTAACCGAGAAGAATCCAAATAAAGAAGACATCACCACTCTGAATGATGATGATGAAACTATTTCTCATCTAGAGAAAGTGGAAAAGTACGATGGTGATTCCTATAAGTGTCGGTATTATCTTCTAAATTGTCTATCTGATAATTTTTATGATTATTATGATAGAACTTACTCTAGTGCAAAGAAAATTTGGAAGGCATTGCAGAGTAAGTATGATACCGAAGAGGCTGGAGCGAAAAAATATGCAGCTAGTAGATTTTTTCGTTTCCAAATGGTGGACAACAAATCAGTGGTAGATCAAGCTCAAGACTTCATCATGATTGTTGGAGAGCTTAGGTCCGAAGAGGTTAAAATTGGAGATAACCTTATTGTTTGTGGCATAGTGGATAAACTTCCACCTTCTTGGAAGGAATTTCAAAAAACTATGCGCCACAAACAAAAGGAAACCTCTCTTGAAACCTTGATAATGAAAATCCGCATGGAAGAAGAAGCAAGAGGCCAAGATGCACTTTTACAAACAGAAGAGAACAACATCACATCGAAGGTAAATTTAATTACTTCGAATAATGCTAATCCTGAAACTCACAAAAATACCTCTTTAAAGCCTAAGAAGAAAAAATTCAAGAAAAATAATGGTAGACCTCTCCAAGAAAATAATGAATGGTGAAAATCACCAAGCACAAAATCAACAAATTCAAGAAAAAGGACCATGCTTTGTTTGTGGCTCGATTTTACAGATTCCGGAAACGTGGTCCTAACCCTCATGCAAACGTTACCGAAGAACCTTTTGTGGCGGTGATTACCAACATAAACATGGTTGAGAATGTTGATGGATGGTTGACTGATTCTGATGCAAAGTTATGTCTGTTATGACAAAGACTGATTTAAAAATTATACTCATTTTGAGGAGCCCAAAACCATCATGCTTGGTGATGTTCACACTACTCAAGTGCTTGGAAAGTGAGATGTTGAATTGTGTTTTACTTCTGGAAGGATATCAACATTGAAAGATGTACTATATACTCCTTCTATGAGAAAAAAATTGATGTCTAGTTTTCTTCTTAATAAAGCAGGATTTAAACAGATTATTGAATCTGATCAATATGTAATAGTGAAGAAAGGTATTTTTGTGCGGAAGGGGTATGCATGTGATGGGATGTTTAAGTTGAATGTTGAAATGAATAATACTTCTACTTCTGTTTATATGCTTTCTTCTACTAATTTTTGGCATGCTCGTTTGTGTCATATTAATGATCGTTATGTTGGAATCATGAGTAGTTTAGGATTAATCCCAATGGTTAAAAAGAATTTTGAAAAGTGTGAGGCTTGTAGTAAAGCCAAGATCACTAAAAGGCCTCATTTTCAAGTTGAAAGAAAAACTGATTTGTTAGAGTTAGTTCATACTGATATTTGTGAACTTGGTGGAATTCTAACTCGTGGAGGTAAGAGAGGTAATAGATTTTATCACTTTCATTGATGATTTTTCTAAGTTTACATATGTTTACTTGATGAAAAATAAAAGTGATGCTTTTGAAAATTTCAGAACTTATCTCAATGAAGTTGAAAATCAGTTTGGAAGAAAAATAAAAAGAATTAGAAGTGATAGAGGCCGTGAATATGAATCAAATGAGTTTAATTCTTTTGTTAGATCATTGGGAATAATTCATGAAACTACTCCTCCTTACTCTCCTTCGTCTAATGGAGTAGCAGAAAGGAAAAATAGAACTTTGGTTGAATTGACTAATGCCATGCTTATTGAGTCACATGCACCTTTAAATTTTTGGGGTGAAGCTATCTTAACTGCTTGTTATGTGTTGAATCGTGTGCCTCATAAAAAGTCTAAATTGACACCTTTTGAATTGTGGAAAGGTTACAAGCCATGTTTGGGATATCTAAGAGTTTGGGGTTGTCTAGCCTTTGTGAGGCTAATGGATCCCAAGATTACAAAGTTGGTGGTAAGAAAGTTACTACTTGTGCTTTTCTTGGTTATGCTTCAAATAGTACAGCCTATAGATTTTTTAATCTTGAAGATAATATTGTAATAGAATCTGGTGATGCTATTTTTCATGAAAATAAATTTCCTTTTGATACTAAAAATAGTGGGGGTCAAAGGATTGAACAAAATATTTTGTCACTACCTAGTTCTTCTACTTCAACTTTGAAAAATAAAGAAGTTGTTGATTTTGAGTTAAGAAGAAGTAAAAGAGCTAGAGTAGAAAAAGATTTTGGTCCTGATTTTTATGTGTTTAATATTGAAAATGACCCTCTAACTTTGAAAGAAGCATTATCTTCACATGATTCTATTTTTGGAAAGAGGCTGTAAATGATGAAATGGAATCTCTAATTTCTAATAAAACTTGGAAGTTAGTTGATTTACCACCGGGTTGTAAAACAATTGGTTGCAAATGGGTCTTAAGGAAAAAGTTGAAACCGGATGGTTCTATTGATAAATACAAGGCTAGGCTAGTTGCAAAAGGTTTTAAACAACTAGAAGGCCTAGAATTTTTTGATACTTTTTCTCCGGTAACAAGAATTACATCCATTAGACTTTTAGTTGCTATGGCTGCAATTTTCGATTTGCAAATTCATCAAATGGATGTAAAAACTGCTTTTCTAAATGGAGACCTAAATGAAGAAATTTATATGGATCAACCCGAGTGTTTTGTTGAAGCAGGCCAAGAAAGCAAAGTATGTAAACTTACTAAATCCCTATATGGCTTGAAACAGGCACCAAAGCAATGGCATGAAAAGTTGATTGATTCCTGCATGATTGAAAATGGTTTTAAAACAAATGAGTGTGATAAGTGCATATATCATAAGTCTTGGAATAGTTCACATGTGATCATTTGCCTATATGTTGATGATTTGTTGATCTTTGGCTCTAACATGAATGTTATTGATGAAGCTAAAAATGTTCTTAGAAGCCATTTTCATATGAAAGATCTTGGTGAGGCAAATTTTATTCTTGGAATAAAAATAACAAGAACATGTGAGGGGATTTTCCTTGACCAGTCACATTATGTTGAGAAAATTTTGAAAAAATATAACTTTCATGATTGCAAGCATGTTGCTACTCCTTTTGATTCAAGTGTTCACTTATTTCCTGTTGAAAGTGAAAATGATGTAATAAATCAAAAGGAATATGCTAGTATAATCGGAGTTGAGTTTGAGATATGTGACTGATTGCACTAGGCCTGATATTGCATATGCAGTAGGAGTACTTGGCAGGTTTACAAGCAAGCCAGGTAATGAACATTGGCATGCTATAACAAGAGTTATGAGATATTTAATTGGAACGAAAAATTGTGGTTTGTTCTATAAAAAATATCCTGCTGTACTTGAAGGCTTTTGTGATGCGGATTGGAACACTTTGTCAGGTGATTCCTGTTCTACAACTGGTTATGTCTTTACTTTAGGTGGTGGTGCTGTTTGTTGGAGATCAAAGAAGCAAACTATAATTGCTAACTCTACCATGGAGGCTGAACTAATTGCTTTAGCTTCAGCTAGTGAGGAAGCGAATTGGTTAAGAGATTTATGTTTCAAATTCCTTATTTTGAAAAACCAATTCCTCCTATTTTAATTCATTGTGATAGCACCGCTGCAATTGGTAGAGTTCAAAATCGTTATTACAACGGTAAATCCAGACCTATAAGGAGGAAAACACAGTAATGTAAGATCGTATTTGACAAATGGTACCATTAATGTTGATTATGTCAAATCTTGTGATAATCTTGCAGATCCTCTTACAAAGGCCTTAACAAGAGAAAAGGTCTGGAGCACATGAGGGGGATGGGATTGAAGCCTACAAATCCTTGAGTCATATATGAGGAAACCCAACCTGGGGACTAGAGATCCTAACCAGGTTCAAAGGGAAAAACTAATCATATGATGACTTGTTGTGAAAAAATGCACTATTTTTTTTTCCCTCCCTATGATGTGAGTGCATTATTTCCTGTAGTTTGTGAAGGTTGAGTTGATATAAAACTCTTAATGAATATCTGTAGTCCGTATGGGTGGAGTGTTAATCTTACAGGAGCACTCTCGACAGATTTCACCTATGTGATGTGTGTGGAAGTAGGTCGCTTCCTATGAGAATGGGGCTTATTCTCAAATGCACTCATGAAACCGGGATAGCACATGGCCATAACGTGCTGGCTGTTAAAGCTCATGTCAACACCTTGATTATTATGTGTGAGCAGTGATATTTTATTTCCCTTAAGCAGTCATAGTTCAAGTCTGAGACCACTACGACTCTGGAGTAAAAGTTACTGTTTCACTAAGTGGAGGTTCAATGCAGAGCACACCTTCATTATGCATAGTAGTCTTCCTTCAACTGATATACTCTCTATCTAAATATTAAAATGAGTGGGGGATTGTTAGGTTATTAGCATTTTAATATTAATATTTAAAATATTAAATTGCTTTATTTTGAAGTTATAAGAATGAACATTTGAATGGATGACTTCTACATCATCCATTAGCATTGGTTGTCCATCACTTTATTTCATTCTTAATACCTCCATTACTCCTTTTGTAACCTATGTAACATATGTAACTCCCTTTGTAACTTATGTAACCTATGTAACTCCCATTGTAACCTATGTAACTCCTAAGGCCATTATCTTCACTATTTACTACCTCCATTATCTTCCTATTCATTGCTAGGAAGACTTCTTGTAGTATAAATAGTGGTGGTCTTCATTTGGTTTGAAAAACACAACAATCATAAGAGAAAACAAAGAGTGAAGAAGAGTTAGTCTAAAAGAGAGTTCTTATTAGTTGAAGGGAGGTGTTCTTTTTGTGGAGCTTTGGACTCAACTCTTGTCCAGAGTTGTTGAGTTATACTTTGTGAAGGCTGTTGTATCCTGGAGGGGACAAGTCAAAGAGTATACTGCTGGACCGGTGAAAACATTTGCTGCAGTGGGCTTGAATCTCCTTAAAGAGAGCGAGATATCCGCGCCTCAGCCTGAAGAGATTAATTTCTTCATTTTATTTTCAGTTGTAATATTGCAATTTTACTATTTTGTAAGTTTTTTCACTAACATAAAATATTAACAAAAATTTCAAAATGATATATAAAATTTTATATTAATCAAAACGATAAAATCGCTAGAACAACAACGATTTACTCCACTGGAAAAAGCAAAATTACTGCTGCTGCAGCGATTTTGCAAAATGTGATTTTAAAAAAAAAAATTCAAATCGCTACCTAAACAACGATTTTCTTTAAAAAAAGAATG
This sequence comes from Solanum corneliomulleri, assembly GCA_027704805.1. Classification (NCBI taxonomy): domain Eukaryota; kingdom Viridiplantae; phylum Streptophyta; class Magnoliopsida; order Solanales; family Solanaceae; genus Solanum; species Solanum corneliomulleri. The sequence goes on from JAKWIY010003059.1 coordinate 49,891,538, forward strand.
TAAGGATTAAAATCTGTTGGAAAAATTAGGAAGGACGAGCACTTCCAAATTACTCAAAAAAAAGAAAAAAAAAGAAGAAAAAAATAGGTCTTCTTTCTTGATTTCGTCATACTTGCTCAAATATTTTCATAATTAAATAAAATAATTGAACTATCGTACATAGGTATTTATTGATTTTCTTCTCGTATATATGAACGTTTACGAACACACTATTTTAATCGTAGGATTTATTTTACCTTCCCTAATTCATGACTAGTAAAACAATTCATGTATCATTATTCATAATTAATCATTGAGTTTCGATAGCATATGATTGAAGATTACATCTGCTTCGAACGAAATATTTATTTACATAAAAAAAAAAAAGATAGAAGATATTATCTGATGATCATATTATTATTTTGATTCATCTTATTTATTTTCATGACCAGGCAGCCTCATAATTCATACTGCAATGATAAGGGGGTGACGATATACTGCCTTGGTAGGTTTGGATTTTTTCTATAGTTCAATTCATCATTTGTTATGACGTTTGTAAGTTAGGCTAATGTAGTCCGTTCAAGATATAATAAAATAAATAAAAAATATATTTATTTTAATAATTTATATATCTAAATAAAATAATTATATAATTTAATATATATAAGTAAAATTATATTAGGTTCGACTCTAATCATCATTTATTATTAATAAAATAAATCACATGTTCAATCTATAAAAAGAATCAAAACTGCATGTGAGGAAATCGAAAGGATATAACTTTTTAAATAAATAAAATGTGCTCTTGAATTATTAATAACACATATTATATATAAGTTTTATTTTTCCTTCCGTCAATGATATGAGACTTTTTTTTAATCCCCCCAAAATTGGCAGAAAAATACTGACACTTTTACTTTTATTTAATATTATAGTCAAAGAAATGAAATTGATTTCAAGAACTACTTTTGACATTTACTAAGTGGTAAAACTAAAACATTCAAAAGATATATATATATATATATATATATATATATAATAAATGGTATCATTTTTCGTTTAAATATTTGATTCATTTTTGGATCAAGGACGGTTAAATAAAAGAGTTTCTAAAGTGAATCGGATATTTAAAATTGGAGATAAAGGTTATTTATTTCTAAGCTTGTCACATGCATGTATGTCTTTTTAAAATCAAAAGGTGAATGAACTAAAATATAAAATATAAAGAGTATATTTGGATAAAAATTAAAAATATAATGAGAAAAATATGGAACGAAAATATAATGAGAGATATATTTAACATTTTTTTATAATTAAAAAATAATAAAATTATGTAGAATAGCAAACATTTAAACCATATTAATTGTTATAGGTACTGTTTAGAGGAATTCTAACAACTATAGTTTCGGTCAGTCTTGATATTCGCTTGATTTGTATAATTTCAAATTTTGTATAATTCAGTTTCTAATTGTGTAAATTCAGAATTTTGTATATGCTTAACTTAGCTATTTGTATATGATTTATGAAAATTCATGATAAATTATCATGTTTGTATATATTGACAAGAGAAATATACAAACAAATCCTGAAAAACTATTAAATGTATAAATACTTATTATATTTGTATATTCACAAGTGAAATATACAAATGGGCAAAATATACATCCGCAACCTTCCTAACAAAAGAAACTATAATATAAGTCCAATTATAAAAAATATAGTTAAATATAGACCCTTATTATGACTATTATATTTGTTATTTCTGAAATTTTCTCAAAAAAATATATAACACATTTTTCTGTCATTCGTATAATGGTAGTGTCATGAGAAGATGTTCATGAGCTCGACAATTATAATTTAACATGTGCCAATGTACCCTATTTTTATGTTATAAACTAGTGGAAAGAAGGTGCATTATTTTTTGACAAATATTAAGGGTAATGTCATAAGATCCTCCTTAATTAAGGCCTCCACTTCCAAACAAATTTGATATTTGTGGCACCCCTTTAAATTTGGCTCAATACAATGAACACCACAAATTAAGTTTATGATTTGATGGATGGACCAAAATTGGTAAAGCCAAGAAAATCAATACACCGTTTGGACGTTTTGAATATATAGTATACTTTAGGGATTTACAGAAGTGGGTCGGTTACACATGAGCTAGCATTATTTGGGTACAATTCGTTGACCTAAAAAATGAATGAAAAAAGTTTATATTTGTCATGTCATACGTACTCATACACCAAGAGAATACATCCTTTTTACGTGATCATTCAAACTCGTGGGTGGTTGTGGCGCAGAAAAATTTAAAATAAAACGTAAGATTTTTTAAACTTGTGATTTATAGAAGTACATACCCTAATGTCAAATTAATCATCTTATTAAAAATAAGATGAGAAATTCAAAGTTAAATTGTCTGAGGTGACAAGTTTAAACTTTCAATTTTAATCATGATGATCTAATTTACTTGTATATTTGAATCTCTCTTACCTGAATTTCTGATTACGCTATTACGTAACGTATAAGTTTAAAATATGGAATGGATGGATGATTTTCGTAATGGCGCAAAAGACATGAGAAATGAGCCCCATGTGAGTGACAGGATATGACATCCCAATATTAGGGTTTGTGAAAACACAATACAAGAGGTGATGGAGATGGACCATCCCATTCTTCTAAATTATCAAAAAAATCCAGGTTACATGCAGAGAAAGGCTTCACTTGTCACCATGCAGCTTTCGTTTTGATCAATTTTACCTTTTTAGTATGTTTGGATGGATTTATTTTTAATATTCTAAAATTAAAATAATTTTGAATTATTTTTATAATGATTGAGTAAAATAAAGAAATAACCTGATTTATGCTAAAATAACAAAAATAAAACCACTCATACGTGATGTATTGAGACAACTGTCATGTATCAATAATGGTAATGTATCATGACGCGATGTATCAGGACAGGTGTGTGTTGTATTAATATCGTGACGTGATGCATCGAGACATTGAATGATATATCCAAAACTGAAACGCGATGTATCAAGATGCTGAGTGATATATTCGTAATCAGAACACAATATATCGGGACTTTAAATGATGTAACCGAAATCATAAAATTTTAAGAAATTTTTGTACTTTGAAAAAGGGTAGGGATAAAGTGTAGTTAACTTTTAACACTATGAAATTTGTGTAACTTATCATTTTTATTTGGGAGATATGGGCAAAAAAAGATTTTGGTGCCACAGTTTAAATTTTAACCTCTTTAAAAAATTATGAAAAAGATAATTTCTTTTCTAAAATCGAGAACAAAATCTAACAAATTCTAGTTATATTTTAGATATCACCTTAACATATTTGTAAAAGTTTGCCAATATTTTTATGATAACTAATCACTTAGATTATTTTTTTAAAAAAAAAACTACCTAGATTTGGTCATATATTTTGACGTATCACCTGAATTTGTTGAAACAATATTTATGGCAAAAGATCTTTGACGATTCCTAAAAAATTATGGCAAAAAAGACTGATGAATAAAGTTTCTAATTTCAATCGATAAAGAATGAAATAGGTTTCTCAATACATATATTTGTTGGATTTTTCTTCATTTTATTAATGTTACTTAGGCATAATAATAATAATTTTGTATAAATGAATGGACCCAAACCGAATGCCACCCAATTAATGAGCCTTTAGGCTCTTTATTTTGGGTGCCTGTGAAAGGTCACCTATTTACTTCGTTTGTCTCGATTTGATTGGTATCATTACTAAATATAATAAAAAATTATATTAATTTTATACGAGATTTCAAATAGATACATTTAAATATATGAGAGCGCAGTGAGTGAACAAGAGAGGATAGTAAGAAACGAGAAAAGAGAAATGCAAATAAGAGAGTTATATACATATAAACTCACTTGAATACAACGTATCTTAATAAATTATACATAATTTTACTTTAGATATATTTATGTAAAGTATAAATTCTGATAATTTATTTTTTTAAAAAAAGTAATTAGATACTAAACTAGTCGAGCGAAAGACAAATTCTCTAAGTAAATGGTCCAATGGGCCTAAATTAAATTTTGGAAGACAAGATCCACAATCCACTCAACTTTTTCCCTTTCTCTGACCTCTGAATTTTAAGGCTAATGTTATTTGGACAGCAACCTCTGGGAACAAAATATACCATAAAAACCACAAAATCAATATTCTCCCTATATAGTGTTGGGCTTTAATTTTGCCTCCAAAAATTTAAATTTATCCTCTAAAGTTATAAACTATATTTTCTTCTTATCAAATTTTTGAAAAGAAATACTTATTTTTAACGATGAACATGACTTATATATACCCTACTGTTATATAAATAATTTATATATATAATTTTCTCTAATGGAGGTAAAATAATAATTTAAATTAGTTATTTAAATTTTTTTTATTGAAAAGAAGAAGATAATCTATGCAGGAGTATATTTGATCCTTCTCACACTTTTTTTTTTGATTATTTTAATTCATTTTTTTTGAAAGGTTTCCTCAAGGAGCTTCAATAGATAAGTCAAAGAAACATGGAGGGGGGTTCAACCTGATCTCCGCATTTCAACACTAAGACTTAGGGCACATCCTTACTCTCTAACTTATTTATTGACTAATTTTAATTTATTGTTTTTGATGATAAAATTTATTTTCTTTACTTATTTTTATAAAATTTATGATAAATGTCCCAATTTTTTCTTATACATATCAACACTAAATTAAAAATACACTTTCTTTTTCTAGATATAAACACTAAATTATTATGTGTTAGAAGACCAAATACACGATTATTTAAAAATGAAAATTTAAAATTATTTTTTAATTTTTTGTAATGGTAAAGGTATATGCAAACCATTTTTATAATGGTAAGGGTATATGAGAGTCATTTCATAACGGTACAAGAATATGCAAATTACTTCCGTAACAAGGAATATATAACTCTATAGACCCATTCCCTTTTTTTTTTTTTACAACAAATTAAAAAAGATAGAGGATGATATTAACTAATGAAACATAATATATATGATTTCTAACATTTTAATTGTGTCAAATTCTTTTTGGGACATTGAACTTACTATTTTTTCTATTCTAAACTATATGAGTTAATTTGATTTGATATGAATGATATTATATCTTGTGATTATAAATTATGTTATTAAAATTAATATAAAAATGTATATAATTCTTTTTTGAATAAATTAAGAGAAAATTGAGACAAAGGGAGTAGTCGCTACTTACAAGTTACAACAACTCATTTATCAATGATTGTGATAAATGTAGAGTGTATGAATGGCTCCACTTTTGACTCTCTGGTAGTATAGTGAAAGTGGTCCATCTTTCTCATTTTAAGCTTTAGAGTGAAAGACAAATTCCTTTCCATAAAATTGCTAGTGCCCTCCAATATCTCAACCTAGGACAGCATGACTCATAAATTGGCCAATGGGACTCAATATTCAATCATCATAGTTGTATTCTCAAATACAAATCCTAAAGTCCATCAAAATTGTTCACTTATAACCTACTAGGGATATTGTTCATAGTCGGTCTAGATATGCATAATTTAAAAATGTTTCACTAGTGTGTTAAGTCTTTTTATTTATATATTCAACATCTCTTTTATGTTTTTTTGCTGATATAAAACTTTTTATCTTAAGTTAAGATGTCACATACACTATGATTTGCCTCGTCACATAAGATTGCTTAAACACAACACTAAAACTTACCCCGTTTTTATCGAGACTTGCCTAAACTTAGTTAAATTCCACCTCACATTAACAAAGCTAACATAGGAATGGTACACTTTTATTAACCCTATGCCAAACGACCTAAGTAAATTTGAGGTAAGAAAGATGAATCTGCCTACTCATAGTTAAAAGTATGAACCAAGGGTACATATTATAACATGTTCCAATATATCCCATTTGTTGTATACGACAATTTTCAGGTTAGTGTGGACTGAATAAATGAAGGTTTACATCTAAAATTTGGCGTGACAAGATTAATGTTAAGTTCAGTAAAATAGTATTTACATCAACAATGTTGTATAAGTTGAGTGTTGGCGAGTCAAAACTCTTACTTTCAGAGAAGCAAGTTGTGGAAATAATTAGGATATGAGATGGATGCATGAACATTCTTGGAGAGATTTGATTAGAAATGAACTTTGATATATGGAGTTTGATTAAATTCAATTTTGGTTTGGAAAAGTCCCACATCGGGAGTAAAACACTTTCTAACAAAGATAACTTTATTTTCAGAAAAATTCAAACTTAAAACTCTTTGATTAAGAATAAAGAAACACTATATCACTCTACCACAATCCTTATAAATAACAATACAATTTTTATATGTATTAGAAGGAGTAGTTATTAATTAATGTAACATTAAAGGACAAATTACCCAACTATACAATTTTACTTTTCATACTCTAAAATTTCCTTCCATTTCGAAATATTACAAAAATTCCTATTTTCCTTTCCTTCTCTCCTTTTCTAGATACATAACTCACATAAATCTAACTCAAAGATTTTTGTTCCTATTTTAACGCCTGAATCAATCCCACAGATAAGGAATTGTCTTCATCACTTTATTTTTTAATTTCAAATTTATTCTCTCTCCAGTTTATCGATTTCTAGTTCCTAAAGAGATAAAAGTATTTCTTCATCATTTTTTCCTAGCTCTTGGATTATCGTTTAAAAAAATATTCTTCTTAGCTTTTCATCTACACTTTTCTGATATCGTTGTTGAGTTTTATCTTACTCAATATAAATATACTTAATACATAAACACTATCTAATGTATAACTTATGTGTATTGAGTTTTATAATGTATCTTCAATCCTATTCAAGTTTAAAAGGTTATATAGACAGTACCACATCAATTGTGTGTTATATATCTATAATATTTCATATTTGCTTAGAAGGCTATGTATATGTATACATTATCCAATAATAATATTGATACATAAATCATAATATTATTATAATTAGAGCACTATGTATCAGTTCCAATAATAAGTATACAATACAAAATAATGACAATATTGACTACTTTATTATGTATCAAATTATGATATTTTATCTTTTTTACTCTTATATTTTAGTTTTTATGATTCATTGTATAGCGCATTGATGTAATTTCTACTATCTCTGGAAGAAGTAAAAATTTTAAATTGACAACTAATATAGATACATATTAATGGTTAATGTGTATCACACGTATTAGATATACATCAATGCTCATGATACATTTATACAAATTACTACTAAATATCTATTCTTTTGACAACTAACATTGTATTTGATGCTTAATAGCTAACACACATTAATGTATCGATCTAAAATCAATGAGTAAATACACTATAATAACCACTGATACAACTTTCACAAAAAATCAATTATACAACATCTCAAGATCACAAATAAAAAAAATCAACTACATAACATCTCTCCATAAAGAACATAAGTTTCAAAATGAATTTGAGTAGATACTCAGTATTCCACTTAAAAACATCCATAGCATGGCTAAGTTCGCCACTAGCAGCCATTTGTCTACCATATTCCAAAATACTCCATGACAACATGACATAGGCAAATCAAATTTCATATTATCATCTGCATCATAATAACCGGCAACCAAATCAATCTGCAAAAACATCCTCCAATAAAATCAAAACTCAAATTCATCAAACCATTTGCAACTAAAATATAGCTAATTGGTTTTATAACATACCCACTAGCTTTTCCATCATTAAATCTAGAATTATCCCTCCATTAAACTCTCTGGTTATGAGCAAAATACCCAAATGTCTGAGCTTCGTAAAACAAAAATATTTTACCGAAAACTTCACTATAATTTTGCCCAGCGAAGAACAAAAATAATCACAAAACTAAAAGATTTTCAATGAACTCATAGAAGATTTTGAATCTCAATTTTTTTTGACAATATCCTCATATAATTATATAGGAATAAAACAACACTCATCTCTTGTAATGTGTCGAATTTTTAGATTTTTTTCAACTCAACGATCTCCAAACTACAATGATTGATTCAACTCATCTCTCTTTCTTAGATTCTTGAATCTCTCAATGAAATAGAGATATTCATGATGTATTAACTCAATTTTTCAATGATTTTAATTCGAAATTGAAAAGATTTTTGACAATTTGAGAGAAGAAACTTAAACTTTCAATTTTTTAAGTTTTTTGAAGTTTCAATTGTGTAATTTATGAATTTGATATTTAATTTTACGTTTTTTTTTTTCATTTTAAGTGCAACAAAAAAGATTTATTCCCTTTTTTAGTGCAATAGAAAGATTTTACTTGTATCAGAATTAATGCATCCGAATGGTGTCCTATGTATCCAAAATATATAAATTTTAAGAAATTATTATAATTAAAAAAATATAGAGATATGATGTAATTTATTCTTTACATTGTGTAAGTTACAGAAAGTTAATTTTTTTCAAAGGAAAACCACACATAGAGTTATTGATTGCAGGTGGACAAAAAAGTGAAATACTAATAGAATGGACAAACGACAGGTGAATATGCAAGATCAAAGTAAGTGCAAAAACCAAAGTATAGATAAAATAGTGATGAAACATAAATATATTTTTTTCATTGAAAGATGAGTGAACGAAATTTGGAGTGGGCACATATAAATGATATGTACCTTATGATAACATTGATGTAAAATCTGACAAAAAATGACACAAACAAGATGCATGTTTTACGCTGAGAATATGATAGCTAAATAGTCCTATAGATGTAGTATTATCATTTTCATTATTAATACTATATAATAATAATTGTTGCAGTGGAGACAAAATTACCAAGTCCCATGTGATTGACAGAAATAGACTTGGTAATAATAGTTGAAGGGAAAAAAAGAAAGAAGTAATGGACCTTATTTTTATCTTGCTTCCAAACAATCAATAACTTGCATGCAAACAAACACTAGATATCTTAGTTTCTCTTTTTTCACTCATTATATTTGCCTCTTTTGTCTCTTTCTCTATCCCCTTCCCAAAACTTTTGAGGACTCACTTTCATTACATCACATGACTTTTAATTATGTAAAACATAAAATCAGTAAAATTGGTAAATCTCAAGTAATTTTTTATTTTATTGATCATTTTAATTTATTAAGAAATGAAAAAGGGTTAAAAAATCTTTTTAAACTATTCGAAATAAATCATATTTATTCTTAAATTATATTTCGGCTTAAAATTATCTTTTCCATCAAACTATTGGATCAAAAGTGTCCTTATTAACGGAAGTTGTTAAATGCCACATGAATGTCATATTGCATGCTAATAGGGTTCACTGTCACATAGTCTAAACGTAAAAATATCAAAAATACCCTTAAACTATTCGAAATAGTTCATATATACCCTTAAACTATATTTTGGCTCTAAACTACCTTCACGTCAAACTATTGGGTCAAAAGTACCCTTCTTATTAACGGAACTTACGTTGTTGAATGCCATGTGGATGTCACTTTGCATGCCAATAGGGTTCCACTGCCACACAGACTAAACCCCTAAATTCTAATTACTCTCCCCCCTCCCCCTCCCCCCCCCCTCATTTCATATGTTTTAGAAACGGTTTCAACCCTTATCCCTCATTTTGCGGCTAGGATTTCATTGTTTTCTTCGTGGCTGGGTTTCAAAGTGGATATTCATGGTTGTAGGTTGGCAAATCTTTTTTCTTATTTTATTATGTTTACGATTTCAAAGCATGGTAGTTAGGATTTCACAACTTTGCCCTCATTTCGCGGCTAGGGTTTTATGGCTTTCTTCGAGGCTGAGTTTCAAATTAAAAGTCGATATTCGTGGTTGTAGGTTAGTAAATCTTTTTTTTTCTTCTTTTGTTATGTTTACGATTTCAAAGCATGATAGTTAGGATTTCTCAACTTTTCACTGATTTTGCGGCTAGGGTTTCATAGCTTTCTTCGAGGTTGGGTTTTAAAATAAGTTTAAGGGGGGTAATAGGACCTTTGTATAGTATAAGTGTGTCTCTGAAATTTCGGGCATAGGTTGAAGGGGTACTTGTGCATTATCTTTTTATATTATTGCAATAGTTTATTGACCTTCAATATTATTTATTCATATATATATAATTTACGATTAATTGATGTAAGTTAGCATTCATGATGATTTGTATATCAATATTTTGAATGTATGTGTTTATAAATATCAAAACTTGATGATATTATAGTCTGTTATAAAAATTATTCTTCGTAACAAAAAAAATAAAACATTAATTATGGTTGAAAAAAAATCTTAAGTATGTTAATTTAAATAAATTAATTTATTTTTAAAAAATATTATTATTATTATTATTATTATTATTATTATTATTATTATATTAGTTAGATAAGTTTAATGAATTAAATTAGTCTATTATTATATATAAAAAAAAAGACTTTAATGACATGTCATCCCAACTAGAAGCCAGTTAGCACCCATGAAAAATTAATTTTCGAACTTATGAATGAATCGATCTTTATTCCTTTTATCTTCTCACCTTATGAATGAATGGTTCGTTAGTTAGAAAAATAAAACCTTATTATTTGGGTTTTGTAATCAATTGTGACATAATAAATATATAATCAATTCATAGTTAGGATAACATTAAAGTCTATTATGTCTAATTTGGCTTTGTATTCACGTTAGGGTAAATAAATTGAAATTCGTATCAATTCATTTAGCTTAGATAGACTCATTGATAGAAATAAAAACATTAAAAGATTTTTAAAATTGCTTGACAAATTGTTAAAGATAAAATTTGATAATATAAGAGATTAGTCGGTTTTGGGCTCTAGAAATACATAAACACTTATAGAGAAAACTTTCAACATATCACTAACAACAATGGAGAATCTCTTAATGATGAACTAGTATAAAAGTATAAAAGTGATTTTGACCTCCGCATGTACATGAACTAGTACCTTCTAAGCAACATAGCTTGTTTGAGTAAATGATGAAGTGAAGTGAGCTTTATTGCCCTCCTAAATTATCTAATTGATCACGTCTAAAACACCTTTTTTTACCATAATGATAGATTCTTTCCACACTTTTTGTAGATAAGAGAGTTCATATACAAATATATAATATTATCTTGAGATTGAAAGTCTGATGCTTCAAATTTCTTATTCATGGGTGTTCGTTGGTGCACTGGATGACGATGGAGCTAGTCTGGAGACCTTGTATGAAAGAAGACTCCGGAGCCTAAAGGGTACAAAATATTAAAAAAATTCTAAAACGGTATATAAAATTTTATATTAATTAAAACGACAAAATAGCTGGAACAACCAGCTATTTGCCGTTTTGATTGATATAAAATTTTATATACCGTTTTGGAATTTTTGCTGAGCATAAATCAAAAGTTCGAAAATTTTCACATTTATGTCGAAGCAATAGTGTAACACACCCTTTAGAACATGTATTCCTATCTTGAAAGAAAATTTCTTATCTTTGCACTCGCAATCGACACGACTTCATAAGCATATCAAGAAAGGTGAGTGAAATTAAGGCTATACTTCTTCACATTTTTCTTACCCTACTTGAAGTTTATGAATTCTTCAACCTTATTTTTCTTCAACATCATTGGCAAAAGGTGATCAAGAAACACATTTATAAAACTATCACATATAGTAGATGTGCTTCTTCTCCCACGAGTCAGTTTTCACTATTCCACTACAACAAATTCGATTATCAGGGACAAATAATTTCGTCATTAATAAATCATATTTCGTCACTAAAAGTTTTGTGTGACGAAAAATAATTCGTCACTCAGTCATCACTAAATATGTGTCTCTAAAAGTATACAAAGTCAATTTAGTATTTCGTCGTTAAAAGTATTATATTAACTATAAAATGAAAAATCGTCCCCAAATGCTTAAACAGTTGTGACAAATTTATTTGTTGCAAAAAGTATATTTTTGTAGTTAATAGTATGCTTTGTCACTAAAAAGGTTATTACTATCCCAAAATTATATTATCGCTAATTATTTTACTTCAATCAGTGACGAAATCAATCGACTCTAAAGTTATATGTATTTCATAGTTAAACAAAATTAATTTCGTCACTAATGACTATATTTTATATAAAATATTATTTTGTTCTTAAATGTATATATGATAAAATGTATCATTATAAAAATGGTTTATATATTATATATAATGTATATATCTCCTCCTATCTCAATTTTTTTCAACACTGCCCCGGAAGCTCGCACATTATGCTGCATTCGGGGATCGAATGCACAACCTTAAGGTTGGAAGTGAAGAGTGTTTACCATCAAACCATCTCTCTTGTCATTCATTTTTGTTTTTTTTATACTTCATTCACTTCTTTCAAATTTAACTTTAGTAGTATTAATATATTATATGATTACTTATACTCATTCACAAATGAATGAAATTTACCACCCACAATTCATTCAAATGTCGATTATATTTTAATTAAACTGTATTTTGTAAATATCTTTAAATATATTCAATACAATTTTTGTTTATTTATTTATTTTTGTAAAATTTAAAAATTATTCAGTACAATAATAAATTTATTTAAAATAAAACTTTTGATTTTATTAAAAAAAATAATCGATTCAAGTTGAACATCGATATCAATAACTATAGTACTTCATCATAATATATTTAAAATTCTCGTAAGTTCATTTCTTTTATTTGTGCTTTCAATTTTTAGTTTATTTCAATTTTCACACTGATGGGAGAAGTTAATAAAAATTCATGAAATATATGGCACCTTTGCAAAGTCTAAGTTTGTAATTAGATGTTATCTTTATATAGTTACTCTCCATACGTATGTGAAATTACTATTAAATATGTACATATTTATAGACAGAAACAAATAGATCGACTTAATCTATGTAGTTTACCAATCAAAAATCAATAGACATGCACAAAAATTAGCACAAAGACATGACAAACTATTTTTTTTTATCATGCTTATCAATGAAAGTGTATCAAATAAAAAATAAAAGTGCTAAACCAACAAATATTAGTGATCTAGCGGTAGAACTGTGCCCAATCACAATACTTATAACCTTGATTATATTTTTCAAATGATGCATTTTATAATTGTGTAATTTAAGAAAATTAATGTATTAAACTTTTTTGTTCTTACAAAATCGATCGAATTCATTGGTTTTAATATTTTCACTTGTCAATTAACGAATGAACTCTGTCTACTTCTGTTGATGCACTTGTATTGTTCTTTTTGTAAGTTGTACTTGTAATGAACAATTGTAGCAAAAAAAAAATTATATTTAGCTATTTATTTTTTTCGTAGCAAATAGTTTAATTATTCACTACAAATTTTAAATCGTTGCTATTTAACACCTTACATATTTTGTGACAATCTTTTTGTTGTCGCTAAATCATAGATTGATTTAACACAATAAAATATTTATAACCAATTATTTATATCATTAGTAACAAAATAAATGTCATAATTAAATATAAATTTTCATAGCTAAAATTTATAATATTTAACTACGAACTCTAATTTGTCTATATTGCAACAACATATTTTTTTAGATGAGATTTTTGTGTCCAAAATTTAATAAATTATAAGACATAAAATATTCTGTCATGAATTAGATATATAATTAGTGACGAAATAATGTGTCACTGATAACTATTACTAACACTACTTAACAAATGACGTCAATTAATTTTTTGTTGAAAAATTTTAGTGGACAAAACTTTGCTACGGATTTTTTATGATTCGTCAGTAATAATATGTGTCTCATATCTTTAAGCACAAAAAGTGAATTTTGTCACTAAAAGCGAATAATTACTAACAAATTTGATGTAGTAGTTTGTTATGAATTACTTATACTATTAGAGACGAAATAATGTGTCACCCATAACTTTAAATTCGTGTCTAATACTACTTAACAAAATGATATCAAATATTTTTTTGGTGGGAAATTTTAGTGGACAAAAATTTGCTACGACTTCTTATGTTTCGTCACTAAAAGTATGTGTCTCATATATTTAAGCACAAAAAATAAATTTTTTAATTAAAATCTAATAATTAGTGACGAATTTGATATTGTAACTGATAATTTCGTAGCTATATATCATATTTGTTGTAGCGTTTTATATCTTTTAACTGCTAGGAGAATAGTTCACCTCCTTTTTTTCTCACTGACATGCATCACCCTAGAGAATCAGTTATATCTTATCCATTATGAGGGTCTACATCAACCTTCGATTCAATGAAGACTAAAGGATTTTCATATATATATTTTCATCAATAGACTTTCCACATATACCTCATATTCACTTCTACAAAATATGTATACAAATTTTATATATATATATATATATATATATATATATATATATATATATATATATTATATATATATATATATATTATTAATTTATCAATATATCATTATTACTTCATATACATTCATTAATCATAATTTTCTTATAATTTAACTATATTACTTAATTCCCTTAATCTTCTTCTTTTAGTAACAATTCTTTTAATCTATATGATATTAATAAACAAATTACTTATTATACAATATTTCCGTCATATTTATTAATGAAAATTTTCACATATAACCTTAAAAATAATAAATTACTCTCCATAGATGTAGTTTGATAATTACAATATATAGCTACATGTTATATGGAGGAGAGAGGCGAGAGAGAGGGCGGAAAGAGTGAGAGAAAGGTGGATTCTATATGTATATTGTATAGATGTGGATTATATATATATATATATTATATATATATAATATATCTATTATATCTATATCTATATATATATATCTATATATAATGTACTTTTTGTATATAATTCATAGTCAATTATTTTTCAGTCACTTTCCTTTATATTTGACTTCAAAACACTGATTTTTCTTGTAATTTACTGTATTAAACTTAATTCCCTTAATCTTCTTCTTCTAGTAACAATTCTTTTAATCTATATGATATTAATAAAAAAATAATTAATTAATACAAATATTTCCGTCATATTTATTAATGAATTTTTTTTTACATATAATCACTTAAAAATAATAAATTACTCTCCATAGATGTAGTTTGATAATTACAATATATAGCTACATGTTATATGGAGGAGAGAGGCGAGAGAGATGGCGGAAAGAGTGGAGAAAGGTGGATTGTATATGTATATTGGTGTAGATGTGGATTATATATATATATATATAATATATATATATATATATATATATAATGTACTTTTTGTATATAATTCATAGTCAATTATTTTTCAGTCACTTTCCTTTATATTTGACTTCATAACACTGATTTTTCTTGTAATTTACTGTATTAAACTTAATTCCCTTAATCTTCTTCTTCTAGTAACAATTCTTTTAATATATATATATATATATATATATATATATATATATATATATATATATATATATATATATATATATATAATGTACTTTTTGTATATAATTCATAGTCAATTATTTTTCAGTCACTTTCCTTTATATTTGACTTCATAACACTGATTTTTCTTGTAATTTACTGTATTAAACTTAATTCCCTTAATCTTCTTCTTCTAGTAACAATTCTTTTAATCTATATGATATTAATAAAAAAAATTACTTAATTATACAAATATTTCTGTCATATTTATTAATGAAATTTTTTCACATATAACCACTTAAAAATAATAAATTACTTTCCATAGATGTAGTTTGATAATTACAATATATAGCTACATGTTATATGGAGGAGAGAGTCCAGAGAGAGGGCGGAAAGAGTGGGAGAAAGGTGGATTGTATATATATATATATTGGTTAGATAATTATATATTATACATATGCATTTGTATATATGGCAAGAGAGATTTAGAGAGGGAGGAGAGAGGCGAGTAGGACTGGAAGATAAGAGAGGCGAGCGAGATCGAGAGAGGGAGGAGAGAGGCGAGCGAGAGAGGGCAGAGAGTGGGAGAGAGGCGAATTATATATGTACATAATTGTACATTATACTTATACATTTGTATGAATGACAAGCGAGATTGAGAGAGGGAGGAGAGGCGAGCGAGATTGAGAGAGGGAGGAGAGAGGCGAGAGAGAGAAGTGAGTGGGAGAGAGGTGAATTGTATATGTATATAAGTTAAAAAATTATATATTATACATAAATTCGTATATACTGGCGAATTATAAATATACATACATGACTAATTATACAAACTCGAAGTCAGCCCACATTATTAATGTATAATGTTTGTCGCGAGTGGTAATTATAACAAACTATAGCTATGATGAGTAATTAAATAGTATAAGTTTGCTTAGCCGTGCAATTTTTCCTTTATTAATTCTCCTTATAGTTTGAAATAATTGCATATTATCTCACTAATTGAATGATTTCATATTAGTTTTCAAGCTAGATACAAATAGATACATGAATTTTGCTATCACATGCACTCTGAAATACAAATGCATAGAGAGAGAGTGTCAAGTGAGAATGGAGGATGGATGAGCAAGAGAGGATAGATGAGGGAGGCAAGTGAGAATGGAGGGAGGCAAGTGAGAGAGTGAGTGTATCCAAATGCATATGAATCACACTAGGTATGTGTATTTGAGATACCAAATACATTCTCAAAATATAAATACACAGGGAGAGGTAAGCCAGAAAGTCAATATATTCCAATACATGTAAATCTACTTGGATACAATATACCTCAAATAAATTACACCTAATTTAAGTTTATGTATCTAAACGCACCACATATATGTATTTGGTACCAAAATTCGACACGAATGATAACGAAAAAACTCATAGGATGACTAACTTAAGTTAGCATCTTTAAGAATTCTTGGTTATTATTTCAAAAAGAGAAACAATATTCTCCATCTCTTTTCCATGTCATTACTATTATCATATAGATTTTTTTTTTCAAAAATAGAAAAAAATATATATATTATTTTAGGAAAAATTACATGGTTAAGTAAATTTATACTATTTAATTACTCATCATAGCTATAGTTTGTTATAATTATCACTTGCGACTAACATTATACATTAATTAAGGGAAAATTGTATATAATGACAAACTAATAAATCAAATTAAATTTTATAACCACACTTTGATTTAATTGTGCCCTGTAGCAAACTATTTGTCAGTCACCTCTCTCCCTCAACTCTCGCTCGCCACTCTCCATCTCTCGCTCGCTCCCTCTCACTTTTATACAAACACAAATGTATAAAATATGTTTGTGTTTATAAAGCGAGAAAAAAAATTGTATATATACATATATTTTTGTTCCCCTGCCTCCCCTCTCCCAGATCTCGCTCACCACTCTCCCATATCTCACTCGCCACCCTCACCTCTATCGCTTAGACAAATAAAAACGAGATGTATGAATTGTGTTTCTGTTTGTATAAAGCGAGAGAAAATTGTATATACACCTGCAAATACGTATATCTTCGTCTAGTGCACTTATAATTATACAATACAAATATTATCATGCCCAACTTTTTTTGTCTTTCTCTCTTTCTCGTTTTATAGATACACAGATTATACAATTAATTTGTATACAACTGCTTTCTTTTGTGTATGCATAGCGAATTATATAATTGGTTTCTTTGTATATGTATAGCGAATTATACACATTTATGTTTGTTATGGAGCGCAATTAAGCAAACTTTTCTATAGCATACAAATATGAATTTTGTATATGCTATATGTGAAAGTTGCTCATTAATAAATTACGTGGGCTAACATCGAGTTTGTATAATTAGCCACGGTTTGTATATGTATAATTCGCCAGAATATACAATTACACATGTTTAATATATAATTACCTAACCAATATAAATATACAATGCACTTCTCTCCCACTATTTGTCCTCTCTTGCTCGGCTTTCTCTCCCTCTCTGGGTCTCGCTTGCCATATATACAAATGCATATGTGTAATATATAATTATATAACCGATATACATATAAAATTTATCTCTCTCCCACTCTCTGTTCTCTCTCGCTTGCCTCTCTCATCTATCTCCCAATCTCGCTTGCCTCTCTCCTACTTCTCTCAATCTCGCTCGACTCTCTCCTTCCTCTCGCAATTTCTCTTGCCATATATACAAATTTATATGTATAATATACAATTATCTAACATGTATACATGTACAATTCATCTCACTCCCACTATTTGCACTCTCTCGCTCCTTTATCTCCCAGTCTCGCTCGTGTCTCTCCTCCCAATTATAACATGTAGCTACGAATTGTAATTATTAAACTATAGTTATGGACAGTAATTAAGCTACTTTTGAGTTGCTATACGTGAAAGTTGTTCATTTTATGTGTGAATAATTTAAAAATGAATAATTTTCTTACATACATTAAAAGGTGAATTTTAAATTATTGCAATTTGCTTCTGTTGACGAAGATTTATTTTTCAAAATTTTCTAATGAACAAATAGTAGAACTCTTCTTCTTATATGGGTGATACCATAATATAGGCTGTTATATTTTGGGTCTAATGGCAAGGACAAACATCTCACAAATATTTGTATTAATGATAAATACCTTAAAATAATTGTTGCAAATAAATCAAAATAATAGATGAAAGTGAATATTATAAATCATAAGAAAGGTAAGTGTTATCGAATCAAATTTTGAAAAAGATCTACCGTGGCCTTATGTTGGCATGGGATTTGGGTTACAAGCAGGTCATTCTTGAAACAGATTTTGAATATTGTTTGCATGCTGTAATTCAAGAGAGATTTCTAAAATTACATATACGTACGGACATTATATACATAAGCTAAACTAAGTTTTAGCTTCTATCACAAACTTCATATATACTTCTATAATTTGCTAGTGTCTCTCTAATCCTTCAATCATTCAATGAACTCGGTAAGTGTAGCTCAAATCCAGTTTGTTGGCACATAGAGAGAGGGGTGTCATGTCCCGCCACATCATAGTTAAATTTTGCATCCTAATAGAGGCGCAAGGGTCTAGAGTTGTGAAGAGATTTGCGGAGAACTCTAGAACTTTCTAGATTAACCAAGAAAGTTGTAAAGAAATCTTCCAAGTAGTAATAAGCCTTTTTCCAAAATTCTCTAAGTCTTCCTTTCATTCTCTTAGCGATCTTAGTATAAAAGGGCTTACTTGAGCTTACAAGATCGTGAAAGATTCGTGAGCAAGTTGTCAAGTGTCGCACGAAATCTTAGCAAATACTCTAATTCCGTGACAGGAGGAGAGACTTGCAATTTCAATTAAATTGTCAATTGAAGTTTTATGATATATGCTCGGTATTTCTTTGGGTCAAGAGGCCATTTATGTACAAATCGAGACAACTAAACTATTAGCGTATATCATGAAATTTGGACAAACTCAATAACTTTTGATAATAGGGGTTAATTTGGACACTTAGACTCCAACACTTCTTCGCACTAAAATAATATGTCAAATAAGCCCATTATAAAGTGTTTAATAATCACTCTGGTGTAATGAACAACAAGTGAAAGAAGCTTATTATTTTATTCAATTAGCGAATTACCTTTTTGCAGTGTTTCATCATTTTGATTCTTCTAAAGAGAGATCAAAATCACCTTTCAATTATAAGAAATAGAGAGCGGTTTTGCTCTTTATTATATTTTTATGTGGTCCAATTTTGAGATGGCAAGGACATTTTTTATATCGATAACATAAGCAAAATAACTCTATTTTTATATATAAAAGTGTATTTTTTAACCATTTTCCTTTGATTCTTTATCTACTTCCTTTTCACTATGAAATAATGATCCCTTGTTTTCTTGACTTTGGCTAAATCCTTAGAAAATATCAAGAATCTCAATCGTAGTCTTATTATTAATCTTAATAAATAAATAAAAACTAAATATATATTTGAATAACTCCTTAAATTTCATCACATTTGTTAAAAGCGTGTCTCGTCCAAATTTAGCCCAGGCAAGTTAATTAGAACACCACTCTCCATCTTTTCATTTTTCCAACAATAAAGTTTTCTTTCTCATCGATATATATTTTATTTCCCATGTCAGCATGAAGTGTTTGTGAGATACACTTCAACCAAGTTTAAGTCTATATGATCATTAATTAAGTTTAAGTAATATCCCTCCGTCTCTAATTACTTATTCACTTTGTTCTTTTAGTTGTCTCTAATTATTTGTCCATTTTGACAAATCAAGAAAAACAAAAAAAAATTACCTATCATACCATCAAATTAATTACTTTAAAAAAATAGACTTTCTTAAAAATCTTAAGTTTTTAATTTATACACTTTATAACTAATAGGATTAAAATGATAAATTCATTATATAAAACATTCTTTTCTTAATAGCTATGTGATTGTATTAATTTAAAATAAACTACTAATTAAGGAATGAGGAAATATTTATCTTATAAAATATACAATCACCAATAGAAAAAACATCGATATATAATGTACCGAATCAAACGAGTTGCAAAAGTGAGCACTTAGCTAATCATGATTTTAGGGAATTTATTGTCCATTGATTAAATTAAATCTTCAATTATGAGCTGAAGTAATTCTTTATTTCCATATTATTATTAGTGTTGTCTTTTGTGGGGAAACCCTAATTTTGTCTGCCACCATTGAAAGAAATTCCATTATTTTTGCTTAAAATTTGTGGGAATCAACGGAGGCATGAAAAGATAGAAGCAAATAAAATAGTTTGAATTATATTTCCGTGTTTCGTATATTTAACCCGGGTATTAAAAATAGTTATTTTAATTTATTTAACGTAATTTATAAAATTATTTTTTATCGTATCTTTTCTTCTTTTTTTACCGTAAAATACGGTAATTGTCAATGTTATAGTTTTAAAGCATCATATAAGGTTTTTAGTTACAAATATGCTTTTTTAATTAAGTGGTGTGCCAGATCAACAAATAATGATATGAAACAGAGAGAACAAATATTTAATATTATGAGTACTATGAGAAAGTAATAAAACTTCTTTATTTACTAAAATGAGTAAATTTATATGGTAATAATAAGATATCTTATTCTCTTAATTTTTATTTTATTCATGCTTATTAATTAGTAGAAGTTTGATACTCCATTAGGATTTGATAAGGTAAGACGACCTAACTTTCCTTGCTTATACTTATTTGTGAGTTTATTATTTTTATTTTTAATAAAATGCCACATGGCACTGTTTAATGGTACTCCCTCCGTCTGGTATTGTTTTTCATGTTGTCCGCTTTGAAAGTTAATTTGATTAATTTTCAAAGTTAAATTAGATCACATTAATTCGATATTTTGAACAAAAAAATTAGATATTCTAAAACCATATGAAAAGCACTATAAATTGCAATTTTTTGCATATTAACATAATGAAAAAATAGATCTTAAAATTTTGGTCAAAGTTTTTATAGTTTTACTCTAAAAATAGAAATCATAACAAACATACCGAATGGAGGGAGTATAAACTTGTGGAATAAAAGAAATATATATTTTCATATCGAAGTTAATTAAGTAGAATAAAATAGAATTTGATAAGATAAATCTAATCTCCTTTGCTTGTATTTATTCATGAGTTTATTATTTTTATTTTTAATAAAATGCCACAAAGCACTATTTAATAATACAAATTTTGGGAAAAAGATAATGATATATATTTTAATATAAGAGTCAAGTAAAATAAACGGATGAAACATAATTAAATATTTTAAAGTGCAAACCAGGACATGACATGAATTCATAGCACTTCATATCAAGTGGGTCACTAATTGTTTCACCTTCTATTTTAGCCCTTCAACACATTGGAGTTCCCACCATATATATCGAAGTTTTAATAAATTCCTCAATCTTCTATTAGGTGTCAATCACAAATGTCATTCTAATTATATTTGAAAACTTATAATATTTCCAAGGAATCTTTGATCTCCCACTAGTGTAAGCAAATTCCAAAATGGCACCAAGTGATAATATTATAGGTTAAAATAATGTACAAATTAGTCGGGCATGATTAAACGCAAATAATTCAAGAGTAGATAGCTTGATCATTTCCACTAAATTTAATATAATTAATAACGAACGCAATGATGTATGATTTAGCTCATGAAGAGATAATTTTTCATTTTGTACATGTTTATGTTATATTAGCTATTAAATAACATTTATTTTTTTAATATTTAAATGACTTATAATCAATAGAAATAATTATTTATTTATTATTTCTTAAAGATCATGTCAAATCAAACATGATAAATAAAATAGATGAAAAATCTAATAAAATTTTCTCAGTCCCTCAAATATTAGTACTCACATACTTATGGAATAAGTATCACATCCACAATTCAAGAAATGAATGAATCACTAATTCTCACCTTTTAAATTAGATTTTAAGATTGATTATAAAATTCATTTCCTAATTTTAACACTACTTATTCGTGTATCGACTGTTTACACTAAGTCAATGAAATTTTCATTATAATCTGTTTTAATAAAGTAAAATGAATTATAAATTTAAAAACATAACATACATATATTGATTTGGTGTAAATATCCAGTACGAATAAGTTTTTCCCCTATCCTAGACTTTATAACAAGTGTCCAGATATATACTTGTACATGGCCCTATCTAGAAATTATTTTAGTGTATCAGTTTTTCTTCTGTGTCAACACTATACTGAAGTAGAATTAAAAAAAAACTAAAGTTGTTGGAGATCAAAATAAAAAGAAGGAATTAGAGCAAAATAATGTGTTGTTTGCCACTAAAAAGTTATAAATTAAAGAGAGAATTTTATTGTGAAGCAAAGGAAATAATATTAATTAGGTGGCAGACAACATATATCCCATATGACAATTCTAATTAGCAGCTATTATAGTAGTATGATTAAAGGCAAGCATATACTATAAATTGAAAAGCAACTTCCCCAAAGAAGCATGGACTAAGAAATATATATAGCATCAAAATTATTCAATGGACTTGAATTAGATCAACAACTACAACAATGTTTGTCTCTTAACCCCTATAAACGGCCACAAATGCAAATTTTCCTTTTATATATATCATTTTGATAAAAAAAAATATATATATATATCTTGAGTTAAAAATTAATTCACGAGCTGATAATCGTTTAAAATCATATCAAGAGATAAATTACATTATCCTTACACCACTATGGGACTCAATTACAACATAGGTCATATGATCATGATATTTTTTTTTATTTTCAAATATAAAAAGGTAAAATTTTCTCTCAGCAAATGAATAAGAAAATTATGATACACATATTTATATCGTTACATATTAAATAATCTAATGGATTACTTCCACAATATTTTGTGTGGGTTCAAATTCTTATAATTGTATAGTACAATCATGGGGTGATTGTTTTAGTTATTATTTTATTATTCTTATATTTGTTTACCCACAGTTTGTATATTTATTATAAGTAAATCTTCATGAAAAATCATGATGACATTTCCTCATCATTTCAGTTTGGAAAAGTATATTTCCTCATTTTAAAAATTAATTTGCCCTTCTCTTTACAATGTTGAGTAACATAGAAAAGGTCTTTTATTTGTCCCTTCTCATTTCCAATACAGTATATTATTATTATTATTATTATTATTATTATTATTATTATTATTATTATATTATTATTATTATATTATTATTATATTATTATCATCATTATTATAAGCAGTTGTGTCAGAATAATTTTTATCAAGACTACGAATTAAATTAAATTGTATTCGTTAGATCACACTTCACATAAAAGAAAATATTCGGTAGGTGAGATGCTTATTTAAATATAGTTCAAATTAAGTAGTAGCACACATTTACATGTATAAATCATAAATGTCCTAACACACATATAATATCTAGGCAACCCCACACCTGAGAGAAATAAAATTTGTTGAACACTTAGCTTATTTAACACCTTGTTTTGGACAAGGGTTATCCGCAATATAATGTTACTTTTATTGTTATTTAAATTTTTATTATATTGTCTCATTTAAGTTAATTTATTATTATGTAACGATGAACGATCAATTTGGTGTGATTGAGTCGTTGTCATTATATTTTTCTATCATTTTGGCTTTTCTTATTATTTAATAATTCAATTTTATCATTTACTTTATTTTCATAAAAAATCTATCTTGTACAATACCTTTTTTTTTAGATTTATCATTAATAAATGTGTAACATTATATAACAATAGAAAACTATACAATTCATCCACTTATTTTATTCTATTTATTAAAATCATATAGCATAATACGATATATTATGAAATAATACCTGAGATAGAATTATTAGGAATCCATGGCATATTCCTACAATAAAGGTTTTCTCTTTCTGTCTGGATTTTTACACTTGTCCTTGTTATTATATAAAGAATAAAGTGAGGAAGATTAAACAAAATGTAAGTTTGTAATTTCCTATATCTAGACAAGGGAATTAAAAAGTATCTTTTTGTTTAAGCTTACTAGCATTTTAGAAAAAAAAGAAAAGAAAAAGATTAATGTACCATAAAAAAAACAAAGTTGTGTGTCACTAGAAAACAAGAAAGTACACGTTTGTCTTTTGGATTCTATTACCTTCAAGCACCCAGCCAATTATAGAAAAGATCACCGTTTAGGACATCAAATTTTGAGTCCATCTGAGAAAATGTTAACTTGAATTCAATAATATTTATAATTTCATATTTGATTGGTCGAAATTTTTGAATAACACTTTTTCAAAGTAAACAAGGTTTGTGTTTTCCCCTTTAAGAAAGTTAGTTAAAATAACTTTTTTAACGAAAGTTAGAAAAGATAAATTTGACAAGTGATATTAAATTTTGATCACGTCTATTTCATTGTCATACACTTTATTCTTATCTTTGTAACCCTCATCTCACCTCTTATAGTATTTATTGTTCATGTAAAAATAATACTTTTTATTTATATATTGAACATAAGAAAATAAAAAATAAATAATTCATTTATTTTATTTTAAAAATATTTTTTGTTATACCAAACACATGTGTAAAATGATATATATATATATATATATATATATATATAATATATATATATATAAAATTGAAATACGGGTGGTTGACGATGCTTTTCTTCGGTGGATGGCCTTCCAAGCTATCAAACAAACATAAAAAGATTGCCGCAACCTCATTATATATAAGAAATAAAATAGAATACTACCCCAACTTAGCTAAAAGTTTAGATTTCGTTAAAAGGTAATAAATATTAAAAATAAAATAATTAGTTTACAATAAATGTTGTCGAATTTTATAATATATTCAAAAAATTGAATGTAGCTCACTTATACATAAATTATACTCCTTCCTATTAAAAAAATATCTCTATTTTTTTTGTTTAAAAAAGAATGATCCTTTTTCTTTTTTGGCAATACTTTAACGTTAATTTTCCATATGGCATGCTTAAAATCACAATATTAAAGGGTATTTTGATAAATTTAATATTCAGCCATTTTTCCTTTTCTTTTTTTTTTTGTAAAAAGAAAGGAACCGAATAGTCAAATTTACATTATTTAAATCGAGTGAAAAATATACCGCAAGTAAAGCTGAGCCCAAAATAAATTTAGACTGTCCGTTATAAGGAGAAGAAGTTGGAAAAACAAAAAACTCAATGCTATTTTTCAGGTCAGGAAGAAAAATACAAGGACACGTGATAACAAGCTATTAGGTGCATTATTTTTATTTTTTTATTTTTGAAAATTATGATCCATAAAATTAAACCTACCTCTCTTAATTTATCTGATTCAATTAAAATTTCGAGAGACTAAGGCCATATTTGTAGCATTTAATAGGGATTTGAATTTTAATCGATCAGATTTGTGTCATTTGTTTTTTGAGAACTGAATCTTAATTACCAGATTCAATAGGTTTGTTTGTTTTATTTCCTTATAAACCTCTTAATAGGTCTGAATACATCTAAATGAATCAGATCTATAACACATTTCAAAAATAAGACTCTATCTTAATTCAACTACATAATAACAACTCATAAAGTTTTTTTTCTTATTTAATTAATGTTAAATTACATGCTTACCATTATAATTTTTTTTATTCTTACTAACTTAATATACGTCTTTTACTTTCATAAATTAATCAATATATTTGAATTGATAAGCATTTCATGATATAATATTTAGCACGGTTCCAGAAAGTATTAATTATTTGATCAATAACAATAACAGATGTGTTAAATCCATCCCATTTTTGGTTAACTTTAGCTATTCAATTGGTACAAACAATTGTTCAAAAGGAATAGTAATTGGAGTTGAAAAGAAAAGATTTGGTAGTTGGCAAATTGGTAAGATTTGCAACCATTTTTTACTTTGCTATATTTACCTATGTCATTACTGACATAAGCATGGTTTTATCCTTCTATAAATAGAGCATTCTTGCTCATTTGTAGAACACACCAAGTTAGAGAGAAAAACCATTTTGAGAGCAAAGTGAGGTATTCCATAGACTATACAAGAAAATAGTCTGTGAAGAAAAATAGATTGTGAGCGATATTTTAGTAAGACGGAAACCAAAAGAGTGTTGTTCCTTTTGAGTGTGTAGTAGTCACTTTGAGTATTGTATTCGTGACTACACAGTGTAAAATTCCTTACTATAGTAATATCAATTGCTCCTCTTAGTCCGTGATTTTTTCCCTTATTCAGAAGGTTTCCACGTAAAATTCTTGGTGTCGTTATTCTCCCATTTTATTTCCATTACTTTTACCATATATATTTTTCTGCTTGTCCGCGTTTTCCCAACAAACTGGTATCAGAGCCAAGGTTTTATCTGAGTATGCTCTGTGGTTGCAGCACAGTCTGAACTTCCACATCAGAAAATTTACTTTGATTTGCGATAACTATATTTTTTGGGGAAAACAATGGAAGCCAACACAAGTAGAATGGTTACTTTGAATGGTGTTTTATGTACCATTTGGAAGGGAAAAAAGGAAGATCTGCTTTATGTCAAGAATTTTTATAAACCAGTATTTACCACTGTAAAGCCTGATAATATAACAGATGAAGAGTGGAATCTGTTGCATAGACAGGTTTGTGGATTCATTAGGCAATAGGTCGACGATAATGTGTTGAACCATATTTCTGGGGAAACACATGCTCGAACCCTATGGGAGCATCTTGAAAGTTTGTATGCTCGAAGACTGGCAACAACAAAATGTTCTTAATAAAGCAGATGTTGAGTTTGAAGTATCATGATGGTTCCCCAATGACAGACCATCTGAATAATTTTCAGGGGATTATGAACCAATTATCTGCTATGGGCATCAAATTTGATGAAGAAATTCAAGGCTTGCTTCTACTTGGTTCCCTACCAGATTCTTGGGAAACATTTAGAACGTCATTGTCAAATTCTGCTTCAGATGGTGTGATCTCTATGGATTCTGCCAAGAGTAGTGTCTTGAACGAAGAGATGAGAAGAAAAACTCAAGGTTCCTCTTCGTCGTCCTGATAACTGGCCCCAGGGGGAGAAATAAAATTCGTGGTTCTCAGAATAGAGAACAAAATAAGAGCAAATCCAAAGGCAGACTTAAGGATATTGAGTGCTATCATTGTGGCATGAAAGGGCACACAAAGAAGTTCTGCAGGAAGTTGAAGAGGGAGAACAAAAACAAAGAGGAAACTAAAGAAGATGACAATGAAAATTGCTTAGCCACCATCACCACCGAAGATCTTGTTACCGTTCTTGATGCAAACATGATAAATATTGCTTGTGATGAGTCAAGCTGGGTTGTGGACACTGGTGCCGCATCTCATGTGACATCAAGGAAGGATTTTTTCTCTTCCTACACTCCTGGTGATTTTGGAACCTTGAGTATGGGTAATGAGACTGTTTCTAGGGTGGTTGGTATTGGTACAATTTGTTTGGAAACTAGTATTGGAACTAAACTAGTTTTGAACAATGTGAAACATGCTCCTGATGTTCGTCTGCACCTAATTTCTGTTGGTGTTTTAGATGATGAAGGATATGTTAGTACCAACGGTGATGGAAAATGGAAGCTCATTAAGGGTTCCTTGGTTGTGGCTCGTGGCAACAAACGTAGTGGTCTATACTGGACTAGGGCCTCTGCTTGTGTTGATATGGTGAATGCGGTTGAGAGCGATAGCTCTTCAACATTATGGCACAAGAGGCTTAGCCACATTAGCGAGAAAGGACTTAATGTTCTAGCCAAGAAGAAATTATTATCAAATTTCCAAAGTGCTAAATTAGAAAAATGTGAGCACTGCTTGGCTGGTAAACAAAATAGAGTTTCCTTTAAGTCCTACCCTCCTTCGAGAAAGACAGAGTTGCTTGAGTTAGTGCACTCTGATTTATGTGGTCCAATGAAGACAAAGACATTGGGTGGTGCACTTTACTTTGTCACTTTCATTGATGATTGCTCGAGAAAACTTTGGGTCTATGTCTTGAAGACTAAAGACCAAGTGTTAGGTGTCTTTAAGCAGTTTCAGGCTTCAGTTGAAAGAGAAACTGGAAAGAAATTGAAATGTATTCGTACTGATAATGGTGGTGAATATTGTGGACCATTTGACGAATACTGCAAGCATCAAGGTATTAGACACCAGAAGACTCCTCCCAAGACTCCTCAGCTTAATGGTTTGGCTGAGACGATGAACAGGACCTTGATGGAAAGAGTTAGATGTTTGCTTTCTGAAGCAAAGTTGCCAAACTCATTTTGGGGTGAGGCTTTATTGACCGTTGCACATGTTATTAATCTATCTCCTGCTGTTGCTTTGCAAAGTGATGTACCAAATAGTGTTTGGTATGGAAAGGATGTTTCCTATGACCATTTGAGAGTATTTGGTTGCAAAGCTTTTGTACATGTGCCGAAAGATGAGAGGTAAAAATTAGATGCCAAGACAAGGCAATGCATCTTCATTGGATATGGCCTAAATGAATTTGGTTACAGGCTATATGATCCAATTGAAAAGAAACTAGTGAGAAGCCGTGATATTATTTTCATGGAGAATCAAACAATTGAAGATATTGACAAAGCGGAGAAGGTAGAATCTTCAAATTTTGATGGTATAGTTCATCATGATGAAGTTCCTCACACAAGTGTGCATGATGTTCCTGGGTTTGATAATCATGGTGACGCCCAGAATCATGTATCGAATCAACATGTTGATGTTGATAATAACAATGATATTGTTATTGATGATCCTGTTGCTCATGAAGTTGTGGACGAATCAAATATTCCGCTTCGGAGGTCCACAAGACAGCGTTTCCTCCTTCCTCCCGTTATTACACCAATGAGTATGTATTACTCACTGACGGGGTAGAACCTGAATGTTATGAGAAGGCCATGGAAGATGAGCACAAGAATCAATGGATTGAAGCCATGCAAGACGAGATGAAGTCTTTGCATGAGAACCACACTTATGAGTTGCTAAAATTGCCCAAGGGCATGAGAGCTTTGAAGAACAAGTGGGTGTTCAAAGTTAAAGTTGAAGAACACAACTTGAAGCCCAGGTACAAAGCTAGATTGGTTGTTAAGGGATTCGGTCAAAGGAAAGGTATTGACTTTGACGAAATATTTTCTCCTGTTGTGAAAATGTCCTCGATTCGCACAGTTCTAGGTTTGGCTGCTAGTCTTAATTTAGAGATTGAGCAGATGGATGTGAAGACGGCTTTCCTTCACGGTGACCTAGAAGAAGAGATTTATATGGAACAACCTGAGGGCTTCAAAGTAGATGGTAAAGAAAATTTTGTATGCAAACTCAAAAAGAGTCTCTATGGCCTAAAACAAGCTCCTAGACAGTGGTACAAAAAGTTTGAATCTGTCATGGGAGAGCAAGGCTATAAGAAGACTTCTTCAGATCATTGCGTATTTGTACAAAAATTTTCTGACAGTGATTTCATCATCCTTTTGTTGTATGTGGATGATATGTTGATTGTTGGCAAGAATACTTCCAAGATTGACGAGCTGAAGAAAGAGTTGTGTAAGTCTTTTTCTATGAAAGACTTGGGTCATGCCAAACAAATTTTGGGCATGAGAATTACTCGTCTTAGAGATGAAAGGAAGATTTATTTGTCCCAGAAGAAGTACATTGAACGCGTACTGGAGCGCTTCAATATGAAGAATGCGAAGGCTGTGAGTATACCTCTTGCTGGTCATATGAAGTTGAGCAAGAAGATGTGTCCTACAGCTAGGGAGAAAAAGAGAACATGGCCAAAGTTCATATTCCTCCTCGTCGGAAGTCTAATGTATGCAATGGTGTGCACTAGACCTGATATTGCTCACGCAGTTGGTGTTGTCAGTAGATTTCTCGAAAATCCGGGAAAAGAGCATTGGGAAGCTGTGAAGTGGATACTCAGGTATCTTAAAGAAGCTCAGATGAATGCTTGTGTTTTGGAGCATCAAATCCAATCTTGAAAGGCTATACAGATTCTGATATGGCAGGTGACCTTGATAACAGAAAATCCACTACTGGATATTTGTTTACTTTTTCAGGGGGAGCTATATCATGGCAGTCAAAGTTGCAGAAGTGTGTTGCACTATCTACAACTGAAGCTGAGTATATTGCGGCTACTGAAGCCGGCAAGGAGATGATATGGCTAAAGCGATTTCTTCAAGAGCTTGGTTTGAATCAGATGGAGTATATTGTCTATTGTGACAGTCAGAGTGCAATAGACTTGAGCAAGAACTCCATGTACCATGCAAGAACAAAACACATTGACGTCAGATATCATTGGATTCGTGAGAAAGTGGAGAATGAATCATTTCACGTCAAAAAGATTCACACAAGTGAAAATCCTGCAGATATGCTGACCAAGATGATACCGAAAGACAAGTTCGAGTTATGCAAAGAACTTGTGGGTATGAGCTCTCTCTAAAGAAGTTGAAGATACCTTCTTCCAGTAAATGGGACTGGAGGGGGAGATTTGTTAAATCCATCCCATTTTTGGTCAACTTTAGCTATTCAATTGGTACAAACAATTGTTCAAAAGAAATAGTAATTGGAGTTGAAAAGAAAAGATTTGGTAGTTGGCAAAATGGTAAGATTTGCAACCATTTTTGACTTTGCTATATTTACCTATGTCATTAGTGACATAAGCATGGTTTTATCCTTCTATAAATAGAGCATTCTTGCTCATTTGTAGAACACACCAAGTTAGAGAGAAAAACCATTTTGAGAGCAAAGTGAGGTATTCCATAGACTATACAAGAAAATAGTCTGTGAAGAAAAATAGATTGTGAACGATATTTTAGTAAGACGGAAACCAAAAGAGTGTTATTCCTTTTGAGTGTGTAGTAGTCACTTTGAGTATTGTATTCGTGACTACACAGTGTAAAATTCCTTACTATAGTAATATCAATTGCTCCTCTTAGTCCGTGGTTTTTTCCCTTATTCAGAAGGGTTTCCACGTAAAATTCTTGATGTCGTTATTCTCCCATTTTATTTCCATTACTTTTACCATATATATTTTTGTGCTTGTCCGCGTTTTCCCAACAAGATGTTCATTATAAAATAAAATGTTTTATAAATATTATATACTACTCTATATAAACTATTTTACACTGCATTAAATTAGATTCTCAAAATTTTTGAGTGCAAAGAATAGTCTTATTAATGATGTAACTTAATGTTAAATTCTTAATAGATAAATTATATTACCTTGTTTCAATAAGAATGTTCAAAATATTATTTTCTATGTATAAAAAAGTATTTTATTAAAATGAGATTTTTAAAATATTTTATTACTATAGTGTTTGATTTCATATATACATTCAGATATTGAAAAAAAAAACAGTTTTAATAATCTAGTGTTCAGATTCAGAGACAATATCTTGATATTCAGATGCTTATTCAGATTTACACATCTAAATATTAATGCATATCTTAATATTCAGCTGTGTATTTAGACTCAGACGTCTTAATTTTAATTAAAACAAATGAGGCCTAAATATTTTTTTAAAAAAAATTATTTTATGTCTTTAAATTGTAAAACTTTTCACATGACTTTTAAATACGTAAATTTTATCGTTAAGAACTTGACTAAATTAAAGCGCTTCTATATCTAAATCTATAGTCAAACTTAAAAATTTTGAAGCTCGAAATTTCAACACTACTATGTAAATTGAGACAGAGGGATCAGGGACGGAATCACCTTATACGAAGAGATTTTCGACGAAAAATTATTTTATTTATGCTTGATTAAAGTATTTTTTTTATGTATATATAATAAATGTTGAACCTCCTTGGATTACTTCGTCCGGCTATGTCTATAAATTTTTGAACCTCCTTATTGAAAATTTTGAATCCGCCACCTGTGGGACTAAATACAAAAATAAATTGTTTAATTTGTAATCATAATGTAAGCATGTCTTTTAGTATGAAGGAATTCCACCTATGAAGATTCTAATTGAACTTACTTATAAATCCACACATATTTAACTTAATATTTCTCACCACACACTCAAATTCTCTCAAATAATATTCTTCACATCCATGGCTTCTTTTGCTTCTTCAACAACCAAAATTTATTGTAACAAGATCCTTCCTGACATGTTTGATCATGGCAAACATGAACCTCATCTTGGATCAAAGTTGAAAAACAAGAAAAATTTGGACTTGAAATTGGTTACAAAGGTTGCTAGCCAATTGCCTGTAATAGTTCCACCACCAGATCAAGAGGTGATTAATAAGGAGAAAAAGCTCGCTGCATGGACTAGCGTACGCCAAGAAAGATGGGAAGGAGAACTCGTCGTTGAAGGCGAGTTACCATTGTGGCTGGTATGTTATTGTTAGTGTATATAAGTTAAATATGAACGTTTCGTGTTACATCCATTTTTGTGTTTTAATGTGAATTTTTTTTGGAATCACTTATTATGATTTTTCTAAACCAAAAAGTATTGAGATAAAAAGATGCATGTGTACATAAGACATGTTTTTCTCTCAAGAAATTATGAAGTACATATTAAAGACAAATGTTTATGAACTTAATTATTCTGCTATTTAGTACACTACTATAGACCCAAAGATTTTCCTCACTTGATAATCAGTCGGAAATTTTATGTTATAAAATATGATTTTCTAAGTCATTTTCCGTCGAGTTAGTCCATGAAAACATTACTACTTTTTCTTTCTTATCAATTCAATTAGAAAAATCGACGAAAATAGTGGCTAAACATTTTCAAATAAGAAAATAATAATTTCTTTAATAGTGGTATGAACACTCGTCAAGAAGCTAATTAATAAGAAGCAATTATATTCTTAGCAATAATCTTGTGATGATCTCACATTCAACAAAGGATATTCTCCTCTTTCAAGATGATAAATAATGTATAGTATTAAAACAACAAGAATTATTTTAGATCTGATTGAAGATTAGAAATAAATAAATCAATCTTTTTCCTTTATGTATAAAAAATATTTTTTGGAAAAATAAAATATTCCTTTATGTTTTGTCTTAATTAATTTAATAGGACGTAGTACATCAACTTAACCTCATTCCACATCATGTCACATTCATTCCAAGTCCAAATTTCAGCACACAATATTATTTTATTTCTGCCCAAATAAATAAATAGTTCATTATTTTCTTTGTCTATGTAGAATGGCACGTACCTAAGAAATGGTCCAGGACAATGGCACATAGGTGACTACAATTTTCGTCACCTTTTCGATGGCTACGCTACGTTAGTCCGTCTTCATTTCGAAAATGGACGATTAATCATGGGTCATAGACAAATCGAATCGGACGCATATAAAGCAGCAAAAAGCAGTAAGAAAATATGTTACAGAGAATTTTCAGAAGTACCTAAAGCAGACAATTTCTTATCCTACATAGGTGACATGGCAAAATTACTCTCCGGTGCATCCCTAACCGATAATGCCAACACCGGAGTCGTTAAACTTGGGGATGGACGCGTAGTCTGCTTAACTGAGACGATAAAAGGTTCCATTGTAATTGATCCGAACACCCTAGATACAATTGGGAAATTTGAATATAGTGACTCGTTAGGTGGATTGATTCATTCAGCTCATCCAGTGGTTACGGATAGTGAGTTTATAACGTTGATTCCGGATTTAATTAACCCGGGATATACGGTGGTGAGAATGGAGGCAGGGACAAATGAGAGGAAGTATATAGGGAGAGTGAGTTGTAGAGGAGGACCAGCACCAGGATGGGTTCATTCATTTCCTGTTACAGAAAATTATGTTATTGTGCCTGAGATGTCACTAAGGTATTGTGCAAAAAATTTGTTGAAGGCTGAGCCAACACCACTCTATAAGTTTGAGTGGCATCCTGATTCTAAAGCATTTGTACATGTTATGTGTAAAGCCAGTGGCAACATTGTAAGTCATTCCTTTCTCATCACTTAATTCTTTTATGATGTAAAGAGTAATCTAATGGTGAGATACTATCTATTCAAAAGGTGGCAAGTGTAGAAGTGCCATTATATGTGACATTCCACTTCATCAATGGATACGAAGAAAAAGACGAAGATGGAAGAGTTACTGCTGTTATTGCAGATTGCTGTGAGCATAGTGCAGACACCACCATCCTTGACAAGCTCCGCCTTGAGAATCTTCGTTCCTTCAATGGCAAGGATGTCTTACCTGATGCAAGGTACAATTGAAGGAAATGAGTATTACATCACTTCAAAAAAATACATTATTAATGGTGTTTGGTGATATATAGGGTTGGAAGATTCAGAATACCATTAGATGGAAGTCCATATGGAGAATTAGAAGCAGCATTGGATCCAAATGAACATGGAAAAGGCATGGATATGTGCAGTATGAATCCTGCTTATTTAGGCAAGAAATACAGATATGCTTATGCTTGTGGTGCTAAGAGGCCTTGTAATTTCCCCAACACCCTCACCAAGGTCAGCTTCTTTTCCTTACAATGGTTATTGTTTCATCATCAAGTAATAACTGACAATATTTTGCAGATTGATTTATTTGATAAGAAGGCAAAGAATTGGTATGATGAAGGTGCTGTGCCTTCTGAACCATTCTTTGTGGCTCGACCCGGTGCAACAGAGGAAGATGATGGTAATTAGTTTACCAAAGGTTATTTGGCCTTGTTCTGAACAAGGTGTAACATTTTTGAACTATATATGCAGGTGTTGTAATCTCAATGATCAGTGACAAGAATGGAGAAGGATATGCTCTAATACTGGATGGATCAACATTTGAAGAAATTGCAAGAGCTAAATTTCCTTATGGTCTCCCCTATGGGCTACATGGTTGTTGGGTTCCAAAGATATAGTATCACCCCACATCCAAGACAGTGTTATATCATATTAGCCTAATACAATTTACAAGTTATAATAAGATGATAGTACTAAATTTTCCAGTTTTTGAAATAGCTAATAGTGTACTATTTTGTGTATATTTGCTCTCAGTAATAGAATGTGTTAAACCATATTAATAGTATGAATGCATATACTCTAAAATGAGTAATTGACATGAGATATCTATGTTAAAACATCAAAGATTCAACAAGGAAAAACCAAGAATGTTCCTGATAACTAAAAAGGTACTGAAAGATATAGTTGAGGTGCACTTAAGTTGACCTTGACTTCACCTTTATACAAAAAAAATTGCCTGCTGGAATTGAGGAGTTGCAATCGCTTATGGTATTGAAGTATTCAAACTATCATTATCCACTAAGCCAGCATCAGTTCGAGTTGTTCTACAGATCTAAGTAATAAAAACTGACATGTTAATGCACTTAACCAGATGCTTCAAAACTTGCATTTCAAATACACATGAGATCAACAAGAAATCCCATCTCTAGAAACAAGCTCCCAAAAGGAGATTCAGCAACATATTACATACTTCTGCAGCAGAAATTTTGGAAATATAACTTTAACTATAACATAGAAACATTAGTCTTTCTGACAAGTCCATGTGAAGAACCAAGAACTTCGGTAGATTCAATTGATCAAGTCATACATATACAAATAACTCTGAAACTTAGCTCTTAGCCTCTCACTTTACTAACTCAAGCTGAAGAAGTTACAATGAGATTCATCATGCTAGCTGTTAAAGAGAAACAACAGTATTGTATTGCCAATATAACTTTAAACTTCAGATTGTATTTTTAAAGCACATTTGTTTTACAAACAAAAGGGAGGCAATATTATTGGGTTACCAAGCATCTAAAGATTCCTCCATCAGTTGAAAGATCAAACCCTATGATAAAATTGGGCCAAACTGCAATGTGTTCCTAAGATGAGACCATCTGTAGATTCTTTGTAGAAGTAAAACAGCTAGATGACGCCATATATGATTGACTACAGGACTCTAATGAGCTGAATGTCGTTATCATCGTTCAACAGCCTCAACAACCAGCTGTTAGGTGTTCATGCCACTGTTAACTGGAATAATAACCTAATACTTTTGATCTGTATACACAGCACCAACATCATCAAGTTCAAGTAATTTGGACATTAGTTCTTTGTTCAACTCCATAGCCTCATCATCTACCTGCAGCCCAAAACCAAAATACTAACTACAAACATAGATATGTGTAGTAATAATTGGAAAGATCAAATTCAGCTTTTAACATAAACTGATAAGTAAAGCATTGAACTGCGCTAATTTAAACTGAAAAAAAACAAGTTGTGGATACAAGGTCCATGTAGTAATAAACCTAGAAAGAAGCTAAAGTAGGTGACCTTCAAAAGTTTGTAAGACAGCAGAGAAAGAATGAACTACTCTATTTATAGCTGATCAATCGCTTGCACATACATCCATCAGTCTCAAATGGTGAAAACCAGCCAACCCAAGCCAAATACTTCATGGGCTCAGGTTGGCTTGACTAAAATCACTCTAGACTTGAGATATGCTTGAGCTCAACCACTACTGATAAGGCAACTACTAATCTTCTATTGAGAGATTTTAGTCTCTGTTCCCTAATTTTTTTTTTGGTACACACAGAAAAATCCCTGTTGTATAGACGACAGGGTGGAGCTTGTAGAGAATAATAGCTTTTTGTAATTCTCCGCTTTTTGCTATATCTCTCTTGTATATGGCTGTCTTGGCCATGTTTATTATCAAAAATACATTTACTAAGACAAAAAAGTAAATTTGAGACCTTCAATTTTTGGAGCTAAAACAATTGCTTTAGTTGTTGTGCCCCTGATTCGTCCTTGTTGAATATTATAATCAAATCATGTAAAAACAACTGGACTAAAACTTCTTTTTGTATAAGAACAAAATGATCTTGGATGTTGAAGTTTGAATATTCACTACTAAATCTACGGATTTTAGATATTCTTATGTTTTGCAATAAAGATTAGACTTTTGAAGATTTAAGTTATCAGAAACACAACGCTACATGGTATGAAAAAGCTCATAACCACATCAATTAGTGGAATATGTTATGATTATATTTACATTACAAAAGGTCAACAATTCACACATCAATTATTAGATTTCTTTTCTAATCTCATGGTTAAAACATATTATCTTATCAAAAGATCAAAGATTAAACAAGTGCTGTCAAATAAGAAGAATAAAATTTCTGTACTCACAAACCTCAATTGGAGTAGTAGGAAGTAGCTCAGATCCGTTGTCAGGTTTAAATTTTATTCCCTCCTCTTGTAATTTTGATAATATTACTGGATAGTTCTCCGTAGAAGAAACGACTTTGTAAACCCTACTAAAGTAAACCAAATAAAAAAGAAAATAGTCAGATGTGCTGATATTAGTACATCCAGCATGACATTAATTCATCAGCAGACAAGAGAAGGTTGTTTTAGTGGTAAGACTCCTCCACTTCCAACGAAGAGGTTGGAAGTTTGAGTCACCCATGGGGGGATGGAAAAACCACTATTGGCCCGAGGAAGATGGTTTTGGGGTGATGTTCCATGAAATTGCAATTGAAATAACGTAGGTGTGCCAAAATCAAGGTTGCAGTAGACTTGGCAATAGCAGTAACAGGTTGTTGGACTTTATTTTCAGCAATGAAGAGAATCAACTTATGAATAACACCCAGAGAGGTTTCTTTCACTACGATGTATATGCCTGAAAGAACCATAAAAGTAAACTCTGGGTCCAATTGCAAGAAACTTTACTGCGGGATGAAGCAAATAAGAAGATAATCTTTACCAATTTATTTATCTGCAACCAAAGCAGTTAGCATACGAACCTCTCAGATGAATCTGCTTCTGTATCATGTTCATCCATTGAAGGTTCAATGATATCTTCAGCACCAGCATCTAAAGCAATTGTTAAGAGTTGGTCCCGGTCGACATCAGTGACTTTAACATTAGCAACCCGAGCACGTTGGAATTTGAACATAATGGATCCTGGATCTGCCATCTTCCCACCATTGTCCTTCACCACCTCTCGAACTGCTGCCACTGACCTGTTTACTTTGTCTGTTAAGACCTCAATGATGATACCAACTCCACCATAACCATATACCTGAGTATAGAACAGGAGTTCATAGTTCACTGAATTGCAATAGTCAAGAGAGTTACCAAAAAGGTGTGTAAAAATTGTTGCTTATTAGGTAACAAATGCATATACGTCTAAATGTTCAATACCTCATAGATCTTCTCGATAAAAGCCTCTTGTCCCTTTTCTGAAGCTCTCTTTACATTGCGGTCAACAATGTCTTTGGGTATATCAAGTTCCTTAACTTTCTCGATCAGAGCAGCGAGAGCCGTATTAGATATTGGACTGGGACCACCTTTCTTAACCCTGGTCATTCAGGAAACAGTACTCATTCAGAAATGCTAGGTAAGGTTGAGTACAATAGGCCCTTGTTGTTGGGCCCTTCTCCAGACCCTACGCATAGCACGAGCTTTAGTGCACCAAACTGCCACCTTTACTTTTTTTTTAAAACCATAACTATCACAAAAATAGTCTTCTGGAAAAGGGTTCTAGCTGGCAACAAGATAGCGCTCAAAAGTTCCAATGGGACGTTAAGACCTCAAATAGAAGAGAAAAATTCCATTCATTTCGATATTGATTTAGACGAATGCCTACTTTTCATTTCCATAACTTACGCAGAAACAATTTCCTTCCCGATTTTTGAGTACAGCTTTGCCTTCTTAAGATCCTGAGCAGTCTGCATAAAAGAAACATTGACTTAAACAACATCCAAAATGCTAGAACTGTGCTAACTCCTGTTGCTGGACAATCATTTGAACTATAATGATACAATATACATTGTTGATCACCTAATACGTCAGTATTGGCTACTTAGACCTTGATAAATTAAATTAATCAAGAAACACAACCACAATAATCACATATATTAAAAACACCTATAATATTGTGAAATACATGAAAAGAAGGTGTGCAGCTTTATCTGCCATAGCAACGCACACATAAGACAAACTAGGCTGAGTCTTCCTCACCTTCCGCTTGTGACGGCTGATACCTTATGGAAAAAAGTCTTAGCTTAATCCAGAAGAGGGGACCTAGCCTCATATTTGTAGACTTAAAACCTTAACCTAGTGTGCCTCCCCATTACAGGCTCACTAGTCTCCAACAGACCTACACTCTTTCCAGCCCACAACTATTACATGAAATGATACAGGTTCTTGGCATTAGAGAATGTTACATAGATTAGGAACCTTATTAATCGTTCACGAGAGAGTAGTCCGCAATACTGAAATTATTTGTATCACGGTTAAATCTAAAACAAAGCTTGTTTTTCGGCTGTGGATCTGATTGTTGCGTATATGCACTACATTATTGTATTAAAATAATCCTAGTGACGTAAGTTCAAAGTTGATCTTGATTTGGGGTCTCAATTTGTTAGCGGTGTTCGTTTTAACACATATGATGCTCCGCTAGTAACAACAATCAGATTAGAGTCATTTATAAATCCTCTATTGAACGAAGAGTTTATGAAATTAAAGATCTTGATTCAGGGTAGATAATAAATTATTTTATCTTTGAGACATTTCTGTCAGCGTGTGCGTTTTCAAATTGATGGTCTTCTTGATCTTTTTTTCTTTTGATAACCGAGAAATCCATTTGCGACCCGCTCTTTGGACCAATCACAACCTTCTAAACTCGATGGATAATGGGCCCGCCCGTCTATCCTTCTCCACTTAAGTATCGGGCTTCACATAGTGTGGGGCTTGAACATGCGAT
This sequence comes from Solanum corneliomulleri, assembly GCA_027704805.1. Classification (NCBI taxonomy): domain Eukaryota; kingdom Viridiplantae; phylum Streptophyta; class Magnoliopsida; order Solanales; family Solanaceae; genus Solanum; species Solanum corneliomulleri. The sequence goes on from JAKWIY010003059.1 coordinate 49,931,643, forward strand.
CTAAGCCACAAATCCTCCTTGGGGCGGATCATATTAACAAAGCGGGTCTAGATTTCTTAAATTTATTTATTGATATTTGTTGGCTTGACTAGAATCACTCTAGACTTGAGGTATGCTTGAGCTCAACCAATATGGGTAAGGAAACTAGACATTGCTCGACTATATTCTACCTTTCAACGCTAATCCATAACTTATGCAGAAATAATTTCAGTATTCTGGACTATCCGTCTCATGAACAATTAATAAGGTTCATAATCTATGTAACCTGCTCTAATGCCAAGTGTAGATTAATTGAGAAACATGATCACATAAAATCAAGAAAACCTAAAACACGCAAAAAGAATATGTGCACCTTTATCCATCATAGCAACGTACAACTGAAGACAAACTAGCTGAGCCTTCCTCTACTTGAGCTATTAACGACGGGCACCATATGAGAAAAGATCTTAGGTTTAAGCCCTGCATCATAAGCCAAAGGAAAGGAAGACTCAGCGTAGTTTGTCTTAGTTGCGCATTGATATTGTGGATAAATGTACACACATTTTTTCGTGTATTTCAATATCATAGGATTTCTTAATATATGTGATTATTGTGGTCGTGTTAATTTACACTTGGCATCAATGCATATTACATAGATTACGAACCCTACTAATTGTTCATGCGATTAATAGTCATTTGTATCGCGATTAAATCTAAAATGAAGTTTGTTTATAGACTGTGATTCTTTTCTGATTGTGCGTATATGCACAACATTATTCTATTAAAATAGTCCGGGTGAATCAAGTTCAAAGTTGATCTTCGTTAGCAATTTTCTTTAACACGTATGAGCTTCCTCTAGTAACAACAATTTGTTAAGTGATAAAGAGTCATTTATGAATCCTTTGTTGAACGAAGATTTTATGAAATTAGAGATCTTGATCTACAGTTTTCGAATTTTGATATATAATAAATTGTTTTATGTTTGAGATATTTTTGTCGGCGTGTGCGCTTTCAAATTGATAGTTTTTTTTTTTTTGAGAAAAAAAAAATATATACATGGATCATATTGATAGTTTTCTTGGATCATATTAACAAAGTGGGTCTAGATTTCTTTAATTTATACATGGATATTTGTTAGCTTGACTAAAATCACTCTAGACTAGAGGTATGCTTGAACTCAACCAAAACGGGTAAGGGAACTAGACATTGCTCGACTACATACTAACCTTCAACCCTAATCCATAACTTACGCATAAAGGATTTCACTGTTCTAGACTACTTGTCTTATGAACAATTAATAAGGTTCATAATCTATGTAACATGCTCTAATGCCATGTGTAAATTAATTGAGTAACACGATCACAACAACCATATAAAATGAAGAACACCTAAGATATTGTGAAATACGGGAAAAGAATGTGTGCACGTTCTTCCACCATAATAATATACAACAGAAGACAAACTAGTCGAGTCTTCCTCTACTTTAGCTTATGATGGATGGCACCTTATGAGAAATAATCTTAGGTTAAGCCATGCATCATAAGCCAAAGGAGAGGAAGACTCATCATAGTTTGTCTTGAGTTGTGCATTGTTATAGTGGATAAAAGTGTGCACTTTTTCGTGTATTTCGTAATAATATCATAGGACTTCTTAATCTATGTGATTACTGTGGCCGTGTTAATTTACACTTGGCATCAAATTACACAGATTATTGACCCTATTAATCGTTATATGAATAGTCCGGTTTACTAAAATTAACACAATTTGTATCGTGGGTAAATCTGAAATGACGTTTGTTTATAGACTATGATTTTGTTTTGATTGTTGCGCATAGCACAACATTATTCTATTAAAATAGTCTGGGTGAATCAAGTTCAAAGTTGATCTTGGCTTTGGGGTCTTAACTCAATAGCAATTTTCTTTTAACACATATGTGCTTCAGTTAGTAACAACAATACGATAAGTGATAAGAGTCATTTGTGAATCCTTTATTGAACAGTGAGTTTATGAAATTAGAGATCTTGATCCACAGTTTTCGAATCTTGGTATATAATAAATTGTTTTATCTTTGAGATATTTTTGTCATGTGTGTTTTCAAATTGATAATCTTCTTGGATCTTATTAACAAAGTGGGTCTAGATTTCTTAAGTTCATTTATGAAAACTACCTATATCACTCAAAATGTTCTTAACCATCTTAAAATGTGTTGTTGAAGAAGGAAAAAATAGAAAACGGAATTCTTTTTTCCCATGATTGCAAAGCAAGCTCGAGAAAGGGGACCTAGCCTCATATTTATTGGCTTAAAAGCCTTAACCTAGGTTCCCTCCTCATTATGGACTCACGGGTCTCCAACACCTACACTATTGTCAACCCACATAATACATGCCCATGTGGAATCTACATAAATACATTACTTGTGAACTGTCCACCAGCTATTAACATTCAGCCTTTTTTGCTAAAAACATAATAATACACTAATATATAGTCTACATTTTATAATTATTCTAGTTTTCCTTCTGGGTCAACCTCGTCACACTGGGCTTGCCTAGTGCGGATTACTTCTCCTTGTGATTTACAAGCTATTGCATAGGAGCATGGCTTTTACCATGCAGGTTTCTCTTGTAATAAAAATCATTTAAAAAATAAGTCTAACCTAATGAACTATATAATCTCACTAAATGCATCACTCTATTTCTACTACTACAGTCAAATAGCGTCAAAACTTCATTACAGAAACCTCAAAATCACACTAATAAATATTTTCCAGGATGTTGACTCTACATAACAATGAAATCACAATGCTTCCGCAGATCGTTACTACATATAAATTTATGAACACTTCAGAGTTAAGACATTGGGCTGAAGGTCCATCAGAAACATCCGCTCTACCTCTAAGGTAGTAGTAAGATCTGTGTAAACTCTCCCTCCAGACCCCATTTTGTGGGACAAGATTAGCTATGATGTTGTTATTGTTCAGAGTTAGGATAGACCAAAAGACTATATTTTTCTTTGATAGATGAAATCAAGTTAGGAAGAAAGATTCTAATTTGAGGTAATCTCTAAGATCCCAATACATTTGAATAGTATTGAACCGGAGAGTTAACAATATTTGTATCAAAGAAAATACAACAATTAGAATTGTTTTAATTTTTTTGCTCAAAGGAAAAGAAACGAGAACTTTATGATTTAAATGTAAACAGCAAGAACATTTTATACCTTTCTACCAGCAATTTTGCAGGAGCGCCTGCCCATACAGAGAGGAGAGGAAGTCCAAATCTTTCTCACGGAATTGCTCGATTGAAGTTCTAAAGGCAAGACCTTTATATCAGACGATGAATACGATGAAGAAGACGAAAAATTCCCACTCAATAGAAAAATACCTACAATGAAAATAAACAATTTAGGAAAATACGGTATAAAGATTTGATTTTTATTGATGTGTGGAAGTACTTACTTCTGAGAGTGCTAGAATGGTGGGGTTTAAGATAAACCCCATTCGAGATTCTGCAGAGAAGTGAACCAAAAGCTCGAATTGAAGAAGATGAATACACCATTGCTATTCTGTAAACTTCCAATTGGTTTTCTGCGAATTTCTACTTTACAATCAGAATTCTAGTGGTTGCATTTGTGCTGCTCAATCCTCCATCCTAAATAATCAGGATACAGTAAAGTTTTCTTGAATAATGGTGCCAGAGGAATGGAGCGCTATATAAGCAGCCGAGTTGCTGAAAAGGAAAATATTTTATTTTGAACCAGGATATTAAAAGAAAACCTAAAAAACTTTCCCCAAATTGAAAAAATTAAAAAAGAATTTACTTTATATCTACAAATATATTGAAAATCCTCTAATAGAAACTATATAATGCATTTATTTTTTTAACTTTAAATAATATGTGATTCTAATGTGAATTCGGAATAATGTGGTGTGACCTACGTGGTGGACAAGAAGAGGGAATTAAGATTGAGATGGTTTGGACATGTGAAAAGGAGATGCACAGATATATCAATGATGAGGTGCGAAAAGTTAGCTATTGGAGGCACGAGGAGAGACAAAAGTAGGCTGAAGAAGTTTTGGGAAGAGATGTTAAAGAGGGGATACGATGCAACTTCAGATAACCAAGGACATGGTTTTATACAAGAGGATGTGGAGGACTCGCATTAGGGTAGAACGGTAGTAGGTAGTGTAGTGTAGTGTTGTCTTGCTTAAAGTGACTGGTGTTTGTGGTGATACTAGTGTATTATGGTATTTTTTACGTGTATCATTGTTGTTTATGGTGTGTCGTTATCATAAACTCAGAAAATGTTATAAATAGTCTCTTAACTATAGAAGTAGGTCTAAAATGATTTCTTAACTAAATTTTTATCGTATTTAGTCCTTTGATCATATAAAATCTTATCTGTTTTGGTATATTAACTATACACTTACCGATTTTAGTCCTTCAAGTATTCAAAAACTTATCAATTATGATCTTTTAAATATACACTTACTAGTTTTAATTCTTTAAATATTCAAGAACTTATTAGTATGGGTCTTTCTTCATTTATCTTTATACAAATAGCTTAGTTATATTAATGGAACACTCCGTGAAATGAAATCTTTAGCTCATTTTTTAAATTGTTTTTCTATCCCCGCTATTTTTCTTCAAATTTTTCTTACGAAAAGAATAATAACCTCAATGAAGCAAAATAAAATTAATGAGGAATAAGATATAAGTCTTAATTTTATTCAATGAAGGATAGAATAAAGTAAATATTTGTTGTTAATGACTTAAATATGTTGTGTTCTCTTCTTTAGCGGTAACAGTTCATAATCGACGCAAATTTTTTTAGTTTTATTTTTCATACAAAAAAAAATTAAGAGATTTGATTTCATCACTTAAATTTCTCTATATAAAATAAAATTAATAGAATAATAAAGTCGTTGGAGTACAAATTAGTAATACCATGCTTCATTTTATCGTCTAAAATTATGATTTATATGTTATTTTCTTGTGAATTTATTTTGAATCGTTGAGGTTAAGGTTTCTTGCACAAAGGTAATTTGAAGTAAAAGTAGTGATTCTGTTATATAAATCTAAGTTATTTGTATAAAAATAGACGAAACCAAACCTGATAAGTTTTTAAATACTTAAAGACTAAAACTGATAAATATATAGTGAAGAGATTAAAATCGACAAATGTATAGTTAAAAAATGAGATAAGTGTCAAAATGCACCTAAACTATACACTTCTTTTTTTTAGTTTCATACCTAAATTATTGAAAGTTTGAGTTTCATACCTAAACTATCACTTTTTAATTTCAGAAACACACATCTCTCTTTTATACCACTATCATCATGGTATGTATAATACACTCTCTCTTTATTTTAAAGAATTTTCACATTACACTACACATGGATAAAATATTCAACCTTGACACAAAATAAATAAATTCTTAGTATTAGTTAAAATTAAAAATTAAAAAACTATTATAAAAAATAATATTTTCTTTATAAAATAAAATGTAGAAAACTTTTCTTACCCCACACCATTTTTTAAAGTTTTTTATTTTGTTTAAATTTCTTTATAAAAGTATTTCATTTTTTACTTCATCTTCTCCTCCTCATCGAATACTAATTTAGATAATTATTTTATTTTAAAAAATATATAATTCTACCTATCCCACTTAACCCTCCGCTTTCAAATTTTTTTCCAGTGTTTAAATATACATATCGAAAATATTTTTTACTTGCCGCCACAAGACTTTTATATCTTTTAGTTGTTTATGTCATATGCGATACACTACTAGAATTTTTTTTCTAAAAATATATGTACGTACATATCTAACACAAAATAGAAAAACGTAAAAAAAAATAAGAGTGAAAAATTAAATATGATGGGGTAGATTTTTTTAAATAAAATAATATCAATTTCTGTCGGGGGGAGGAGGGGGGAGGGGGAGGATGAAATTTGAAATTTTAAAAAATATTTTATTATTGTTTTTTTTTTCAAAAAAGGATGGGATTGTCGCGGGGGAGAGGGGTACGTGGAGGAGGTGGTGCAGTGAGATAAGAAAAATAATTTAATTTTTTATATGAATAATAATCTTTAATTTTTAATTAATATTAATTTTTTATTATTTAATTTTTATTTATTTTATCTATGTGGCAATGTCATGTGTCAAAGTTTTTTCATATAAAAGAGAGAGTTCACTACACAAACCACTGATGTGTGTTTTTTTCAAATTAAAAAGTGACAGTTTAGGTATGAAACTCATACTTTCAATAGTTTAGATATGAAACTAAAAAAAATGAATAGTTTAGATATGAAACTCACACTTATTTGCTATATTCTCTAAATTGTATCCTTTCTATATCTAATTTGTCGCACTTGAGCAGAAGGTCCTTCGAGAACAACCCTCTACCTTGACGAGATAGTGATAAAGACTGCATACATTCTACCCTTACCCAAACATCGATTATGAAATTTCACAAACAAAGCATATTATTGTTAAAGTTTCATAGATTTTAAAAATAAATTAAACCACGCATATAAGTTCCTTTTCACAACATTGGGCTATATCAGCAAATCAACTAGGAATTGAATGATAACTGGAATATATAAATAAAACTGATACCAATGTTAACATAGAGCAGAAAATGATTCACAGCAGTACATCCAATCCATCGACTGAATTATTCAATGGATAGATATCTGTCTTGAATGGAATTTTGTCTCTAGCATTTCTTATTCAGTAAAGGTTTCTAGCTCTTAATTATAGTCAATCAGTTTTGATGTAAATATACTATGCAAATAATTTATATCTTAATACTAAATTAATTTGAAATTCAAATGTAAAAATATTTGTATATATAGTTAAATATCTCTATAACATGTTATAAAAATGCCAAAATATATTATCAAGCGCAGTAATAACAATATTTATTTTTTTCTTATTTCATTTTACCTACTTCTTTTAAAAGTAGCTTTTTGTATTCAAAATTGAGTGGATTCCAACTGCAATTAGTCACAACCATAAAACACTACACACCTATCATTTCTCCATTAAGTTTAAATTTATCCACTAGTGAAGTAACTACCCAAACAAAACCAAAGGACAAAAAATTGGTCACAATTAATGATAGATTCAGAATTTAAAGAGAATTTAAAGATTGTGATATACATCTATAGAGATATTATGTGTCTTAACATCTTACTTCAAAGCAAAAACATCTATCAATCTTATTTACTATACAAATATACAAAGTTCGTATTTGAGTCAATGGATGATCGAGTAGTAATGGCGCAGCTAACAACTTTGTGAATGGTGTGCAAATTTTTATGTTAGTTACGTTAAAAGCGTGCAAAATTAAATACAAATTCATAAGAGATAATTTAACCTCGATTAACTAAGACCTCAAAATTTATGTTAAATATATTTACTTGCTTAGTTGAAGCATGAAGGGGATGTAGCTCAGATGGTAGAGCGCTCGCTTAGCATGCGAGAGGTACGGGGATCGATACCCCGCATCTCCATTTCTATTTTTTCGGTAATATTCCATCATATTTGAATTTTGCTTAAAACGGTGTATTTATCTTTGTTTGGTAATATTTCATTATATTTGAATTTTGCCGATATCTTCAGCCAACACATTTGTGAATTCACTACCTTGTTTCAGATTGATTGTTAAATGAATTTTGCCGATATCTTCAGCCAACACCTTTGTGAATTCACTACCTTGTTTCAGATTGATTGTTAGCAATCTATTTTTTTCAATCATGTTATACTCTGGATATGAACACTTGAGATATGTTAACCATCAAATTGGTGCTACTTTGATGATTGATATAGCCCGTTGGCATCAACACACGATAAATCTGCTATATATCAAAAACATTAGTGCACTCTTACAAAAATAAAAAGATAAAATAAAAATAATAAAATAATGACATTACCAATTACCATACATACGTCCTATAGGAATCTAACCCTAAATTTAGAAATTACCAAAAAGAAATAATAATCATATTTCTACTAGGTTTAGAATTAGGTCAAATAAAATACCTAAAAATGTGTACTCTATCGTTAAGTTTCTAATATGTAAAAAGCAAAAGTGTTCTTACTTCTACATACTTTTTTTTTCCTTCTCTCTTTAGCTCAAAAATGGCAATATATGTCCATTTTCCCCTTTTTGGAATACGCAACTAATGTTTATCGTGTTCAACCTTGCAATATTTGATATGGATCTTAAACTCATGATCATGTTCAATCATAGTAAGACATATTAGATGCCCCTAGCTACATTAGTAGGTCATTCCCTCCGTCCGAATACATTAAGATCAACACAGATGGATCTTTTATGCAAAATCTAGGGTTAGCGGGATATGAGGCATTGCAAGAGACGATAAGCGTAGGTGGCTAGGAGAATTCGTGGGGTGATTAGGTATGGTAACAACGTCATGCCTCATGGCGGACTGACCTTGGCGAATAAAAGCCCTGACCTATTTCTTTATAGAAAATGAAACAGATTTAATAGACTCAAAAACATAATAGTTTACAAAGCTTGGAAAAAGATACAGAAATATTACTGGTACATCTTACTCAAATCAGCAGGTAGTGAATATCGAGAAAGGAAAATGAAAAAAAAACGGGCAATCACATTTTGGACAAGTTTTCACATAACCTAACAATATTTCATGCCTTTAGATGCATCAGTTTGGTATATCTCATTTTGACAGAGCTTATCATTTCATACATTAATACATTACATTCACCATAAGCCCTTTTAAATACTTTGCTGTCATCTAATATCAGAGACAGAACTAACAAGTTTATGATCAGGTTTGAGAATATGAAGTGAAGTTTTTTCTCACAACGATGCAGAATGACTACTTCCTCTCTTGGAGCCTCTTGGTATAACTATATCACCAGAAGGTAAAACATTATGTGTTCAAACTCTGGGGCATATTGATTTTTTTGACTTGTTAAGCTCAAAAGACATTTTGCATGTTATCTTTCCAACAAGAGGTACAATATTATTTTGAACCTGAAACCAAAATGGTTTTCCTTTAAGACCGGAAAAACTTGGGGCTCATTTTGGATCAAACTTCTCAACATGCCAACTAGTTTGTTTGTCCGTAATTTGCCAGACCAGTATGCCTTAATACATCCTCCAAAGTAGTGAAGACTGCATGAAGTAACTAGAGAAATAGCTTGGTTTAATAAACTCCTTAGTAAAAGATCCGCCCTCAACTAAATCCTCTTTGCAGTTGTACGAGAGGACACAGTTAGGTCTAAAATGGACACAAAGATACATATCCATGAGCTGACTAAGAAAGTAGAGAAAAGAACCACTCATGAGCATGTACCAGACCAGACGAAGCTTATGCACATGGAAAATGAGCTCAAAAGTGCATCAATGCAACAGGTACTCACGGTTTAATGAAAAACCAAACCAAACCAGTCCGATTAAGAAAACCAGCAGTTGGTTTGCTTTGGTTTTAAGCTTTAATTTACCTACTACATTTGGTTTTGTTATGGTTTTACTAAACTTTACTGGAAAAAAATGACTGAACTGATAAATTCTATTCATAATTTTTCAAACAATTTGAATATATGATAGAGTATTAGTTTTTCATTAATATTTACAAATATTGCCTTTTAATCATTAGTTTGATTTTATTCTACTTATTTCACATGCATTACAACAGTTACAAATTTTATTCTTGAAAAATATGCCCGAACCCAACAAGTCTAATTGTCTATATGTGGTGTGGTGTAATTACCAGTCTTAAATTTTCTTTGCTTAGACATCCATCTACTCTTCAATGGCTTGCCCCTTTGACCATCCTATTTAAAAGTATATATTGCCTCTGAGAATGTTAGGACATGTAAAATGGAGTAAATCAAAAACCAATCAAAACAGAAACATTAACAGCCCTAAATGCAAGCTCAATTTTCTCAGGAACGAGGTTCCAAGATATGTTTCTATTAACAGCCCAAAATGCAAGCTCAATATTCCTACCTGAGTTTAACCAGCTTTTCAAGAATTACAGAATACAGAAGAGGAACTGTGTATCCTGATCATGTCAAGCATTACAAGAAAGCTATACCAGAACATAGTTCATGATACCGCAAGCCAATGGTATAAATTATTTCCTTTTCTAGAGAAGAATTACATTTATTCAGTGTACAACAGGTTAACTTATAAAACTGAAGCAGGCCACAGATTAGAAGTGGTCTTACTTTCAATAAAGCTTGGAAACTTCCGTTCATTTTTTTGCTTAGTTCCATTTAAGGAAGCAATTCTTGGATTACCCTTTCTCAAATTTCAGCTATATCAATTGCAATGTCTATGCACAAGGTTAAGCATCTCATGGGCCATGACAATAGCAGAGTAGCAAAGTTAATTAAAAAGTGCCCTGGACATTTGTTTTACTAATACAACTACTTCAACAATAAGTAATGGGAGCTAGACAGGACATGCACCTGAGGTAATGATGGGGAACTGTGAAAGAAAGACCACGGGTTATAACTGCTAAGAGGTATCCATAAATGAGAGAGAACACTGAAAACATATCAATCCATCCGAAACGAGACATTCAACTCCCCCTTCACCCGTTATTTCCAATCTATCCAACAGTGTTCTCTCATGATATTATCCTGCACTTCCATAGGTACCCACATCCTTAATCTTCTGTCAACCACAATGTATTCTAATGTTTGACATCCTAGTACTAACTCTTCCAAATCATATCCACTAAGCTTTTCACAACTAGTCAAAATGAGCTCTTTCAATGACCCATGCTTTGTCAAAGTACGGACGCCTTCACCAGTGACAAATTCACAGCCAGTTAAATTAAGAGCGTCCAGATTCTTGCAACCTTCAGCTAGAGCAATAACAGTAGCATCAGACACATTAACAAGCCATGACAAGTTCAACCTCTTTAAACGCTCACTTGAAGCAATAGCCTCACCAGCTAAATCAGTCACATTCGGTCCACATTCTGCCAAATCCAATTCCTCCAAGCAACATAATTGCATCAAACTCAACACCCCACAGTCTGTAATCCTATCACATTCAGCAAGAATTAGTTTCTTTAAGGTCATCCTAAGAGGTCCTTCTGCTAATGATTTCAAACCTGCATCAGATATCAACCAACACCCATGTAGATTCAAGTTCTTCAAAGAGCTGACACTTCCAATAACTCTAAGTGCTTCATCACTAACCTTGTCACAAAAACTCAAGTCTAAATCTATCAACTTAGGCAAAAAGCTAACAAGAGAAACAACCCCAGCATTCCCAACTCCACTTCTCTTTCTCAAAGACACCGTATTGAGATGAGAACAACCCATTGCGATGAAACACAGACCATCTTCATCAAAATCATCCAAGGCTAGACTTTCATCCCTTTCATCATAAAATCTGTTTTTTTTCTTGAAATTAAGGTTAAGAATTTGGATCCTGGGACATTTTTCAGCCAAAATTTCAAGATGGGCATTCGTGATTTTTTCAGATGTATTAAATTTTTGCAAATTTGGGAATCTTGGAAGGAAATTAAGCAAGAGATTGGGATCAAAAACACGTACAGATGATCGAGTTAAGCCTTCAATTCTGAGCCACTGCTTACAAACTTGAGAAATGGATCTTCTACTGGCAGAGTCATGAACCCTAATCATTATCGAAGCTAAAACATCATCTCCCAAATTCTCCATTTTTCAATTGCTAGACACTGCAGATACCAGCTTTATTTGTAGTGATCCTCTTTTTTCATTGTTCATTTGCATCATTTATAAATGCAATACTAAATACACAAATATTGCATCAGCTTATATATGTTTTTTAATATTAGACGGGTATAAAATTAAATCAGTCACATATGTTACATGTATACCCCATATAAAATGCATGTTGCATATTAACGTGTGTTTGGTATAAAAGAAAAATATTTTTTATTAAAAATAAGTTAGTTTTTGGTTTGTAAATGAAAAATACGTTAGAAAGCTTGGACATGACTTGGTTTCGACATTAAAACTACAATGCTATCTTAATTTCGATATATGAACCTGGATAAAATCTTCGTCAATTTAAGACATTGATTTAAAAATATTAAAATTAACCAAACATGAGAAAAATTTGTAAAACGTAATTTCCATAACCTTTAATCTGCTAGAGGACAACACCATTCTGGACGAAGGTTGTTTGTTGGTCGGATTTTCATTTTTTTTTTTTGCCTTTAATTATCACATTAATATATAATAAATAAATAAATCATCAAAAGTGCCTTTAATATATAAAAGTAAAGTGATCTATTTTATCATAGAATCACTTGTTCTAAACAGTAAAAAATATTTCAATTATGTGGAATACAAGATGACTCACTTTTTCTATAAATAATTAAGAATTGATATAAGTCATCAGCGGTCTCTTAAAGTTATTCGTATAATTCACTTAGACACTTTAACTAATACTAGTATCAATGGAACATTTTTATCTATATAATAATTGTTTCTATTAGATATTTTTTGATAATCAACAAAAAAATGTTAAGAGTGTGTGATACACTTGCGATGACGTGGCATAATGATTAATTAAATAAGAGAAAAGTGTATATAATAGCAAATTAATAACTTAAAATAAATGGAATAGCTATGGTTTGATTTAATTGTGCTCCATAGCAAACATTTGCAAAAAATTGTCAGGCGCATCTCTCCCAAATATCTCGCTCGCCACTCTCCTCCAATCTCTCGCTCGCTTCCTCACTTTTTATACAAACACAAGTGTATAAAAATTGTTTCTAATTGTATAAAGTAGAGAAAATTGTATAAATACATATATTTTTGTTCCCTTCTCTCCCCTCTTCCAGATCTCGTTCGCCACTCTCCCAAATCTCGCTCGCCACCCTCGCCTTTCTCACTTATACAAACAGAAGCGAAATGTATAAATTGTGTTTCTGTTTGTATGAAGCGTGAGAAAATTGTATATACACATGCAAGTACCTATATTTTCATCCTATACACTGATAATTATACAATAAAAATATTCTCCTGCCCGGTTTCTTTTGTCTTTCTCTCTTTTTCGTTTTATACAATTTTCAAATTGTATCTAATTTCTCTCTTTCTCGTTTTATACAATTCGATTCAATTGTATATTCCTTGTCAAGTCTATTTTGTCTTTCTCTCTTTCTCATTTTATACAAATTCAAATTGTATGTAATCGTTCTATACTCTTATAATAATACAATTCGTTTTATACACTTCATTTTTATACAGTTCTCTGCCCAAGTGTCTTTCTCTTTCTTGTTTTATACATTTTGTTTTATACAATTTGCTTCAAGTGTATATGTATAGCGAATTATACAGTTTTTATGTTTGCTATGGAGCGCAATTATGCAAATTTTGCTATAACATATAAATATGAATTTTTTATTTGCTATATGTGAAAGTTGCCCATTAAAAAATAACATTTGGCATTGGGCCGAAAATTATAAAAAAAACACATATTTAATATCTAATTTTTAAAAAAGAAAAAGAAAAAATGAAAATGTCAACCTATTCTACGCCACCTTACCCCACCCCACCCAACCCCCTTTCATCTTCATCTTCTTCCCCAAAACACATTTCTTAAATTACAAAATTTTATTCTTTTCAAATAACTTCAAGATTACTTTTTTTTCATACTAAGAGTGAAGAAGAAAGAAAATTTTGTTGGCGGTTATTCAGCTCTACATCGATGACAAAATGAAATTGATAGCTCCAAAATTATTTCTTTAAATTTTTTTTATATCATTTTTGATAAATTTAATGACCACATATGAATTTGAGTAAAAATCTTTGTTTGAAAGTTGTGATAAATAAATATCGGCTAACTATTTTTATACGTGTAAATCATTTATCTTTTTTCATCTTCTTCATACTTGTTCCTTGTTTTTACGAGATTTGAAATAAATCATACGAAGACTTTCTTTCAAATCTGAATCTTTATAGTTGATTTTCATTTATATTCATATTTGGAAGATATAATTTTTTTGTATATAAAGAAAGAAAAAAAAAACAGTGTTGGAGCTAAAATAAAGAAAGTTTTGTAAACTAAATTATGAAGAAGATGATAGATAGGGAGTGATGTGTTTTCTGTTTTGAAAAAAGTGTAAATAAAGAAGAAAATATTTTTTAAGTTAATAATGCCAAGTGTCAATAATAGAAGAAAAAATGTAAAAAAAATAATTAAAAAGACACTATTTTAAGTTTTTTCACGCGCTTCATGGAAATGCAATACACATTTTTTGCCATATCAGTATTTTGTGTCTAATAGGTACATATTTTGAACAATTTAAGTGTTCAATATGTAAAAGTCTCAGTTGAGGTGTCTATGTGAATTATACGGACAACTTTGAGGGGCAATATATGACTTAAGCCTTAAGAATTATTTCAATGACATAGTATATATAAGAAGTAGATGGATCAGTTTTTCTATACATCAAAAAACTATTTCAGTTTATAGATGATGAAGATCACTTTCGCTATACATCAAGAACTATTTCAATTACGTGACATATACGAAGGTCTAGAATAATCCAATCCCATACATGTAGAACCAATTTGATAGTTTTTTTCCCAACAGTTAAGTCTAGCAAAAGTGATGTCCAAAAAAAGTAAAATGGATTACATCCCTTCTCTGATGTTCAAACCCAATCGCCATTTGCCGCATCCAAATACCACTAAACATTATAGACCCAACAAGACTTCAGAACCATGGACCTTTATCCATAAAGCAGTTCTGTCCTTTCCATACACCTATGTTCTCATGAAGTTTCAATTTGCACATGCAAACTTGTCTTGTGATTCATCACCACACGGCAAGTCTTACTGGAGGTTCCACGACGAGAAGAGTTTCCAACTCATCATGTGATTACTCGCCACATAAAGGCACAACCGTGTACCTGGAAGGAGGTTCTAGGTTTAGCATGATTACTGAACTATTGGAAGATAGTCAATTCAAAGAACCTACAGAATGAATACAATTATCACAGCTTTGGGAAGAAGATTGCGGTCACCACCAGATAACTCCGTCAGAGTGACCAATTGCTTCGAGAGAAGAGTAATGAATCCATGCTTATGTCAACCAACCTCTTGAGAGCTAGACCACTGTTCATGGTGCAACAAAATATATCGACAATCAAGTAACCCTCAAAGCTTCGTAAACAGAACGGATCTAGCAAATAGTAACAAGCCAGAAGATTAAAAAGCAAGCAAAATTTAATACCTGTTGTTCTCTACACGCAACACCATCATTTTAGTCCCTCTTAAGCAAAGCCAACAATCAAATGGGACTAAGCCTGCACCTTCTGCATTTTGAAGGAAATAATGTTCTTTGCCCAGCTAATCTGAACTTCACATTTGGTAAGAAGGGCAGCACTATATTCAGAAAAAGTAGGTCATGCCTGCATATGGGGGAACTTATTATATGTAGCTTCATCCTAGTAAAAAGGCTGCAATTTAAACTTTACATGACCTCAGAATACAAATGTCAAATGTGTAATGATCCAGCTTCATACAGGCAATACATTAACTCGACACCACAATATCTGAGCAAAATTTGTCTGACGAAATGTAAATTTACTTGTATGCATTGGGGTTAAAATTCCTGAGAACCTTCAAGTGATTGAATCTTTTAAGAGAAATGACCTAGCAAGAAGGTTACATAATCTGTCACCTTTTAAAAGATATGTATGTTTAGAATAATATTAGCATGAACTCAATCTGTTTCTAAGTAAAACATGAATTTTGCACTCCAAACTACTATTGTTTAGAAATTTCCAGTTTTCCATTGAGGTAAATTAATAATTTTGCAACAGACACTAAGTACTTGAAACTTCAGGTAACTGAATCTACTAAACGAGCTTATTATAAGAGGTTCTTCTTCTTCTTCTTCCACTACAACAAAAAACAACTTTTAGCGGCAACAAATATGCCTATTAACAAATGACGCTAAATCTTTTACCAGCATTAGTTAATTGTCATTAGATCATAATGTCGTCACTACAAGCTTAGTGGCATTTACAAAGAGTGCTAAAATGTAATTGACACTAGTAATTGCCTCTAAAAAACATAGTTAGCAGCAATTAAGCTATTGCCGCTAAGGATTATTTTTGGTGTAGTGTTCTTTTCGTCAATCGGGGTAATCTGATATTTTTGGCAATGAAAGCAACTCTAGGGCACTAAGGATGATGAGAAAGCATATGATAAGTATAAATCAAGCCATGAATATATGAAGAAAAACCTTTCTCCTATGACAACAAGGACGGCCCCCATCAAATCACAATGGCCAGATATAAAATTAGCTGCTGAATGCATCACAAATATCTGAAAAATAGCAGACCATTTAAGATAACAAGTACCTCGAGAATGTTAACAGAAGAAGGTTCATGTTACCAGAACAAGAAGTATCTGCAAATACCTGCTGCAAGGTCCAAAGGATGGGACGATACAAGGGACATAATACTGTTATCAACCAGTACAAGAGACCCATGTGACTAAGCCATCTCAGCTATTTTATGAAAAAGATCAGAGAGGAGAAAAAACATACAAAAAAAGGAAGTCATTATCAATTGAAATTCAATAGACTTCATATCAGCAGCCATGAAACAACAGAAACAATATTTTGTAATCCAGGAGAAATGACATTTGCTTGCCAAATGAACAATAAACAGTAGTCCACAAAAGAACGACAGTACGTATATTGAGTTTTGGGTTATTACATATTCTTGTCTTCCAGGCTTTTGGGTTTACTCCAACATAATTATTACCAAATCCACCAGAGAACGACAGTATGTATATTGTAGAAGTGAACCAAAAGGTAAATTTTTCATCAGAATTATAAAGAAATGTCATTTTCTGAGTAAATAGCAAAGTATTACAACCCTCGCTCCACTAAATTGATCAAGGCACTGAGGTGATGCTAAATACTCCATCTCAACCACATATATACAACTATATGCACATAGTTGGGTACTTGTATATAAGACCAATTAAAGATAATCTAAAGCAGACCACTACAGACCACTAGAGCAAAATTTTATTAAAAATAGAATATCAACAAAAACTAAAATAGACAAAAAAGGAGAAAAATGAAACCAAACCCAGGCCTTGAGTATGTAAGCCGGAGACCATCAAAACTGACGAGAGGCAAGGTTGAGAGCTAAGGCAGAAAGAGAGCCATCAACAATAAAGAAAAATCAAAACTGAGGGAGAATAGACAGAGATAGAGTGAGTGAGGGAGAGATGATTCGGATTACCTGGTGACGACAGCCGTTGATTGGATATTCATCAACTTGAGAACTCTTCCTTTTGATGCCATACAGGAAGAGTCTTCCTCTTCTACAAAATCTCATAGAATCACTGAGTAAGGTTTTTCATATTACTTGTTGATCGAAGGCATCATGCCGTCTCCACCATTGGCTTTCTTCGCCGACGCCAACAATTCATCCACCACATCAAACACACTCACCTTCCTCTTCCGCATTGTTCCTATCAAGAACATCTAAAATCCACCACAAATCCAAAATCCCCGACGAAACAATTACAGATGCACTGAATAATCGGAGATTATGTGACTAGGTTTTTAGATTTCCATCTGTCCTAGGTTTACAAGGAGGGAGGGAACATACAAAAAGATTTTGTACTACTCTATTTAGTACCAACATTTTGAAGCTAATCTCTTCAATGGCCAACGAAAAGGTCTTCATTCCCATTTATTGTCTAATAATTTTTGAGCAAAGGAATACATCGATATTCAATTAATTGCCACTAAAGACATTTCTTTTGGTACATAGGTGGATGGCTTGTTTTCTCAATCTTGCCAGAATTGCAGGTGTATGACTTAAGTTATTTTGGATGTTAAATAATGTAGCATAATTTGCAGTTACACATCTAGTGTAAGTTAGTTTTGTTGCTCATTGCTAAAGCATGTTATATTTTAACTACTCTATACACAAGGTGGAATTGTTATTGTTACTCTATTTTAACTTTAGCTTGTCATATTTTGTTAGCTAATGTGAGGCAATGCAATCATGTTAAAAAATCTCATCTCTCTTTACAATTACAAGGTCACTATTTTAATCTCTTGAAAGGTGTCTTCTTGTAGTAACCTGAATCGCAATGGGCATTGTTCGAGGAAGTGATAATGAAGGGGTGGAAATGGAGCAACATGCAAATTAGTTTGAGACTGAGACATAGTTTTGTTGTTTTAACAAATGAGTAATCATACACATGTGTTTCATAAAGAAGTGATACCTACGAGCATTATTCATGCAATGAATATAAGGGAGGAAGAAAAGCAATCTTCATGCAATGAATAATACTACAATCAATACATTAATATTTGCAATTATTTCAATTCATTGTTGTCTCTCTTTTCATATGTAAAATATGTGATTAATGAGTCAAGATAAAAGGACTTCCTATATCTAAGATACTTTTATTGTCAATCATTTTTCTCACCAAAATGTCCATTTACTAAAATAATATTATGTCATTCAAAAATCACAAACTAAGCGGTCATCTGATTGCTGGTTAGAATTATATTATTCATGTATTAAGACTAGTATAATTAGGTGTACTCTGTTTGGTAGCATTTTATTTTGTGATTTACAAATTAAGCGCACCAAATACGAAGTTTAGTTACTTGTTTGCAATTTTTTTCATAACTAATACATGTATAAGTTACGAGGAAATTTATGAATTATTTATTCACGGCACAAGATGTAATAACTAATACATGAATAACTAATATATGGATAACTCAATACAATTAATGGCCTAAAGTCAAAACTTAATAAGATATCATAAAAATTTATTTAAAAAATCCAATTTTACCCCTTTAACTTTAAGTCATAGAGTTACAAATTTATCCTTGTAAGGATTAATTCATTCAAATAAATTTGGCAAACGTGTAACATCTTTTCCAAATTAGTAATGTGGGATTGCAAACATGTAACTAAACACCGTACTTGGTATTGGAATCTTTAGCAAATGTAACGCTTATGTTAATTTTGATATATGAATAATTCCACATTGTAATGAGCATCCAAATACCCATTAGTTTGTGATTTTCTGATGACACAATATTAACTTAAAAAATGAAAATTTTGGTGAGTTCTGATTGACAACAAAAATATGTTAACTATAGAGATCTCTTTTATCTTTATTCATCAATCGCATAATTTGCATATGAAAAGACAGACAACAAGAAGTTGAAACAACGACAAGACTTAATGTATTGATTGTAATAGTATCTTTGATATAATTCCACTAAGAAAAAATCATTAGTTTCTTATGCCTTTTCCTTCCCCTCCATATTAATTGCATGAAGATTACTTGCGAGTATGACTTGTTTGTGAAGCACGTGCTTATCATTATTCATTTGATAAAACAACACAAACTACGTCTTAGTCTCAAACTACTTTTTGAATATGCTTCCTTCATTATCCCTACCTTACACAATGTCCGTTAGCGAAACAAGTTACTACAAGAAGTCTCCTTTCTCAAAGCTAGAACATGTTCTTGTAATTGTAAAGAGGAACGATAAATTTTGATCCAACAAATATTTTTGATAACTCAAAGGAGTTTTTTTGAGCTTTAACAGTAACGTGATCACATTGTTTCACAATATCTAACATAATACGATAAGCTTAAGTTAGATAGTGGTTGAGCAAACAGTAAGAATTCCCCCTTGTACATAGATCAGTTAAAATACGATATGATTTAGTGATGAACAACAAAGCTTACTTACACTAGATGTGTAGCTGCAAATTATGCTACATTTATAACATCCAAATAACTTGAGTCACACGCCTGCTCTTCTAGGGAAGATTCTCAATAATCTTATGAAAATCAACAGATTTAACTGGATTTGATGGATCATGCAGATGCCTGTCAAAAGAGTGTGATGGTAAATAAACGGCCAAAAACAATGATAAAGGGGACATAACAGTTAAAAAGTAATATCTTCCTCATATCCTATTCTGAAGAGTGTTATTTTGAATTTCAGATTCCGTGGATGTACTCAAACTAAAGATCAGAAATTCCAGTGTACAAACTTTCATAGTCACCGGAGAGTTAAACATGCAAATTGATGACAAGACACAAGCAAACGCCAAAATCTTTATATCTAGTACATCTATAAATATTTGCTAGCCTGTTATTTTCTAATGACTGTGACTTAACCAGTCACTTCAAAAAGGGTGGTTTCTTTATCAACAAAGCATTTATTGTTGGCACTAAACAGAAAAGCAGAAAAGGACCAAACAATTTTGTCTCAGGTCACACACATTGAGGGTTCAAAACAACAATAAACAATCTACTTCTTACATTTAATTGTTTCTCCGTCAGTATATTCGTCACACTCTTCTTAATCTTAGCATCACCAGTGAAATTTGGAACCTCCTAAGAGGCTTCCACACACATTGAGGGTTCAAAACAACAATAAACAATCTACTTCTTACATTTAATTGTTTCTCCGTCAGTATATTCGTCACATTCTTCTTAATCTTAACATCACCAGTGAAATTTGGAACCTCCTAAGAGGCTTCCAAGTAATCCAATAGACATCACATAGTTCCATTATTTTCAAAAAGAAAATTAATTTACAAATTTATTAAACATTTTAATTTTATAAACCCTTCAGCCATTTCTTTTTCAGAAGGCAGTAGTGCATTCCAACACATAACCTTGAAGATGCATCAGCCAAGTTTGAAGGTATTGACATGGTGTAAATACTCTTTTAAGAAATCTAGTCGACTTCTAGGTTAAAACAAGAACATATAGAATAAAAAAAGAGAAAATGTAGAAAAAGAACTCGCTCACAAAGGATTTGGTGTGACCCAGATTGGATGACAAACATGACTGAGGGAAACACCATCATAATATAGCTGGACATTTCCATCTGCTAATTTAAGACCCCCATGTCCAAGCTACCACCTTAAACTAGAGGTAAGCACCCAAACAATTATCTGTAAAATAAATATGATTGGGCTTGATTCCCCGAAAGCTCTACTAAATCCTAGTTGGCATAGTTTTGCAAGCATCTAAATCAATCTGGAAAACCAGAAAACTTTTTGTCCTATAAGAGTAGGACTTATTCCCTCATCATTAGCTTCAACTTGGACGAGCGTTAGTGGAATCCTTTTACAATCAACTTTGACGTACCTTAAATCACACCTCATTGCGCAACCACAAATAATGATCCTAGTGATTCTAGGATATAATACTTACCATAAATCTATGGTTCTATCTGCAGTATGATATGACTTTTACCGGTTTCAAAGCCACCGACATCAAAAACTTTGTTGCAACTACTATAATCGATTGCACTAAAGTTGCCATTGAAATATAACACATCACTGACATGTCCTTTTCAGGTCAGCTTTCTAATCATGGGCCATGAAAAATCTCTTGGTCCCCTTTAACTGAGTAACCGGAAGTTTCCCTCGGTGACCATGAGAATGTGATCAGATGTATAGGAAGGATTAGCTGACAGAACTGCTTTACGGATAAAGGTCCAAGGTTCTGAAGTCTTCTAGGGTCGATAATGTTTGGTGTTATTTTGATGTGTTAATAGGATTTGAACACTGGAGAAGAAATGTAACAGACTAATTTCACCTTCTCTTTTCCAACTGTGGTAAGCCATCCCATAGACACCATACATCATTTTCCCTCGGCTCCCAAAATCCTCTTTTACAAAATCATGTCATTACACAGGTGTTATCATCCTCATCCTTAGCTAGTATTAGTCATGGAACGAACCCTAGGCAAATTACTAATAAAATTGTCCTGGAGGCCATAGAGTGCTAGGATTTGCAAACAGTATCAAAATCCAGGTAGTCTTCAATAAAATTTATACGTCTAACAATTAGAACCAAAAGATCACGTTGAATTTCCGATCAATCAAATTTATACGTCTAACAAATGATTTAATAATATTGGGGAAATGATTAGAAAATACCTAATTAATGTGAATCGATCTCCCTACAAACACTGGTAAGACGGAGAAGCCCACCGGAATCTTCATTAACCAACTTTTCCGGCAGAGATGGGCGGAGCTCCCCATGAACACTCATAAGAAGCACACTATTGAGAGTAAAGCAATTGTCACATATTTTTCTTTTACATTTTGGACTTTGATTTTACTAGACTAAATAGTAAATAAAATGCTCAAAATAGTCTATAATATATTGGGATTGGATTATTTTAGTCCTTAAATAAAAATAAGGAAAAATTGTATAAATTATTACATTTTAAAAAATAACTACTGATTATAGCGATATTTTTTGTTTATTACCATTTATAGCAATGCTTTGTTAAATTTATAATATGTATTAAAAGTAATTATGTATATAATATATATGAATTTTAATTGTTTTTTGAAATATATCATGTTTGTTTGGTAAAAAATTGTTACATTGTATTATAAGTGTATTAAAATATGTGATAAATATATTATTCATCATTAGAATTTATATTATACGTGAATAATAAATTATAATTTGTAATATCATTTTAGTCCATATAGATTACATTGTCCTTCATTTTCTCATACATTTTGAAGTTAAACTTAATATAAATTTTCTAAGTTTGAAGTTCAAAGTTGTCTTTAAACATACATTTCACTTTGAAAAAAAAGTTGGGAATGAAAATCTCAACAATTCAAAAACTATCAAATATTAATTTAATGTATAGACAAACTGATCCATATAGTACTTCATATCTAGCATACTAGAGGAAGGAAATGGCCCGTGACGTGCGTCAAATATTATTAAAAATTAAAATTATTAATATATCTTTATCAAAAAACAACATATATCAAGATAAATATGTATATTTATTTTGGGAAAAAAGCTTTTTATGCCATCGAACTTTCAGAAAAAGCTTATTGATGTCATCGTTAAAAATGTAAAATCATAGCTACTGGAATTGAGGTTAATAAGAATATTGTTTTGGTCTCCAATTTGCAAATGGTTACAGATATCTTCTGGGCTTGAACAAATATTGCCCCATGTGACCTATTCCAAATTAGATTCGAATTTATTGGGACCACACTTCCATGTGCCACTTGCAGTTTGTTCCCTTTCTTCTAAACTCTTCTAAGTTTTATCCCCCACTTTTGGTACATCACATTTAAGTTACATATTATTTTGATAATTTGTATTTGTTTATACCGAAAAATACACACTAAATTAAAATTTTAAATTTATAAATAGTAATTTTAAAATTGGATAGAATAGTAGTTTGTTTAAAGAAAAAATATGACATATGATTGCTCTGGAGAAATATCAGTTCTGGGCACAAAGGAATCAGCATATCAGGCGCAGTAACAATATATACAAAAATGTAGAAGTGAAAAAGAAGAAGAAAAGATGCAAAAATGTGTTTTTCCATTTGAAGGAAGAGGAATAATGATTCAACATTACACTATAAAAAACAAAACAAAATTCAAGCAACCCGAACCAGAAAAAAAGAAGAAGATGAAAATTTAAAAATAGGGGGTTGTTCTTGTAAGGGTGCTGCTGGTGTGTGGGGAATTAACGGTGACAAACACATTTGTAGTGATAAGGACTATTCATTGGGTCATTCCCTTCAACTGGAACTTGTTCTGCTCTGCATTTGTACTTGCATCCTCTGCATTCATTGTAAGTGCAAGTTGGAGCCACTGATCCTATCATCAATCTTCTCATATTCTTTTTCACCCATCTTTTTCCACCACCCTTTTTTCACCAATTCAAACTCACAATCAAATTCAATTCACAAAATTCAAAAAATGACTTAATTTCGTTTTCCTACCTCATAATATAACGCCCTTTGAGAATGAGGAATTAATGCTTGAATTCTTGAACCTGTGGATATAATTGAGAAATGAAATGTTATACCAATTGAAAATTGAATTGAATGAAAATAATGAATTGATAAATGAATGTGACCTTGTAAGAGTGGTAGTGATGAAGAAACTAAGATGAAAAAGAAGAGAAGAGTATAATTTTGGGCATTGTGGAGGCAAAAGAATGGGGATAAGTTTAGTTTTGTGAGGGTCAAATAGAGTATGGAAAAGATATGATAGGATGTAAAAAGAGGAAATATTGTGGTTGAATTATGAGTATAGTCTATTAAGAGATAGACTAGAATGCCCAAGTACTAAGGATTTTACATAAATATGTACGGTTCATTTCATGCTTTGCAAATATACTAATAATATAATACGAGAGAATACTAAGGATTTTGATTTCTTTAACTTATCGATCAAACTTGTGATTTTGTATTTTTTTAATAATTATTTTTAATTATTTATTAACTTTTATCTCTTATTATTTATTTATTTTGATAAATTATAAAAAAAATAAAAAAAAAATCACATACTATACCATTAATTAATTACATTAAAAAGTAAAAAAAATACAAAAATTTAAAATTTTAATTCATTATTATATAATTAATTGAAATAAAATAATAATATCATTATATCAATAATTTTTCTCTATCAATTTAAAAATAATAAGTAATTAAAAAAAATATAATTAATGAAACTCCTAGAAGTGTGTAGTAATTATGAAACACATGTTGAAACGTCACAGAATCTCTCCTACTCGTTAAGTCACTAGAAACTGCACTGCACCCAATAATTGATATATACTTTCTCCGTGTTATTTTATATCATATTTTTATTGTAAATTTAAATTAAAATGATTTTTATTTTAATTAATATTCTTTAACTTTTGTAATAAAGGATGAATATATTTTTTTAAAATTTATTAACTACTCTATTAAGGGTATAATAAGTAAAATCTAATAATTTATGCATAAATTTATAAAATAATTAATATAGCGATTCAACAATTTACGGAAAGGAATGACATATAAAATAGGACGGAAAAGTAATTTGCTCTTCATTGTGTAAAATTTATTCGCACTGAATATTTACATGAATACAATAGATACATGCTACATGTTTGAATTTATAATTCATTTTACTTAACTTTAATTAATTAATATAAATTTTACTTTAATAGATTACATAATAATAAAAATTCTATTAAATTAATATAAACACTAGATACGAATGTAAATTTGTTCTTAATTGACCGATCCAAAAGAGAATAAAAAAGTCCACATTTGGGAAATGATCATTTCTAAACTACCCGGTTTTGCAATAGTTTAGTTCAACTCCAGAAATATGTACTCCCTCTGTTTCATACTCCCCTTCTGTCATTTTCTAGTTGTCCAATTTTAACTTTTTAGTTATTATTTTTTATAAATTAAAAATAATAATATTTATTTATTATATTTTCAATTTATTCAGAGAGTCAATATTTTTTACAATAGTAGAATTTATTATGTTAATTATTTTTTTAAAAAAGGCGTATGAAGTCAACTATGAACAAGTAAATACGAACAAAAAGAGTATTAACTGAATTTTTGGGGTTCTTTTTATTATTCCAAATAATTAGATTTTTTTAAGTTCAAGATGAATAGTTTTCGTATTTGTCCTTTCTGTTGATAACTTTCGATATTTTTTAGAAGATAAATTGAACTACTTACAAAATTTATTATGTTAAAAATAATCTTTAGTGACAAGTAATTAAAAGTAATAACTTCATTGATACTTAATATGTATTTTAAATATTGCTAAAGTTTATAACAATTGAATCTAATGACAATACCTTATATGGTTGAAGACATTATCACTTTTTGTTAATGTGTATATTTATTATTGCTAAAATATTTTTGTTGTAGTAATTATGTTTATTTTTTCACAAAAAACAATGGTGAAAAATATTAATTTATAGAATATCACTAGTCACATGCGCCCGTGCTAGCACGGACGCAATATCTGTTATTTTTTATCTCACTTTATGACATAAATAAAATTTCGAGAGTTGATTAAATTTTTATATGATTTTTAAATTATTTAAGTTATTGATTGTTGTAATTTATAGTGTCTTACGTAATTTTTAAATAATATATGTGATTTTTCTTGTCCAAATATATGTGACACAAATAGAATTTCAAGAGTGAATATGTTGTTAACTATGACGTGGAACCACACATGTGAAGAAGACGTGTTGGCTGTCTCCTGTATTGTTAAGATGGAATAACTAAAATTTAAAGAAAAAATATATTTATATATTTCACGTATACGAAATTCAAATCATAAATAAGATGAAATTAATTAAAAACATCTACTAATTAAAACACAAATTTTCAATATGAAAATCTCATAAATCAATTAGTAGATGTAGAGGTCTTTAATTATCAAAAATAATAATTCATGTTAAATAATTTTCTCAGTTGTTTGGATGCATATTCGTTAAAATTAAGAAGCTTATCAAAATTAACTTATATTAATTTATCTTATTTATTTATTTTGACCGAGTTCACCAAGTAAATTCAATTGGACTAATTTTCTAATTTTTTAGACAAAGATTTGGACCTTTTTTTTTTCCAACTTTTTCAGCAGTCTATCACCTCAATTTTAATTCTTCACCCAGATGCAATTCCCAATCCAATTCGTGCGACCCAAACCTCTCCGATTCAGCCCCCCAGCCCAAATCCCTTAGCCCTGACCCGGCCCAATTTCCTTTCCCTCACAAAAAAAAACCCGAGAAAATTGAAGGAAAGGTATCCTTTAAGTCATGAATGGTGACAACGTTGACCAAAAATTGGTCAAAGAATCTTAAATAGTTGATTAAGTTAATTGGGGACTCAATTAACATTTTCAAAACTTACAATCTTTTTATAAAATACAAAACAATCCCCACTAAATAAATAAACTTTTTCACTCCATCTCTTTCAAACACATTTTTTTCTCTTGACTGGGCAAACGAGTTCTTTTTAAAATATTTAAATTGCTCCGTTCATCCAATCAGTTCTTTGACAACTTTCAATTTCCAACACCTACTTTTCAGCTTTCGATCAACTATTCTAATCATCCAAGGAAACATCGATTTGCGGGTAAAACTTTATTTTTTTATAAAAAAATTAGGGATTTTTAGTTTTTACAATTGGTTTGGTATATTTTAGTCAATCCACCTAATAGTATAGTAAATCTTCTATAGAATATCTTTTCTTAACTATAATGAAACAATAGTTTGATCCACAATACTATACAAGTTCATGACATGTCTACTGTAAATCAAAAATTATTTTTATCAAATAATATATCTATTTATCAATTCACGATCTTCTAAATAGATAATTTTATGACATGTTTATCATCTTTTCAAGATTCATTCTTATCCTAAAAAATATCTATTTATTATTTACGATCTTATATATAGACAAATAAATTTTTGACACACCTATCACGTGTTAAAAATTATTCTTATCCTAAAAGATATTTACTTATTGATCGATGATTTTTTAAATAGATAAATTATAACACATCTTCGAGAATCATTCTTATCCTAAATGATATTTACTTATCTGAATTTATTATACCAATTAATAAGCCCATATTACTATAAAAGCCAATCATGCTTTCTCTTTTAATCAAGCCTTGAAGCATAATATATTCAACGATTGAGAAATGAGGATATGGGATCATTGCATTATATTGGTGCTATCAAATGTATTCCAAAAATTGGAAAAGAAAATTTTGATGCAATGACTACATTTTCTCATTTCTCTGTTGTTGAATTTTCTCTATAACGAGGCTTAAATCCTTTATTTGTTTCGAAATGTTTATTTTGATCAATAATCTTTTGTTTTATGAGATTAAAAAACATAATATTTTTTTTGTTTATAAATATATATATTTTTTAAATTATAATACTTAAAGTCATTTATGCGAGACAAATATTCTAACTATTGAGAACATTGATATCAATATGATGTAATAACTATATTTTCTCATTTTTTAGCTACAACGAGGCTTAAATCTTTTATTTGTTTGAAAGTGCATGTTTCAATAAATAATCTTTGTTTTTGAGATTAAAAAAACAACTTAATATTTAATAGATACTTTTAAAAAAATAAACCTTTTGATTTATTTTTTTTTTAAAAAAATATTATTTTCGATGGTTGAATGTCATGTGCATGTGCCAATTTTTTAAGGTGTTTAGTTGGAGTTAGCATATGCTTTGTTTTGTTGGTATTTCTCTATCACACTTGCATTATGGTGGGGAGCTGTCCTAATCATTGGCCCAGCTTACACTAATTTATTCTTTATCATGCTAAATATTATGACATACTATCCTAGGTCGTCATCAAAATTAATTTTTATTTTATTTTTACTTGATATTCAAAGTTTATATTAAACTTTGGGATAATGCATAAATACCCCCTCAACCTATGCCCGAAATCTCAGAGACACACTTATACTATACTAAGGTCCTATTACCCCCCTGAACTTATTTTATAAGTAATTTTCTACCCCTTTTTAGCCTACGTGGCACTGGTTTGGAAGAAAAAGTCAACCATCGTTGGGCCTACAAGATAGTGCCACGTAGGCCGAAAAGGGGTAAAAAATTATTAATAAAATAAGTTCAGGGGGGTAATAGGACCTTAGTATAGTATAAGTGTGTCTCTGAGATTTCGGGTATAGGTTGAGGGGGTACTTGAGCATTATCCCTTAAACTTTTGATTAAATTTAGATCACGCACTAAAAGACTCATTAGGTGATCGCACTATTAAGATAATTTTCTTCATATTCTTGACTTAAATTTGAGATCTTTAATTAAAGATGAATTAATCACACAACTAAATATAACTCATATTAGCATCATAGGTCATTCAATATTATCAAACTAAAGGTTACAAAATCTTTGGTAGAAGTAAATTGTTGAATATAGAAAACAATATGAAATGTTTTCTGGTACATACTAAAACTGAAATAGCTAGATCAAGTGCCAACAATATAATATAATATAATAGTGACTAGAAAATTACACAAGTCACTTTCATTCTTGCTGTATATGATTGGACTTTATACATTTTCCAATTTTTCAATAACCTGCAGCAAAGAATAAAAATATATATAGTATCTTTTTTAGTTTTATATAAATTTCTGATAAGTTACCTATTAATTTGAAATTAAGTTCTTTATTTTGGTAATTTGTAACAGCAATCGATCTCCTCATCCCATCACAATTTTGCTTCTTCCTATCATCAATATAATTTTGAGCAATTTTTACATATAATAAATATAAAATTTATATTTTTATGTTATAACTATAGTTATATTTTGCATAATTATACTCCATAGCAAACATAAATATATATTTCGCTCTACATATATAAATAAAAGTTATGGCTATTCCGTTCTACATATATACAAAAAAAGCAATTGTATAATCTGTTTCGGCATACATATACAAAAATATCAATTGTATAATTTGTTTTGTATAAAGCGAGAAAGACAAAAGAAAATTGGGCAGGAAAGGATCGTATTTGTATAATCATAAGTGTATAAGACAAAAATATATGCATTTGTATTTGTATATGCAATTTTCTCTCGCTTTATACAAACAACGCAATGTATACATTTGTGTTTGTATAAGTGAGAGAGGTGAGTGAGAGTGGCGAGCGAAATCTGGGAGATGGGAGATAGAGGAACAAAAATATATGTATATATACAATTTTCTCTCGCTTTATATAAACACAAATGCATTTATACATTTGTATTTGTATAAAGGCGAGAGAGACTGGCAGCGCAACACGAGAGTGGTGAGCGAGATTCCACCAGAAAAAGAGGCGAAAATAACAACAATTTACTTTTGGGTACAATTAAATCAAACTACATTTATACCATTTAATTTAAATTAATAATTTACTATTATATATAATTTTTACTTACCTAATAAAATTCACCTTGTTTTTAAGTTCACAAATATCAATACTTTTAAAAATAATGATATGCTTGAAGTAGTATTCATTTAGAGAGGAACATTAGAAATAATTGGATGTTAAACTTCAGGGTTAAATATTTTAGATCATTCAAATACTTTAGCTTATATTATGATGTAATAATTAAATAATATCAGTCAATTCCATTATTTTAATCCCTTTCAACTAAAGAGGTCACTGAACATGATAAACTAGAGAAAACACACTTCGCATTTTATGCCTCGAGTATGCTCCTGCAGCAGCAATATCGAGGAATGGATTTTAAAAAATATTCTGAATTACTTTCACATCTTCTTATTGTTGAACGACATAACGACCTTTTGATAAAAAATCATGAAAGTCGACCTGTTGGTTTTATGTCACTCCCTGAAGTGAATCAGGCAAATTATCACCAACGAGAAAAAGGTCGTGATTTCTATCGTGGTCGTGGCTCCAATCATGATTGTGATCGTGGTCGTAAAATAAATTACAATCATGATGGTAGTCTTGCACCGAAAAATGACCAACAGTATAAAAGGAAGGGTGAGAGACAAGAAGTGATACAAAAGAAAAATTCGTAAAGTGTATGTCATAGATGTGGAAGAATGGGGCACTGGTCGCGTACTTGTCGATCATCTAAGCGTCTGGTTCAGCTTTATCAAGCATCCTTGAAAAAGGGTGATGATAATCCAGAAGCAAACTTTATCTTTGAAGATAATGTTGAGCCCATGCATAAGATTGATAATAATGCAAAAGCAAATGTTGAGCCTATGCATCTGGATGTAGCTGATTTCTTTGTATTCCCGAAAGAAAAAATAATCAGTGACGATCCTTCGATAAATTAGATAGTATCATTTTATGTTTGTTTATATTATTTGGTATGTTTGTGTTTTTCTAAATCATTGTAAATATAATAGCCTTGTTTAATAGTATTATTTTACTATGTTTATATTTGTTTTTGAAGAAAATATGGATATGCTCCAAACTTCGTTTGAATCAATGATCAATCATAAAGATATTTGTGTAATTGATAGCGGAACAACGCAAGCCATATACAAAGATGAGAAATACTTCTCTGACTTGCTTAGAAGAAAAGAAAATGTTACTACAATTTCTGGTAATTCAAAGTTAATAGAAGGCTCCGAAAGAGCTATTATATTCTTGCCTAAGGGGACAAAACTTGTTATAGAAGATGCACTGTTCTCTTCTAAATTCCCAAGAAACTTATTAAGTTTTAAAGATAGTCGCCGAAATGGATATCATATTGAGACAATAAATGAAATGAACGTTGAATACCTTGGTATTACCAAGATTGTCTAAAACCAGAAATATGTGTTAGAGAAATTATCAACTTTATCTTCTGGCTTATATTATGCAAAAATAAATACAATTGAAGCACATTCTATCGTAAATCAGAAGTTTATTGACTTTTGCGCTTTGGCATGACCAAATGGGTCATCCTGGATTAATAATGATGAGACGAATCATTGAAAACTCAAAAGAACATCCATTAAAGAACCTACAGATTCTTACATGTGATAAATTTTCATGTGCTGCTTGTTATCAAGGCAAATTGATAACTAGGCCATCACCAATGAAGGTTAACATTGAATCCCTCAATTTTTAGAACGTATACATGGGGATATATGTGGAACTATTCACCCATCTAGTGGGTCGTTTAAATATTTTATGATTCTAATAGATGCATCTTCAACATGTCTCATGTGTGCCTCTTATCATCTCGCAACCTAGCGTTTGCAAAATTATTGGCACAAATAATACGATTAAGAGCGCAATTTCCAGATTATCCAATTAAGGCAATTCACCTTGATAATGCTGGAGAATTCACATCCCAAGCTTTTTAATGATTATTGCTTATCAATAGGGATAAAAGTTGAATATCCTGTAGCTCATGTTCATACTCAAAATGGCCTTGCTGAGTCATTTATTAAGCCCTTACAGTTGATAGCAAGACCTCTACTTATGAAAAGTAAGTTACCCACTATTGTTTGGGCCATGCTATTTTACATGCAACATCACTTGGTCGTCTCAGATTGACTCATTATAATAAATGTTCTCTGTCACAATTAGACATATATGATGGGTTAATTCACCCTCCATAATTCGCTACCTTGAGCCATTGATGGAAGATTTATTTACTGCAAGATTTGCAGATTGTCGATTTGATGAAACAAATTTTTCACAATTAGGGGGAGAGAAAAAAGAACTTAAAAGTGAAATTGCATGAAAAATTTCATCATTATATCATTTTGATCCACGTTTTCCCATGTATGAACAGGTGGTCCAGAAGATCATCCATTTGCAAAACATAGCAAATCAAATGCCAGATGCATTTACTGATTTGAAAAGAATAACAAAGTCACATACTCCCAAAGTAAACGTGCCTATTTGGATTGTCGTTCCAAAAGGACCATCTACAAGTATCATGGCTTCTGAATCACAAACATGCTAGAAGCGTGGCAGACCATTAGGTTCAAAAGATAAAAATTCTAGAAAAAGAAGTACGAAAAATGACACTACAAAAGAATCTCACGAAGATAAAATTCAAGATCTGATTAATCCTGATATTTCTGAATAGATCAGTGAACCCGAGACTCAAGTGAATGAAGAACTTTCAATAAGTTCTACGGGTAATGAGATAAGTTTAGATCGATCAAAAATCATAGTTGATAATGTTTTCGCATATAATGTTGCATTTAATATTATGCAAGACAGTGATGATCTTGACCCCTTATCTGTCGAAGAATGTCGACGAAGATGTGATTGACCAAAATGGCAAGAAGCAATCAAATCATAATTAGACTCACTTGCTAAACGTGAGGTTTTTGGACCTGTTGTCCAAACCCCAAATGGTGTAAAATCAGTTGACTATAAATGTATTTTTGTGCGAAAGCGAAATGAGGGAAATGAAATTGTAAGATACAAGGCACGACTTGTAGCGCAAGGATTCTCTCAACGATCCGGTATCGACTATGAAGAAACATATTCACCAGTTATGGATACAATAACTTTTCGATATCTCGTCAGTTTATTTGTTCATGAAAATCTTGAAATACATCTAATGGATATAATTACAGCTTTCTCGAGGTTTTGAACTATAGTTCTTCTCCAACACGAAGACATTGAAATGGAGTTAAACATATACTGCGATATCTAAAGGCGACTAGTGATATGGGTCTGCTTTATGCTAACAAAGGTAGTACAAGTCTTGTTGGTTATGCAGATGCAGGTTATTTATCTGACCCATATAAGGCTCGATCTCAAACAGGCTATCTGTTCACATACGAAGGTACTACTATATCATGGCGATCTACGAAGCAGTCCATAGTCGCTACTTCTTCTAATCATGCTGAGATAATAGCCATTCATGAAGCAACTAGAGAATGTGTATGGTTGAGATCAGTTATACATTTTATCAACGAAAAATGTGATTTGAAATGTGATGTCAAGATATCTATGGTGCTTTTTGAAGACAATGTTGCATGTATAGCTCAATCAAGAGGAGGCTTCATATAAGGAGATAAAACGAAATATATTTCACCGAAATTATTCTTTAGACATGATCTCAAGAAGAACGGTGATATTGATATACAACAAATTCGTCCAAGTGATAATCAACAGATTTATCCACCAAATCTTTACCAGCCTCAACTCTTGAAAAGATAGTACAAAAGATTGGAATGCGAAGACTTAAGCATCTGAATCGTGGTCTTCATCAGGGGAAGTAAAATACGTGTTGCACTCTTTTTTCCTTAGCCTAGATTTTGTCCCACTAGATTATTCTAAATTTTTTTTAATAAGGCAACAAATAAAACGTATTGTGAATATCTATGTATATAGTCTTCAACTTTTCATTTAGATAGACATCCAAAAGGGAGTGTTGTTAGAATATATGTATGACATGTGGGCCATTCTTGAAGAGTCATCTCTCATTGTATTAATATAATGACATGTGAAAACATCATCCACACTTAGCAAATTATGGCAAGTATTACCTTTCCAAGTACTACTATATATAGGTAGTATATTTCAAAATAATGAAGAGAGGAAAAACTTTGGCATGTATTAATATACTAACTCTTGTTTGTTCTTGATTTAGTTTATTATTGTTATTAATTTGTTAACTATTTATTTTGTAACAATTTAAAGATTAACCTTAACCAATCACGATTTTGTTTGTTATCGTTTTCTTTTTTGTTAATTTTGACTAAATATTCATCATTTTTATAAATATGAACGATGATGATTTATGTCAAGGGCGGAGCTACAAGTATGAAAGAGTGGTTAGCCGAACACCCTTTATCAAAAAATTATACCGTATATATAGGTAAAAATATTGTCTAAAATGAATATATGATTAATTGAACACCCTAAGATACGACACAGGCTAGTGGTAAGCGTGTTCATTTATGAGTAAGACATATGTGGTTCGATGTATTTTTAAATACTCTTTTCATTTGTCTGTAAGAGGTCTGCGGTTCGATCTTCACTTGTAGCATTTTTTTTTTTTGAAATACACTATTTTCATTTATATGTAAGAGGTTTGTGGTTCGATCCTCGCGTGCAACATTTTTTTAAACACACACTCTTTTCAAACAAAACAGATCCTTAGTTGCTACATTTTTTTAAGGAAAAATTATATATAATAGCAAACTAATAACCTAAATTAAATGGAATAGCTAGGGTTTGATTTAATCCTGTTCCATAGCAAACATTAGCTAAAATTTGCCAGCGTCTCTCTCCCAAAAATCTCGCTCGCCACTCTCCATTCTCGCTCACCTCTCTCGCTTTATACACAGAAGTGTATAATTCTGTTTCTGTTTTGTATAAAGCGAGAGAAAATTGTATATACACATGCAAAAATGTACATCTTCGTGTTATACACTAAATTATACAATTTACAAACATTTTACTTCAAAAATTGCAGAGAAAAAGGCCAACGAATTATACAATTGCAGTGAAATACAATTTTCTCTAGCTTTATACAACAGAAGTGTATATATTGTGTTTCTGTTTTTGTATAAAGCGAGAAAAACATATATCTTCTTGCTATACACTTATAATTATGCAATATACATACATTTTAATTCGATTCAACTGTATGCAAAACAAATTATACAATTGCAGCGAAATAGGCCAGCGAATTATATAATTTAGGCCAGCAAATTATACAATTTAGGCCAGCGAATTATACAATTGTATATGTATAGCAAATTATACAGTTTTATGTTTGCTATGGAGCGCAATTATGCAAAGTTTGCTATAGCATACAAATATGAATTTTTTGTTTGCTATATGTGAAAGTTGCCCTTTTTTTAAACACAATTCTTTTTTAATAAAAAAATAAAATAGATGGCCCATATCTTCTTTATGTTTCTAGCCTTAAATGATCAATTTAATAATTAAAATTTTAATATTTTGATCCGTGTTAAGTGAATTATTAGGTATATACATTCTCAAGAAAAAATTTTGAAGATAAATTTAAAGATATTATCTACTATTATACTTTTGATTATTTCTAACTATTTTCTAGAAAATGTAAAACAGTTAAAAATCTTACTAAAATAAAAGGTAAATATTAAAAAAAGCTTTGATAATTCTCTTGAACTTTGAAACATTTAGTTGTTCGATTCACACAAAAAGTCTCAATAATTCATTTAATATGAACTAGAGAGAGTATATTCAACTAGTAGCTAAAATTATTTTTGTTGACTTTTGTCGATTAGTTTTGATTTAAATTTTAAGTTTCTGTATTATTTATTTATTAAGTGACGCGTAATTAGCTTTTAAATTTGGGTGCACCCATACATCAATATAAAAAAAAATTTATGCACTCGCTCTGCAAAAAGATATTATCGACTTTTTTAAAATTTAAACACCTTTGACGTCACTATCATAAATTATTAAATATCTCTGATTAATCATCAATAAATATTTTATAGAAATGAGTGTTTTATTCATCAATAAATATTTTAATGAACTGTCATTTTGCTTAAAAAAATAACGTAGATGACTCTGATTAATTAAGTCATTGTGTCTGTCAATACTTTAACTATAAGCTCAAATTTAAAGGATGATTTCGGTCCTTTCCCACCATAGTTTATACAAAATTTATTTATACTAAATTTATCTCTCTTTTAAGTTTAAAATTTAGCCAATTTACCGCTTTTTTTTTTTTTTAAAAAAGTCAACTCCAAATTAATTGAGATTAGTACTAAAAAACATATGTAAAACTGTGGTTAACCTATTAGTACTAGTATTATTTAACTATAACGATTTTATATAATGCCATGTTCATGTGTAAACAAATAAAAAATGGTCCTACAACACAATGAGAACATGCCCATATTTTCTGCCACCGCTATCACACTATTAATTAATTAAATATTATCTATGTCATTTCACACTCTTTAATTATTATATTCTTTTTTTAGACAAAACAAAATAAGGAAAAATAAAAAGAAATACACACATTCTTGTAAAATAATGTTTGTATGTGTGCTACTATCCCAAATATCAAGAACCAGTTTAAAGTCCAACCAATATCCTTCACATTCCAGCAAATTGTCCTACATACATGATACACCTCGTTTCGATTTATATGACGTAGAATTATATTTAAATTTAATTTTATATAAATTAATTTATTTGTTTTAATTTATATAATATAGAACTATACTCTTATGCATCTATTTATGTGATATACTTTCATATTTTTAGAATTTAATAAAAAAAAAATTAATGTTTGTAATTTGAATAAATCACATATTTTTCATATAAATATCAATTATTTATTAAAAACAAAGTAATATATTAAAATTAAATTATTATTCAATATAAAAAGATTGTCGTTTTCTTTCTAACTGACTAAAAGAAAGATTTGTTTTCAAAATTATTTTTTACACTTCAAGTAAAAAATTTAGAACTCCCAATTTTATTTTATTTTGCTTTTTAAAAATGAAATAGTTCCACTCATTTTTTCAATTTATTAACTACTAAATTTATGTAAAATTATGCAATTTCTAAATGATTGGTGTTTATATCTGTATGATGAAACTATATGTACGGAAAAACAAATGTCAGTAATCAATACATATTAATTGTTCTAAAATAAGCTTCGTTTTTTAATTCGTTTTACGTTTATTAAAATAGGCAATAAATATAAAATATAATTTACCCAGTTATTTCTATTTATTGAATTTGTTAACAACTAATATTATTAAGAATGAGATATTTTTTTTTAAATAAGGTATATCGATACTTATTTTAAGACAATTTTTTTTTAGAGCGACACTTATTTTGAGATGAAGCAAGAATCTAATATTTAAGCCGTGTATTCTTTTTCAAAATAATATTAATAAATAGCATGTTTGACAAGACACAATTTATGTTTGATTAATAAATCTTATAAACATTTTTAGACAATTAGTGTTTGATAAAAAAAAATTAAAAATGTAGTTCTAAGTATATTTTTGTTTTTAGGGAAAAACTATACATTTACTTCTGATAGCTATATTTTTCAGAAAATTTATTTTCATCATAAAGCTTGAGCAAACATTTCACTTTTTTAAAATAACTTTTTTGACCTCTATCAAATAATTATAAGTAAATTAATCACTTAAATTCCTATATAAAAACATTAAATTTGGAAATTAAGAGGATATATATCTAATGAATTCTTCCTAGACTCATTTATGACTGTTTAATCATCAATGTTAAATTGCAAATATCATTTAACGATTATTACCTCAGTATATTTTTACTTTTTCTTTTTAAGTTAAATTTATATTACTAGACATGGTCTAGTGATTTCGTATTTTATTAATAATAAACCTAATAGATCCTCAATAAAAATAGTATAAGCGGGAGACTAGATCTTACATTGTCAATTTACTTATTTTTTATATTATAAATATTAGTATATTTTACCTTTAACATGATTTGATTTTTCTTCTAATTATATTTCAAAATCTAAAATTATGTATAAATTAATATGTATTAATGACAAAATATTCATGTAAATTATTTTTTAAATCCCAAATTAAAAATGAACAAAAGAAACTTTACATAAATAAACTTCAATAATTATTTTTCCTGTTAAAATATAAATTAGGTCAGTATTATTTTATTTCCAATTCCAAAAGAAAAAGTCAGAAATTTGAAAAGCAAAAAGGAAAAAATTAAAAAAAAGGAAAGAGAAGTACTCCTATATTCTCTTCTCTCTTTACTCGTCTCTCCCAAAATCTTAAGTAGAAATTACAGACCTTTTCTCTCTCTAACAATGGCGTCTCTCTTCAGAGACCGTACTTTAGGCTATTCTCGGCGAGACTCCACCACCGCCGCCGCCGCCGCCGTGTCCACCATGTCTTTGGGAAGTGGCGCCACCAGTAGCTCTCGCTACTCAACTTCCAGCTCTGCTTTAACTCCACTTCCATCACCATTCCCTGACCTTACTCCGTCACTCTCCACTACTGACCTCCGTGAAACTGCTTACGAGATCTTTGTAGCTTCTTGCAGGACTTCCACCGGAAAAGCCTTAACCTACATTCCATCTAATTCCTCCGATCGATCTCCATCACCGTCACCATCAGCGTCGAATTCCAATTCGTCTTCACCTTCTATGCAAAGATCTCTTACTTCTACTGCTGCTTCTAAAATGAAGAAAGCTTTGGGCCTTCGATCTAGCTCCAGTTCGGGAATTAAGCGGACTGAGGGTAGCCCGGGCTCTGGTGGAAAGCCCAAGAAGCCTGTAACCATAGGGGAGCTAATGAGGATCCAAATGAAGGTTTCTGAGAATTTTGATTCGAGAATTCGTAGAGCTCTTTTGAGAATTACTGCTGGCCAGGTAGCTTAATTAGAGCTAATTTGTAGTCCCTTTGCTCTATTTAGTGTAAATTCTTTATAAAGCTTGAATTTTCTTGTGGAGTTGCATCTTACAAATTTACTGTATGACTGAATTATCACTGGTTTATGCATTTTTGTGTGTTTTTCTGGTAAATGAATGGTAATTCTCTGTAAAGTTTGCATTTTTATTGGTGGGTTGGAATTTACATGTTTGATCTGTTAGAGAATTAACACTATTTTTTTCCATTTTATATGCTTTTTGGGCATATTAACGTTTAATTGTTGATAAAGTCTTCATCTTGTGGTGAGTTGCAATCTACAAGTTCGATCTGTTAGGAAAATTGGTCAATTTATGTCATTAACGGCAATTTTTGTTTCTGCCTTTAAGAACAGAAATATTATTCAGGTTGGGGTGAATTCCGAGCACCATTTCTGTCCTTGTGGTACCAATTTGCTGGGGTTAGAGCTTTTGACCAGACTGAGGAAATTCTTCGGGGAGTTTTTCCCGGAGGATATTGGATTAAATGAATCCAAGCAGTCCTTTCTGAGAGTTGAACGTCTCTTTTATACACAACTTCAGAGCCTCCTTTCCTTTTTGGACTTGTGTATGGGTACTATGCACTATAAAGATGGGTATGTTTTGATCAGTATGTTTTGGGGTGTTAGAATTATGGGATCAAATCACCCACGGTTATGTTATACCCATTTGACATGGGCATATTAGGTGAATAATGTGTCCATTAAATAGTCCTTAATTATTCCTTAAAGGTAGCTATAAAAAAAAAAAATCCTTCCTTTAGAGATTGACTAGGAATTTTTTTTTGAGCCAGATTTTGACTATTTATTGCATTAGCAGTATCCTCATTAACAATATTATTATATTGATTTCGTGATGTGATATTATCCGCCAATCTGTGCTTCTGTGACTGAATTTAGCAGGATGTGTGGAGTTTCAGCTGTATCATTTGTCTGATGATGGACCTGCTAAATGCAGCTAAGGCCTAAATGTAGTGACTAACCTTGAGCATTATTTTTTAATGGATTTTTCTGCTCTCTTTTTATGTCATTTTGTTGAATATCCATCATGTTTGTCTTTTGCTGTAGAGTTTTTGTTTTTACCTCTTTGTCCTGTTTGCTCTATGAATCTTGTGTTCTCAGACATTTTTTCGAGTGAAACAAAAATCAGTCTTTCTGTTGCTACACTAATCAGTTCGACTTAAAAGTATTGACTTTCTTTCTACACTGTTCTTTTCAACCAATTTTTCATGTACATTTTACGCACTTTTTCATGAGCTTCGCTGATTTGTTAATGCTTAATGAATGGTTAATTTTAATACAAATTTCTAGAACAAGTCATGGTTTAATGTGCACAATACAGGTTGGGAGAAGAATCGAGTCAACTGTTCTCCCCTTGGAGCTCTTACAACAGTTCAAAGCTGCAGATTTTACTGATCAGAGAGAATATGATGCCTGGCAGAAAAGAAATCTAAAAGTTCTCGAAGCTGGACTTCTTTTACATCCACATATGCCACTGGATAAGTCGAATACTGCTGCGCAGAGGCTGCGGCAAATTATTCAAGCTGCCTTAGATCGTCCGATAGAAACGGGAAGAAACAATGAGTCGATGCAAGTTCTCCGAACAGCTGTAATGGCTCTTGCTAATAGGTCATCTGATGGATCAGTTTTTGATTCATGCCACTGGGCTGACGGTTTGCCTTTGAATCTTAGACTCTATGAGATACTTCTGGAGGCATGCTTTGATATAAATGACGAAGCGTCTATCATAGAGGAAGTTGATGAACTTATGGACCTCATAAAGAAAACTTGGGGAATTCTCGGACTTAATCAAATGCTTCACAATATTTGCTTTTCATGGGTTTTATTTAATCGTTATGTCGCGACTGGTCAAGTTGATAACGATCTGTTAGACGCTGCTGATAGTCAGCTAGCTGAAGTCGCTAAAGATGCAAAGACCACTAAAGATCCTGCATATGCTAAGATCCTGAATTCTACATTAACAGCAATGTTGGGATGGGCTGAGAAAAGGCTTCTTGCATACCATGACACTTTTGATGCTGGGAATATTGAATCAATGCCAACCATTGTATCTATAGGGGTATCTGCAGCAAGAATTCTTGTTGAAGATATTTCTAATGAGTACCGGCGGCGGCGTAAGGGCGAAGTTGATGTGGCTCGTAGTAGAATTGACACTTACATCAGGTCATCACTTCGCACTGCATTTGCACAGGCAAGTTCCATCTTCTTTTAACTTTTATTGGGAACATACCAGTTATTAGGCTTGATTTCTTTTAAACAAATTTATAGTTGCAGATTTAATCAGCAAGCAACACTTTTAACTAACTGTTTTCATAATGTTACATCAATAGTGTGTGAATTTTCCAAATTAGGATAATCAGGTGTGGATTCATAAATTTTGTAACTTCTTATGTCTGGTTTACTTTTAACATTTAAAATTGGATCTCCCCTCCATTGGATAATTATACCGTGCAAGTAGGGCAAAAACTAATTACTTTTTTTATATATAAATTGTTAAATCCTCTTTATATTAGGAGGGAGGATTCTAGTGTAATGACAAGAAGGATTCAAAAATTGGTTCAAGCTTCAGGTTCAAATCCCAAGTGACATTCTAGTACTTTTTCGAATCCCCTTGCACAAATTTCGAGTTCCGACATTTAACAGAAGTATAAGTGCAGTATGTCTGAAGGCATATGAATGTGGGTAGAATACTGCATCTATCTCCTTTACTGGAAAATACTGCATCTATCTCCTTTACCGGAAAATACTGCATCTATTTCAAATTACTCCGCTTCTGTTTGGGCTGTTCCAATCTGATTTACTTTGAGCTCCAATTTACATGATATACTTTCTATCTTGGTCATGTTCTGTCCACTGCTTTTGTTGACAGCATGTCTCTTAAGCTTTATGCAGGGTTTTTTCCCCTGTAAGTTATTCCTAAATTCTCATATTTGAGGACATAGGCTGCTAATTTTCTTCAATCCTCACTAATCCATCTCAAACTCTTATGAAGTTTTAGGTCTCTCTAAGTTTTGCCACAATTCTCATCTTTGGGGTATATTTGTAATGATTTGCTTCTACTGTCACCAGTTGCTTATAGAAAGGGCTGTGATTGTGTTCGGTGCAGTTCCTTATTTCGTAGCTTAAAAGTCAGCTTAACATGTCATCAGAATGACCATCTGAGTGCAATTTAAAACTAGAAATTTGGTTATCTTGATTGCAGTTAATGGAGAAGGCGGATTCAAGCAGGAGAGCATCAAGACACCAACCAAATCCTCTTCCTGTCCTTGCCATCCTTGCAAAGGATGTTGGTGAGCAGGCTTGTAAAGAGA
Source organism: Solanum corneliomulleri (assembly GCA_027704805.1). Taxonomy (NCBI): domain Eukaryota; kingdom Viridiplantae; phylum Streptophyta; class Magnoliopsida; order Solanales; family Solanaceae; genus Solanum; species Solanum corneliomulleri. The sequence goes on from JAKWIY010003059.1 coordinate 49,973,703, forward strand.
AGGAGATTTTTAGTCCCATCTTAAAGAGATGGCATCCTTTTGCTGCAGGAGTAGCCGTTGCCACCCTACACGTGTGCTATGGGAATGAGCTTAAACAATTTGTTTCGGGTATAACAGAATTGACACCAGATGCTGTACAAGTACTGAGAGCAGCAGATAAATTGGAGAAAGATCTTGTGCAGATTGCTGTTGAAGATTCAGTGGACAGTGATGATGGTGGAAAGGCAATTATCCGTGAGATGCCTCCATTTGAAGCTGAAGGTGCAATTGCCAACATGGTGAAAGATTGGATTAAGATGAGAATAGACAGACTCAAGGAATGGGTTGACAGAAATCTCCAACAAGAGGTATGGACTCATCAGTTTGATATTTGCTTTCAACTTCCCATCCACAAGATGGAAGCAACCATCTTATTATTTATATCTGCATCATATGGTTTGGCAAATATCTGCTGCAATCAGAAGGCAACTTTGTCTCTGCATAGGCTTATAGTGCATTTACCTTACTCAAAACCCTCAGCACTATATTTTTTGTTTTTGTGGCAAGACCCAAGAATGTATACAAGTTAAACGCTTGGAATGTCACCATTACCTAGGAAAAATCACTTCCAGAACCTCCCTATTACATAATTGTGGGTCTTGAAAATTGAGAGAATTATTCTGATTAGACCTTTTCTTACTTGAGAGGTTAAGTGACCCCATACAAGCTTCAAGAGATTTCTTAGACTTCAACAAAATTATATTATAGATAGCTGCAGACCTGTAGAAAACTGAGGTCTTCATCTCATTGGCCCTGTATGAACTTGATCGGCGCAACTCCACATTCCTGTAATTCCTTTCTGTTCCTGAACAACAGAAAAGATGATTTATTACAACCTGCCTTTAGATTTTAGAAATAGCTGATATTTTTTGTTTTTAACTACAAACAATAATTATGCCTCAGTCCCAAACAAGTAGGTCGCCAAAAATTCATCCGAGCCAACATTTTATTGTATAAAAATGAAAATGAGCAGTAGTAGAAGTTCTCTATATTTCCTTTTGGCACGAGAATCTCTTATATGGGCTAAAAGACTCCTAGAAAGTATAGGATCTCAAGTAAACATATTAACATGACTAAGCTAAATTTGCAACTAATTGGCATCGCCTATATTCCAAGCATGACTTAAATTCTTGCTTTCAGCTGTGCTTATTTTATATATTTGGTGTTGCATTCTTATCTTGTTTTCGTGATTAAAAAGGTCTGGAATCCTCAAGCTAACGAAGGAGGATTTGCCCCCTCTGCTGTTGAAGTCCTTAGGATTATTGATGAAACTTTAGACGCATTCTTCCTGCTGCCAATACCGATGCATCCAGCATTGCTCCCCGACTTAATGAGTGGCCTTGATAGATGTCTTCAGTATTACGTATCGAAGGCAAAATCTGGCTGTGGTAATTTCTAAATCTTATTGTGAATAGGACAAACAATTTTTATAAGCCTAGCATGCCCAGTAACATGTGGTGTCATTTGTAGGATCAAGGAACACATATGTTCCAACCATGCCTGCACTAACCAGATGTACGACTGCTACAAAGTTGTGGAAGAAAAAGGATAAGACACTTAATACAAAGAGGAACCCACAGGTTGCTACGATTAACGGTGATAATTCATCTGGGGTGCTGCAGTTGTGTGTACGTATAAATACTTTCCACAGAATTCGAACAGAGCTAGAAGTTCTTGAGAAGAGGATTATTACCCTTTTGAGGAATTCTGAATCAGCTCATGTAGAGGACTTCTCAAATGGGTTAGGAAAGAAGTTTGAAATCTCACCTGCTGCTTGTATTGAGGGGATCCAACAGCTCTCTGAGGCACTCGGCTATAGGATTGTCTTTCATGATCTAAGTCCAGTTTTATGGGATGGACTGTATATTGGGGAGCCATCCTCTTCTCGCATTGAGCCTTTCCTTCAAGAACTTGAGAAGAATCTGACGATCATATCAAACACCGTTAATGATAGAGTTCGGACTCGAATTATTGCAGACATAATGAAAGCATCATTTGATGGTTTCCTGGTGGTGTTGCTTGCTGGAGGACCTTCTAGAATTTTCACGCAGCAGGATTCACAAATTATAGAGGACGATTTCAAGTCCTTGAAAGATGTTTTCTGGGCAAATGGGGATGGATTGCCTGTGGATATAATAAACAAATATTCAACAACAGTGAGGGATGTACTCCCTCTTTTCCGGACTGATGCAGAGAGCCTCATTGAGAGATTCAGGCGATCAACGTTGGAAACTTATGGTTCATCTGCAAAATCTAGGCTTCCCTTGCCCCCTACCTCAGGGCAATGGAATCCAACTGAACCAAACACCCTGTTACGGGTCTTGTGCTACCGAAATGATGACGCTGCTTCCAAGTTCCTTAAAAAGACTTACAACTTGCCTAAGAAACTGTGATTAATTGGAAGGCTTGATCAAGGGAAGCAGCTCCTTTGTTTAAGATCAATCTTGACTGATGCTAGCGATGTCCCGTAATATGCTTCAGATTGAGCAATAAGATCCTCAAGCCAAGGGTATGGATGCCTTTGGACATATTTAAAGAATGCCTATTTTCTTGTATAGTATAAGTTTGGGTCTTTGATTTGTTCATTTCAGCATATTGCTTTCACAAGGTAGGAATCCAAGGCAGCAGCAGCAAGTGATTATTGGAGGTAAAAGTTTGTGGAGATTTGATCTTTTCATTTTGCTTGTTTATAGAATTTCAGGTCCCATCAACAGAGTAATTGATTTAAGATTCATTGTCTTCTACATATATCTATATCTATATATATATATTCATTTATTCCTTCTAATTTCCTATGTAGACAACAGTAATTTGGATGGCTTTTGTTAATAGTATTTATATACACTGGTATTTATTGGTATGCTATCCTAGTTTATTTTCTGATGAAGTCCAAATTTGAACACATCAGGATTGACCATGAGTGGTGTTTGTTCAGTATGACTTGGGATTGTAGTGATATGAAACACATTAAAATAAATCAACTAAGCAGTAGATAAGTGGCAGCAGACGAAACTATTTATTAAGTTCCCAAAAGAAGAAAGGATAAACTGAAAATTGTAAAGCAATATGTGAGTTTTCCCTTCTCTATGTCAACAGTTGTGTGCGCATTGGTTGGTTGTGTATATTAAACCCAATGACCTCGATTCGTTAATCATACAAAAAGCACCTAACTCTCAAGGGAATCTATCCCAAGCAACCAACGTTTCTAAACAAAAGGCAACAAAAGCTTACCAAACTCTCTAAACACTCAAATATGAGTTTTTAGTTTTCAACATCCAAAATAATCTAACCTAAATTGAACCCCTAAATGCCTATTTATAGTTTTCAAAAGTGACCCAAAATGTCCATTGGTTGAAGTTCATAAGTAGATGACTTTGAGGCAATCTGTATTGCATCAATATTCCACTAATTTTGTTTTCCTTTCTCTTATTCTTATCTGTTCCTCTTGATGCATAAAAGTCTACACAAATTACAAGCAGAAGCAAATTCAAATACGTTGTTACTAAAACAAACTTGTTTTCTTTCTGTTTAAATAGCAAACTTGAATGCAGTAGCAACTACAACAATCTCTTTAAAACCACAGTTCATAGTTTGCACTGATCCCACCAAGCCAACGACTTTACAACAACACTAAAACAACAGTAAAATACGAAAAACATTAGGGTATATACGTATTTAATATCTAAATAGAAGAAGAAAAATACTAAATACTTGATACTTTTATTAGATTACACTTTTATTAATTCAGTACAATACAAATGATGAATATTGCAAACTCCCATTACAATTATCATAATCTTATTTGAATAATAATGTTATAGAGTAGTTATCAGCACACAACTCCTTTTCCATCCATACCACTTGAACACTTGAAGTCATCATACTCTTGATTATTAGTAGTGGAAAATCTTGAAACAGCACAATCAGTGGAGAAAATACTTGAGGATGCAAATTCTTTATCCCCACCTAAAACAGGCATTTCAATTCCCATTTTCACTCTGCTCACATAATTACTTCCATAAGTTTGTCCCAATACTCCATTTACCTTCTCACTCAATGAGTAAAACTTGAACCCCAAATCCAAATGAGCAAAACAATCGTCTTCAGTAATACCATATTTGTGAATACTCGATTCCTTTTCTGTTATCGGCACCACTCTAGCTTTTATCTGGAAATTCCCTTCAACTTCAATCACAACAGAGTTAGTATCGCGATTTCTTGTGATTGTAGTGTTTGAATTTGGTTCTAAGTACTTGACCCCTTCGCGATTAGGAAGGGTGATTGATTGTCCATCGAAGGTTAAGTCTAGACGATCCAATGCATCGTTCCATCTTGATGTCTTTTTGGCACTTATGAACAATCTATGATTGTTATAGAGAATTCCAAGAGATTGTACCCAAGTGAAGTCTCTCTTCATGTTTTCGTTCCTCCTACCGATGAAATGAGCATTGATGTGGAGATTGGAATCGGTCACTAAGCAAAAATTATCGTCTTTTTTGCCATGGAAGTAGAATGTTAGTCCATCAGCTCCTACAAATCTTGGATCTTGACAAACTGCCCCTGGCTTGTTGCAGTCTGCACATCACCACAACGTCAAAATGTCAGGTTTAATGATTTCTGGATGGTCATTCAACTAATACTGTACTATCTTAGAAAGTTATCTCTCTTCATGATTCAAATTTCTTAAAAGTGACTTACTGAGATAATATCTATTAGTTTTTACTTTATTAAGTGACCATATAGGAAATCAACTCTCATAGTACTACGTCATCTATACACCGCTAGTTATATCGCTTAAAATTGTTCATAATGATAAATGCATCTTCAGGGTTAATACATTAAAGATGAGCTTATAGATTTAGGAATCATACCACAAATGGGGCTGCAAGTGACACAATCAACTTCACAAGTATTGGGACATGCACTTGGACATTGATGCTCTTGGCGGTAGCATTGAGGGTACAACTTATTCTTACAAAAGACACTTTTTCCTCCTGCAGCTTGATCTGGTGGGGGTGGTGAGTTAGGAGTAGAAGGAGGAGTAGGAGGTGTTGGCAATGGAGGCGATAATGGTAAACAGACGGGTTGACATGAGTCACAGTCAGCTATACATGAACGCGGACAATTAGCAGGGCATGCAAAGGTCTTACGATAACATTTTGGGAATTTCTTGTCTTGGCATTTTACTTTCATAGGTGAACGAGGTTTTGGTGGTGGAAGTGGTGGAGGAACACAAATAGGTTGGCATGACTCACAATCAACTATACATGTACGCGGACAATTGGCAGGACAGAAAAGGTCTTTGTGATAACATTTTGGGAAGTTCTTGTCTTGGCATTTCACTTTCTTAGGTGAACGAGGTTTTGGTGGTGGAAGTTGAGGAACACATATAGGTTGACATGAGTCACAGTCAGCTATACATGTACGCGGACAATTGACAGGACAGAAAAGATCTTTGTGATAACAACTCGCGAATTTCTTGTCTTGGCATTTCACTTTCAAAGGTTTAGGAGGTCCACCCTCAGCCAAAACCACAAGAAGGAGGAGGAGGACCGTGGCGAGAAGCCCAAAACTTGTTTGAGCCATTGAACTAAGAAAATCAATAATAGGAAGTTATTCTCAAGGGTGTAATACTTGGAATGTATATGGTCTCCTTTTATAGGTGTTAAATTTAGAAACTTAAGAGTGAAATTACCTACTTATTAAAACAATTCCATACTATTAATTCCCTCCATTTTATATGTGACATACAAAGTAGTTATTAAAGCACAAAATTAAAGAATATTTTTGGTACGTTCTGCATCTCCCGCAAGATAGAAAGTCTTCTTTACTTTCTAAAACTCTGTGCCAAATTAAAAATAGTTAATTAAATGGAGGAGTTCTATATGTTTTTGGGCCCCTTGAATCTAGCATGCATGCATGGCTACTTGGCTGTTATAACATGCCTTGTTCCTTAATGCATGGCTTCTCTTTGGGTATCAGCAATCCAAAAGTCAAGCAAAAATATGTTCAGGATCAGTTTAAGGTCGTGTTTGGCCTCAACTTCTGCATTGACATGATGATTTTGAAAAATAAATTTGGAGACAAGTTGTGTTGATTGAATTTTTAAAGCAATATTTAATTTGGAGAATGAAAACTTGTTGTTGATTGAGTTGGTTTTCGAAAATAATTTTGATTTAGCCAAGCTTCTGAAATGTCAAAAGTTCTTATAATTTGTTTCATGAAGTGAAGATGTGCTTATGATATAAGCCCTTTTGAATAATAAGCAGAGCAAATTTAATTTTAATCTTTTAGTGTTTTTGACTTTTTAAAACAAAAAACTACCCATATGAAAATATTCATATTTACCTAATTATTAACAGTAACTTCCTAATTTGACTTATAAAATACTTCTTGAGAATATCAGCCAAATTAATTGAACAAAAACCACTTATCAATAAGTTGATTTCGACTGACTAGGTCGTCTTAACTTCTAGGCCATTAAAGTCTATCGCTTGGAGACTCATATTTTTCTAGGCTCCCATTTAAAAAAAAAAACTTAAATATGTTTTTTTAAAAAAAGTGCTATGTGTACTGTGAGTGCTATGATTTCTACTAAGAAAAATGCATATGTATAAATATAACCTGATTTTCGTAAGAAATAATTTGATGCAAATATGATAAACGAAATTACTAAGTCCCCTGAAGATTCTTTAGAGTTGAGTACTTTATATATGTCGAATAGATCAAAGTATTTTTTCAGTTCAAAATAGATTTGAACCAATTGAAACATATAAAAATATTTTTGATTTCTTATTTAGTGGTAAAATATTGAGATTTAGTAGATGATGAAATTTTTTTAAAAAATATTGTTTTAACCTTGACCTTTTTTTAATCATAATAGTTATTCTGATATTGATGGTTTAGATTTGTTTTTTGAACTAAGAGTGTTAAGAGAAATAATAAAAGTAGAATATAATGATCTAATGAAAATACTCAATTAAATAAAAAAAACTTTATTTTTCAAATACACATATTGCTTATAAGATAATATTCACAATTTCTATAACTGTTGCCTCAGCCTATTTTTTTTTTTATAAAAAAAATTGATTATATCTTCTTTAAGATCAACAATATCTCAAGAGAGACTGAAATGAATTAATTATATTATCATTTGAAAAAAGATTATTAAATAAGATTGATTATAAACCAGTACTTAATGATTTTACATCTAAAATAATTAAAATTGGTCATTTTAAATAAAAGAATATGATGAAAAAAATAAAATATTAGGGTCTCTGTCTTGAATTTCATTTTAGGTCCTTAATATTACTAAGTCGACCCTGCGATTGACCAAACAAGCTATAAATTTTGTTTTGAATAAATTAATGACAATGTTTTCTCTAAACTAAACTAGCACAGCTAGAATTGTGATTGGATCACCATCTTAATAGTTCATCTTACTAATTACCAGACTTATTAGTTGACATGACACAAAACAACATGTTAGAAATCCCAAAAGTTTCATAAGAAAATTTGTCGATCGATCGAGTAGTATAATCTTGTTAATTAAACTTAATACAGGGAGGTCCTTATATATACTTGGCAAAATAATAAGTATAGGGTCCAACTTATAATTAGAACCGAGTACAAGAGTGTCCCAGGTCATTTCGTCATTATATTTTTGATAGTAATGGCAACTCATTGCTCTTATATTATGCTTTTGAATAATAAATCCAAGTATGAATATGGACCGATTATTGCTTTTTTGTTAAGCCATTCAAAATATATAATATGTTAATGTTATTAAATTAAGAACAAGTGGTTTGCTTACTTTTAGTTTTAATATTGCATTTAAACTTGTCAACAATAATATCTAAATAAGTTTGTACAAATAAAGCTGTATGTTTACTAAAGAAAGCAAAGGTGTGTTTGACTGTTTCTCCTCATTCTATTTCTTTTCTAGGGAAGTATTTATTAGGGAAACAAATTAAAGTGTCGGTAAACCTATATTATTTTAATTTCCAACATCCATATATTGAAAAATATAATGAGAAAGAAATTAAAATACATTTTTATGTCATATGTTTACTTACTTATATCTAAAAAATAAGTATAAAGCAAATAGAGTCAAATAAGTGAAAATGTAGGATCCTTTATCCTCCAAAATTACACTCAAATGGAAGTACAAGTTGTAGACCTTTTTATTTAAAAGCAACGGTTTGGAATCCAACTTTTTGAGTCACTTTTTCTTAAAAGATGTAATATATTTGAAGCTCGTTGTCACTAGATTTGTCTGGTGCGTGTTATTTTTTTTATATAATTTTTTGAGTTATTCTATAGAAGCGAGATTTTATTCTATGCACTTTGAAAGAATAGCGACTGAGAATTTTTCTTATCATAAAAGAATCACAATTGGTCAAAATATTTATTTATAGGAATATTTTCCAAATTTGTGTATTTTACAAAATCTATTGTTGTCTACTTATAAAAAAAGATCAATTTTTTTAGTGTCGTATTTAAAATTTTAAAAGGTATTGTAACATGCAATTATTATATTGAAGCTACATAAATCGTTATATCAATTTTTCAAATTTTCTTGAGTTACTTTTTATTGTTGTAATATATTTCAATTTTTTTTGTTGGTCGATCTACAAGTATGGCGATTTTTCCTTAAAAATGAATTGTTTGAACAAATTATAAAATAATAACTAATGGCTTCATTTATAAGAATCTAGAAAAATGGTATTTAAATAAGATAAATATGGAGCTTTTTTTTTAAATAAAAAAAAAAGGGGGGGGGGGGGGGGCTCACTTTGAAGTTGGCTTTAGGTTTCTAAACTAAATCAAACTGAATTCTAATTTGGGTTGGCTTTTTAGATTCTTGGTTTGATTTTGGAAATATAATTTACTTGTTTGATTTTTTGGTTTGTTTCGAATTTAGAAAAATGAAAATCGAAAAATCAAATTCTCTATATATATATATATATATATATTATATATATATATATATATATAAATTTACAAATTGCGAATATAACTTTGTTGTGTTTCTAATTATTGACGTAACCGATTAACCACCAAAATATCCAAACCAAAAAAAGAAAAACCAAACCAAACCATATTTATTTTGTTTTGGATTGGGTTACACTTCTTCAAAATAAAAAATCGAAAATCTAAATTGAATAGTATAATACCAAACTGAAAAACCGAATGCACATCCCTAACCGAATCTGCATGATGCAATATACTAAGGGAAGTGTACAAACATAGGCAAATCCATGATTTAAAGACGGTGGGTGCACCACCAATGGCTAATGAATACTAGTTAAAGCATGTCAGTCAATGTTGATTTGTATGATAATTTTATTAAGTTTAAAAATATAAAAACTAATATACTAACGTATAAATAGCAATTAAATGTCTTTACTACATAAAATTTGCTTTGTGGAGTGATGGTTTTGAACTTCACTTTGCATCATGAGGTCGTAAGTTTGAAACTAGTCATAAAAGAAAAAGGAAAGTAGCATATGAGATTCGAAACTAATCATAAAAGGAAAACAAAAGTAGCATATGGAATTCGAACCCAGTTAATCTGCCTAAAAGGTGTATTGTAGGGGTGTGTATCGGTTGGTTCGATTTGATTTTATGTATTATCAATTTGGGTTATCGATTTTCGATTTTCAATATGCTAAACCAATAACTAACCAATAAGATAATTTTTTATTGGTTTTGGTTTATCGATTTTGTTCCTTAACAGGTTCGGTTTTCGGTTATAATTAATAAGAAAATGCTTACAAAACAAATTTATGGCTTCTCTAATTAATTTGACACAACAAGACAATAATGTAACATTACAAAAGCTCATAAAATAGAAATAATAATAACAAACAGAAGCACATACATGTGTAACACAAAGAGAAATTAAGAGGAATATGGTTATTACTTTAGGTTTTGACTATTTGTATAATGTAAAGTTGTGAACTCAAAGTTACAATGAATATGATCCCCTAAAGCTATCATGAAATGGTTTAGGCCTAACCAAGTCAAGGTATCATGAAGACACTCTAGTCTACTACTACTCAAGTTATTCTTAGGAGAGCTTTATTATTCAATCCCAAGATACCATGGGAACCACCATCCCCAAGCTACCATGATCAAACATCCTTGCAACACATGACCAAGCTAAACATGAGAGAGCTTACTTCATCCATCCCAAGCTATCATGAGATTCATCATCTCAAGCTATCATGCCTTAGTCTTATCTTACCAAATCTATTACACAAGAAGTGACCATTCAATCCATCTTCAAACTTTCTATTCTAACATGCATTGATTCATTTTAGGTTCTTTAACAACCTAGAATCCATCTATGTGAGAGAACTTGCTTCTTCTATCTTGTTCATGTCTAAGTGTAAAAGAGAAAGAAAACAAAATCACAATCCCTTCGTAATGACTTCACCCTCAAAGCCCTAACAACAATGAGATACCAACTCTATAATCGATTATCAACGTCAATCTATCATGACCATGTCCAATTCCAAGTTACTTCATTCAATTAGATTATTAGAACGTAAGTGTAGGCATACATGATCACATAGGTTCAATTCTAACTTTACAAGTCAAGGCCATCCTAGATCAATTAGGCTTATTTTAATTTATATCTAGGTGATTCAATCATGATCAAATAGTATACTTTACAATTGAATTAAGAAGATCAACTTAGAACCTTCATCTTGCCTTGGCCTAAAATCACCATGATCACCTTCAACATCAAATACTAAAATTCACCATTAAAAACTCATAAAACCATCACATAATCATCATATGAACATAATTGAATGCTATCCACTAGATTGGGATCACAATCAAGGCTTACCCATAACGTAATCACAACCCTCTCTGATTGAGGTTCTTTGGATTAAAAATTGAGGAAAACTAGGAGGACTCCATGAATGGAAGAATCCATGGATAAGTAAGCTTCACATACCTTAGATTAGAGCCTTAACCCAGCTTGAAACCTTGGTTAATCCCATCCTTAAAGCAGCCCGCAATTTCTCCTCTTCTTCTTCAATGATGTTCTTGAGAGAGTTTTATGGAATGAGGGGTTTCATTTGGAGTCTAGAGTCTAAATGGCTATTTTACTGCTTAAAATACACTTCAAACCCCTAAAATAACCACCAATAATTTATCCCTAAATTACCCAAAAGACCCCTGTAACTATTGAACCATTTAATCAATTCTAATTTAACTTAAAAACGACGCGATCAAATCTGAGAAGTCACTGTGCGTCGCAGGGTCACCTCCACATGTTCTGGAAATTAATTTGAGACAGAATGATTCGCAATGGCCCCCCGTCGTAGGGAAAAAATTGCCCTTTAAGTGCAGGTTGTGCGACGTGCAGCAACCTTAACATCTTGGCTGTCCCGTAGCTTTCTTGGCCTACGTTTAGGTCCTCTTTAGGGACCCTTAGGGTGGTCCATGGAGTGTCATACTTGATTGTTTTGACCTATACATGTCATTCTATGTGTAGGAACCATAGATACTCAATTTCATCATCATACCATACCCCAAAGCTCCATAGAAAACACTACGTCTTGGATGTTTCACTTCCAAACTTCTATAACTGACTTGAAATGCTAATATTAACCATTTTAGAAATTATAAGCTCATGACGCTCATGCTAGGCTCTAGATTCACCTATTTCATTTTGGGGTCCTTACATCTAAATGTTTTTGTGAGGGTGCATGTTAACTTCAAAAAGATCATATATATATATATATAATATATATATATATTATATTATATATAGAATATATACATATCTTGAGATAGTCATATAATTTATGAGTCAAATAATGACACAAAATGTGTTTGGGTTGGTTGATTTAAGAGCAATACACTAAGGGTGTGCAAAAATCAAATCGAAAAAAGTGTTATTGGTTTATTGCAACTGGATTATTGGGTTAACAGTTTCTTAATGTTTTATAAAAAAAAATTATTGGGTTATCGATTCGGTATTGATTTTCAATATTGAATTATTAGGTAAACCAATAACTCATTAAGAGTCGAGTCCATAGTAATTTACTACTTTTACATATACATGCATATTTGTAAATATTAATCTCAATATCATAATAGTTATGTATTTGTCATTCATGCAAGGTGAAATTCATGAAATAACTTTTGATTAGTTTCTCAAGATAACTTAGGGTTGAGGATTCATGCTCCCCTATGATTATCTTACATTTATATGATTGGTTGCATGATGGTTAGGATGTGTGTTTCATTCCTTATGTAGTTTGGATTAGGTTAGTTTAGAGAAGTATTTAGTGTGAATGGTAGTATGGGATGCTATCCATACATGGCACAAGTATGACTTGAAACTACTGATGACATGACCCCTATGATATGTATGTTGAGTTTGGGTAGTGGCTATGGTTGCTTTCCATGACATGATTGACTTAAGATGATAGTTCCTTTTCAATATGAAGTAGGTCTACTAGAGACTCCTAAACGAAAATGAAAGGGAATTACGTGACTCCAAGACATGCTTAGTGTGTGAGGTAAAATGAGATGCTTCACATGCATTGCACAACTCTAATTTGAGGTGGCCTAGGGGCATAGTGCTCATATGTTATGATGAACTTAATTTCTTAATTATGATAGTTGATTATGATCAAGAATGACTAAAGAGATGTACTTAGCTTTGGTAGTAGTATGAGATGCTACCTTACCTTGCACAAGTATACTTGGAGGTGACTTGTGAAGTAGTACATTTGAGTAAGAAGGACAATGAGTTAAGTATGAACTCTTATATGAATTATGATGCTTTATTATGCATATGATATTCATGTTATGCTTATGTTTTATCTCTTATGATTTTGTCTGTCGTTGACTAACCCTTTGAGATATCTTATATTTGGTATGATAGTTTCCATACTTGGTACATTTGTACTAACACATCCAATGTAGGGTCTTGAGGATATTCAGTTGCTTTAGAGGGTAGATTTTTCAAGGCTTTCAAGATGTGAAGATTTGTGAGTCCTCATAGCATCTGAGGACACCACCTCTATGATGTCTTTTATGTTCTTTTTCTATGTTTAGACTTTTATGGGTTGTGACCCAAGACTATTGTACTCATGATGTCATAGATGGTTTTGAGACATATATTAGAAGTTTTATGAAACAATTTTGCATTATGTTTTTTAAGAAAAGTTTTAATTTCGCAGTACTTCCATATATATACAATGAATGATGTCTAAGAGCTTTTACAAGACCTTTGAGAGGTCAAATACGCTGTGTTCTGACTTGAGGGATGCCCTATCTTCTAGGGTGTACTTTGGGTCGTGACATTAGGTCCGCTTCTGTGTACAAATATCCACTTTTGAAACTGCCTGTCAAAACTTAATTCGGCTTAATTGCTTCTTTAGACAAAAATGTCTAAATAAAACATGAAAATTGGAGTTGAAAAATGAAAATGATTGAATTAAAGTACCGGCATAAAAATTTTAAGGGTCTGCAATAAGTGTTTGAGCTAAAATTTAACGATATTTTTACTTTTTTTTCCCTAATATCATATATCATCATTTATTTATATAAAGAAAAACCCTCAGCCCGATGATGTGCCACCGCCACAAGCCAGCATTCTCTTATAATCTTTTTATTTTCATAAATAGCCTTCTCCTACGTGCACTCGTACCCCTTCCTACCTAATGTAAATCTTGCCAGCTGTCATCTCTTGATTACAACTTATACCTCCACCAAATCTTCCTCATTCACTTGTTGTAACTCCCCTTTTGCGGACAACTTCTTAGTTCATTCTTTAATTCTAATAGTTATTGTCGTTCTCCTATGTTGCCTTCAACACAGTGATCAGTGTCACCATCATCCAAAAAATTTCCGCGCTCCAAACGTTGCACTTTGAATCTGCACTCTTCAAATTAAGCCTAATATCGTTAATTCACCCTGCGCTTTAATTCCCAACAACCCGTTAAAAGCATGTTAACGTTGCATCTCCCTCACCAACCTCCATTTAAGTGTCTCAAACATGGACCAGTTTATGTACAGAGCCAGAAACGATGCAAAGATTTCCTTTTTACACGGTTTAAATCTACAAAAAATAACACTACCCATCTGCATCAGAACTCAAAATAGAACATGTGTCTTCAACCGACGTCAATAGCCGCCTTACGAATTCATTTTAAACATCATCTGTCCCTCTCTTTGAAGTTGTGTATAAGGCCTCTACAAATTTGTACATCACATTTAGTTTATGTGCCCTGTTGTTGAAGATTTGCAGCACGGTAGTGCGTGTTCTCACAACCTCTGGTCCTTCCAAATTTTCTTGCCCTAAATTTAAATCATTTGCCATACAAAAATCCTACTGCAAATTCCTACTAAATATTTCTTCTTAATCTCCTCGTTTTCCACTTTTCCTTTCCAACAACTTCCCTCTTAAAGGCCTATTCGGACGGCTATAGAACAGACATGTTACACATAAACTTACATTTAGATTAAGAAAATCAATAATGGGTGTTGATCTCTGCCTTATATTGATAACCTTCAAGAACAACTCACCATTTGAATTACTATTTTAATGTCGTTATTAACCAGTGTCGTTTATAAATATCCTTCAACAAAACTTTGCCTTTTGAAATAATGATACAATTACAGTTGATACACATGAAGATGGATATATATGGAGATAAAGATGAGGATGGAGACTCGTGAAAAAAAATAGAATCCACCAACGTAGGCTTCTATTCGAGGATGAAGATTCATGAAAAAGACAGAATTTACCAATGGAGGCTTCTACTTCCTCCACCGGAACAACCACATTCCCTAAGGATCATATTGGTAACCTGCATTCCCTCTTGCATACACTTGCTTTACTATTATACTAGGAAAGCGTCTCATTACCCTTTACTCCGACCTCTACCATATTCCCATTGATCGTCTTATATGTGCTTTTAAAATTAAATTAAAATGTTGCACACTACTTTTATATGACACTCTTTCCTTTTATTAATATATGTTACGCTCTTTTCAATTCAATATTTTTTCTTCTGAAGCTTTTACACAAAACTTTTATTCTAAAGCTTTTACGCAACACTTTTACTTCTTCATCTTCCACTGCTCTCAATAAATTTTCAACTTTTATGCTCCCAAAATGCCTTTAACAATATTTTTTGCCTTCGTATTACTTGTCCAGATTGTTACTTTCGCTATAAACTGCTTACTGTTAGGATCTAATTCACACACACTTGAAGTTTTAAGAAGAAAGAGATGAGAGATCTGGAGAGAGAGAGAGAGAGAGAGAAATCTAGAGAGAGAGAAAGCAATTCGTGGTAACACCCCGTGAGTAAACTTCCACGGCGGTGGGTATATTTATATTAATATATCCGAGTATTTTTTGGTTACAGAAAATACATGGAGAATAATAGTAAAGCCTAAAATTTGGGGGGGCGCTGCCCCGAACCCCGCCTCGGATGGGGGCTCCCGCCCCCCATACCCCGGCAACCTCACCGCGTAAACAGCTATATATATATTAATCAGGCTCCACTACCTAACAATTCTCCCACTTGGAGACTGATTCAGTCACCCAAAAAAAAAAATCTCAAAAAAAAATATCTCTTCATCATCAACATCTTTACCGCACCGCAACATCTGTAGCAACAACTACAAAAGACCAACCGAGGTTTTGCATAACCCCAGTTTCCCAACATCAACACATTTCGTCAACATGTCTGCCGGGTTCTTTGCACCCTCTATCTTCTCCAAGCACATATCACCATCCTCCACTGCCCTGCGAGTGAAATGGTATCGCCTTCTGATGTGCTTTGTCTTCGAATGATAGACTGGATTTTTCACCAACTGTATGGCACTCTGGCTATCTGAGTAAAGAATCTTCTCGCTCTGCTTCTTGCCCAGTTCCTCAAGATAATCTGCCAGCCATATCATCTCTTTCCCAGCTTCCGCTATTGCCACATACTCAGCTTCAGTAGATGAAAGAGAAACACACTTCTGAAGCCTGGACATCCAAATCACTGCTGTTCCACCTATCGTGTAAATGTAACCGGAAGTACTCTTGCTCGAGTCAACATCCCCACCAAGATCAGCATCCACAAAACCCTGTAGAGTCACCGCGCCTTTGCCAAAACAAAGTGAAGTACTGGATGTACCTCTCAGATATCTCAGAAGCCACTTCACAGCTTCCCAATGCTCTTTCCCAGGGTTCGCCATGTACCTGCTAACAACTCCCACAGCATGTGCTATATCAGGTCTGGTGCAGACTATAGCATACATTAAACTGCCAACTGCTGAAGCATATGGAACAAGTGCCATCTGATCACGCTCCTCGGCAGTCTTGGGGGACTGCTCCTTTGACAATTTAAGGTGATTTGCCAATGGAGTAGTCCTGGGTTTAGCATCATTAACCCTGAATCTGCTCAGCACCTTCTCAATGTACAACTCCTGAGATAGATTTAAAGTGCCAACAGATCTATCCCGAGAAATCTTCATCCCCAAAATCTGCTTCGCTGGACCCAAATCTTTCATCTCAAATGCTGCAGACAGCCTTGTCTTCAGATTGTTAATCTCCCTCATACTAGATCCTGCAATCAACATATCATCCACATACAAGAGTAGAAAGACATATGAATCAGTGTATTTCTTGAAGTAACAACAAGGATCCTTTTCAGCTTTGTAGAATCCACTCTTGGTCATGAAAGAGTCAAATTGCTTGTACCACTGCCTTGGTGCTTGCTTTAGTCCATACAAGCTCCTGCTGAGCTTGCACACCATGTGTTCTTTGCCTGGAACCACAAATCCTTCCGGTTGCTGCATATAGATCTCTTTGTCTAGATCTCCATGTAAAAATGCTGTTTTTACATCCATTTGCTCTAGATGCAAATTCTCCGATGCAACAATACTCAACAGAATTCGAATATTGGTTAACTTCACAACAGGAGAAAAAATTTCAGCATAATCAATACCTTTCCTTTGTGAATATCCTTTAACCACTAAACGAGCCTTGAACCTTCTTTTGCCATCTGGTTCAGTCTTGATTCTGAACACCCACTTGTTCAGCAACGCTCTCTTCCCTACAGGTAACTCAGTCAACACCCATGTGTCGTTCTTCTCAAGTGACCTTATCTCATCATCCATGGCTTGCTCCCACTTGATCGAATCCTCCACTTGTAGGGCCTCATCAAAAGATTCTGGTTCCCCCTCATCAGTCAGCAATAAATAGTGTAATGAAGGTGAATACCTATCTGGTGCTCCGATGGTTCTGGATGATCTCCTTAACACCTGCTCAGGTGTAACTTGCTCCACTTCAGATTCTTCAGTAGGAGTTGGTTGATAATCTGCTTCGACATCTCTGGGGTTACTCTTTTCCAACTCAACCTCAACTCCCACTTGCTTTGTAATCTCTGGGACCTTCTGCTCTCTGTCCTTGTACAGAACAGACTTATCAAATGTCACGTCACAATGTCTTAGGATCTTCTGTTCTTGTCATCCCAAAACCTGTAACCAACAAATCAGAACCATAACCTATGAAGTAACACTTCACAGCCTTGGCATCAAGCTTGTCTCTCTTTTCTGGATCAACATGAACATAAGCAGTGCAACCAAAAGTCCTCAAGTGTGAGTACTTGAGTTCTTTTCCTGTCCATACCTCCTCTGGAATCTTGAATCCTAAAGGAACTGATGGTCCCCTGTTGATCAAGTATGCAGCTGTGCTCACAGCATCCGCCCAAAATGTTTTGGGCAGCCCACAGTGTATCCTCATACTCCTTGCACGCTCATTCAATGTTCTGTTCATCCTCTCAGCAATTCCATTCTGCCTTGCCTTACCAGGAACTGTCCTCATCAATCTGATTCCCTCAGCTGTGCAGAATGCCTTGAACTCTGATTTTTCATACTCTCCTCCATTGTCAGACCTTAGGCATTTGACTTTCAAATCGGTCTGATTCTCAACTTCAGTTTTCCACTTCTTGAAAGCTGCAAACACATCTGACTTATGCTTCAAGAAGTAAATCCATACCTTCCTGCTGAAATCATCAATGAAGGTAACATAGAATCTGGATCCTCCAAGTGATGATACTGGAGATGGTCCCCAAACATCTGTATGGACCATTTCCAACCTCACTTCTTTGGCTCTCTAGGAGTCTTTGTGAAGCTTACTCTTTTCTGTTTTCCCATAACACAGCTCTCGCAAAGACCCATATCAACAGACTTCAGACCATCTAATGCTCCTTTTGCAGCCAGCATCTTCATCCCTTTAGCGCTCATGTGTCCAAGTCTGTTGTGCCACAGACATGAACCGGAAGCACCTTCAACAACAGTGGCCATGTTAATACACCCTGCAGTGGTGTACAAAGTTCCAGATTTTGTGCCACGAGCTACTACCATAGCACCTTTCACAATCTTCCACGAACCTTTCCCAAACTCTGCTGCATATTACGTGCTATACAACTGACCAACAGAGATAAGATTTTTCTTGAGCCCATGAATATATCAGACATCCTCTTATATCCACTGGTTTCCCGAGGTAGTCTTTATGCAAACATCCCCCTTTCCTTCAATCTCTATGTCTTTATTGTCAGCAAGAAACACCTTTTGAAAATTTCCAGATTTGAAATTTTGGAACAACTCCTTTCTTGGAGACGAATGGAAACATGCACCAGAATCCAAAATCCATGATTCAACCGGGTGTTTACACTAAGGATTAGAGCATCAACAATGTCCTGTGCTGAATTTACAGAATCATTGTCATCTTTGAATTTCTGATTCTGGTTCTTCTTTGGCTTTGTACAGTTCGTCCGAAAGTGCCCTTTTTCTCCACAGTTCCAACAAGTCACGTTAGATCTGTTTTGGGATTTTCCTCGATTCTTTGATTTCGATCGACTATGTTGATTTTGGCCTTTCGTCTTACTTCTCCCCCTTCGGTCAACGATGAGAGCACTGCCCGATGAATCTCCCACTTCTCGTTTGTGAATACTTTCGCTAAGAACAACATCACGGATTTCATCAAACTTCAGTTTCTCAGATCCACGGGAACTGCTAATCGCAGCAACAACAGTATCCCAAGAATCGGGCAGAGATGACATCAAAATCAACGCCTTAATTTCATCTTCGAAATTAATATCCACAGAATTGAGTTGACTCACAATCATATTAAACTCGTTTATATGATCAGAAACGGATCCATTCTCAGACATCTGTAAATTGAACAATCTACGCATCAAATATACCTTGTTCATAGCCGATGGTTTTTCATACATGTTTGACAGTGCCTTCAACAGATCTGACGTAGTCTTCTCCTTCACGATGTTGAACGCCACGTTTCTTGACAAAGTCAACCGGATCAATCCTAGAGCCTGGCGATCCTTGAGTTTCCACTTCTCCTCCGTCATGGATTCCGGCTTCACTCCGGTCAACGGTTCGTGAAGATCTTTCTGGTACAGATAATCTTCGATCTGCATCTTCCAGAAACTGAAATCGGATCCATCAAACTTCTCGATTCCAAGCTTTGAACCATCCATCTTCAGTGATCGTGTTGAATCTCCTTAGCTCTGATACCAGTTGTTAGGATCTAATTCACACACACTTGAAGTTTCAAGAAGAAAGAGATGAGAGATCTGGAGAGAGAGAGAGAGAGAGAAATCTAGAGAGAGAGAAAGCAATTCGTGGTAACACCCCGTGAGTAAACTTCCACGGCGGTGGGTATATTTATATTAATATATCCGAGTATTTTTTGGTTACAGAGAATACATGGAGAATAAATAGTAAAGCCTAAAACAGCTATATATATATTAATCAGGCTCCACTACCTAACACTTACCTCCATTAAAATTATCGCAACAACAAACAACCTAGAACTCCAACTTTTAGTTCGCATGAAAGCCCTAATGCAGTTGTAAAACAATAAAGTTGGAGGCTTGGACTTTCTAAATATCCCGTATAAAGTAAAACTACATGGCCTCTATATTGTTGCATTATGTTCACCTTTGTTTACTGCAACCTCTCTTAAATGAACTTTTACATGAGTACAATTAATTTGAATAGTTCTCCTCTACTTAGAGGTTGTGTGTGATGTCGCCTCAAATACCTATGCACCATTCAATTATGCTACTTTATTGTAATATCTCGTAACTTGAAATAGCTAAGAAACTAAAAATAATAACTTTTGGAAAGAAAGGAAAATCTGGAAAATTTCCAGAGTTAAGAAAGTGAATTTTGGTCATTTTTCAAACAGTCATAACTCCTAGCTCAGGATGAGTTAGAGGTAGTTCATGATATTGTTGGAAAACTCTTGGAGAGATCTTTCCAACGCCTCCGAGTTTGCGCATTTTTGATATTGTAAGAGGAAAATATGTCTATCGGACGTTGGGTTGTTGGAGGAAGGCCCCAATCCGGATTCAAGGAAGGGCAAACTAGTCTTTTTACCAATTAATTTCCTATTTCGTTTTTGGAATTTATTTGGGATAAAAACAAGTTTATTTCAGTTTTAGAAAATCAAAATTACGCTTACGGATTGAAGAAGAGAGAAAAGAAGAGGGAAAGCGAGAAAAGTCAAGAATTCACCATGAACGCCAAGGTTTTGCAAATAGATTCGTCGGAGGTGATTCCTATCAAGATATGTTAGATATTTTCGTGTTGGGTTACTTCACCCACACACCTACTTGTTAATTCGGCGATTTTAATTAAGTTGGTTGAATGATACAAAGTGAAGTTCTTGAAGAACATTGTTGAATTCTTGTGGGTTGAGTTGTTACATGCCTAGAGATTATTTGATTTGTATTTTCAGGTTGTTTTCGAGTTAAATCTATTGGGTATTGAGGGTACTAATGATCCTAAGTGTTTGGGGGTAAAACCATGGAAGTTTAGAGGATTTAAAGATGAAAAACGAAGGAGAAAAGTCGGATGTTTTCTGGGAGAAGCTTGGGGCGTCACGCCTGCCAGAGCGCCATAAAAGTTCCTATGAACTTTGGCCTTTGGCGCGTCACACCAGCCAGTACGCCACAGGAAAATCTCTGAAGTTTGAGGGCTGCCCCCCGCGCCTCTCAGAGCGTCAAGGATGCCAGTTCTCCCCATTCATTCTCCATCTTTTTGTACTAGTTCCTAAGTGATGTACCCAAATTTCTTAGTTGACCCTAACACTCTAAGGTTCAATTAAACATCATAAAATCATCCATAAATATGATATCATGAACCTTGAATCCATAATTCAATTCAAGGAAAGTTAAGATAAAAGTCCAAAAAGTTAAGTCTAAAGGTTAAATAAGTAAGTCAAAGCAAAGTTTCTTAAAGTTTCAAGTGTCTTTATGAAATGTTTTAGCTTCATTTAAGGCTCAAGTTCCAAGTTAAGTAAAGAGTAAAGAGTTGAAGTGTTTTCTTCAAATAAATATAAGGGAACTAAGTATTCCCTAGAGTTGATTTAAGACTCAAGTTTCAAGCTAAGTAAAGAATAAAGAGTTGAGTTCATTTCTCAAAAGCTATAAGGAAACTAAGAGTTTATAAATATTTTTTCACATTTAAGATAAAAGGAAACTAAGATTTTCAAAAGAGTTTTGAGCAAGAAAGGGAACATTGATTCCAAGAGAGCTTTTTAAAGCTAAGTGTTGAGCAATTATCTTAACCCAAAAATGAAGTTGATTTTAAAAGTATGAGCTAAGGTATATTTTGAAAGTAGTATTGAACACCGATATGGGGATGAGAGTTCATATTAACTCAAATTTCCATGAAATCATGTAGTCATCATGGGTATTAACGGGTCATACTTTTTAGATGATCACGTAAATTAAGTTAGTGGATCCACTAAGTTAAGGAGTTCTGGCAGTGTGGGCAAGAAGTTGTATCACCACTTAGGGTCATAGTGGTGGTTAGAGAATCTCCCACAAAAACTATATTACTTTATATATATATAGTAAAGTTGAGTTTGTTATTGCATTTTCTTTAACTAACTAAGTGTTTCATTGTTCTTACAAGCTTTTATGTATATTGCATATGGCTATGTGCTTTATATTAAGTTAAGTTACTCATGAGTCGAGCAGAGCCAAGGTAAGTGTTTCTTGTTACTCTTTTCAAGCTTAAGTTTTTATTAGCATTCCAACTCGCATACTCGTACATTCAATGTACTGATGTCTGTTGGCATGCATCGTATCATGATGCAGACGTAGGTAACCAAGATCAGTATCATCCAGTGCCTCGTTGATCCAGTTGAGCACTCGGAGTCAAGTGGTGAGCCTCCTTACATTCTGGAGGACACATTTACATGCTTTTCAATTTTTATTTATAGGATGTTGTGGGTTCTGTCCCAAAATCCATCTCAGTATTATAGAGGCTTCAGGGACAAATAGACGGTCAGATAGTTTAGTTTTGAATCTCTCATTATTTGCATTATAGATATTCTATTGTGAGATTTAAGTGCTATTTTGGCCAAGACATTTATTTTAAGTTATCTTTATGAGAATGCTCCTTGTTTTATATTGAGTTAAGTCTTCCACTGAGTTAAGTAACCCGATTCAGAGATCTGTTCAAGGCTAACAATGATTATTGGGTTCCGACCACGTCTAGGGTGTAGGCTCGGGGCGTGAAATTTATACAACTTTTCCAGGAGTCTAAAATTAAAATAACCTCTAAGATCAACATGGAAACATAAAATATTAATGTTTAGTTAAAATTTTATTTTTACCCGCTTTATGTTTTAGTTTAATACGCAAAAAAAGACTGCCAGATTGCATGGTTGCCACTTTAATTTTAAAAACTTTCTTTGTGTGTATACCTGCGGATGCTTGTAACTCTATGTATATTTGGAATACATCAATGTCTTTTCTATTATTGCATTTTATGACCGTCTATGTATATTGCAGTTCCTCTCTTAGCCAGATTAGAGTTTTGACGAGTCGAACTATGACAATGAAGATTAATATGGTTTCGTGATATGAGTAGTTGAGAGAGGTAAATCATATGCAACTTTATATTACTTTTCTTCCTCAAGGTAGAGTCGTTTCTATTTTGGTTCCACTATTGGATGAGTCCTCTTCTCTCGAACAACAGTTACTCCTTCTCTCTTTGCCTGCATAATTGGGGTCATTAAGATCAAATTTCATGTTTGATAGCTTTCTCCATGGTATGCGGTCTTTGGTAACATGTCTTGTTCAAACAAACTCTTCATTGCTAATAGAGTGATAGAGAGTTGAGATAAAAAGTGAGAGCCAAGGAAAAACAATTCGTCAGGGCATACTATATCTTTCCAACCCAGTTTACCCATGTACAAGTACGTGTCGCAGATTCAGGAATAATAACAAGAGAAGGATCCATCATAAACGCGGACAGGGACACAAAAAATATTGCCTTCATTAAAAAATATGTTGTGGAAGAAGCGTTCCAGATTGTATGTGATGTAAATGTCAAATTAGACACGACATTTTGTACGCATTTCAAAATTTGCTTCAACCATTACAAAACACCCTTTTATAAATGACATGAAATGTGCAGTTTATGAACTAGTGTAACAAATGATCACGAGTAAACATAATGAGGATCACAAGCTAAATCTGAAAATATGTTTGTGTAGTAAAAGAAGGATATTTGGAGTTTTTCTGTTTGTTTACTTTGTAATAATCTTTGTTTCGAATGAATATTGACATTGTAGAACTCACTATCTTTTTTGGACTGATTGTCCAAATTGATAATTGATTTTGCATACAACTTTGAAAGCTTAGCACACACTAAACAAATATCAAGCACTTGGCTCGAACTTTCACAAAATGGTAAGGTATGCAACTTACCATCCACGAGCAATTTGGTACACTTTGTCCGTAAATGACAATCGAAGGTGCAATGTTTAATGTTCGGTGTTCCACTGGTTGGTGGCTTCATCTAACTCTTTATCGTACTGGAAAAAATCTTTATGCATTGCAGAGCTTATTTGAGAGCTAGAAGAATTCAATGACTTTAATAGTCAAGTGCATACTCAAGTGAAATTGATTATAAATAGTTCTACTCTCATTACATAAATTTGTGGTTTATTATGAGAAAAATACAGAGTTTGAAATTTTTTTTACCGTAAGGCTTTATGCATACCTTTGTAAAATTAATAAATTTTACGTTTTTTTTATGTGTGTACACTGACAGATTTATGTTACTTTTCAGTTGGAACCTTCCCAAGTTCAAAACAGAGTGTTTCTGGACATTATGCCACCCGAAACTCTTATTCTTCTTTAATTGTGCGCTTACGTGAAATTATGAATGAAATATTATGCTAACGCACATGGAGTTTGGTGGCCGACAATCTAACAATATGCTAATTTTAAATCGTAATAGTATCCTCATTACTTTGAGAATTATTTAGTTATTACTATTTGAAAAACTTAGTAGGAAAATGAATTTCTCTCTTTCAAAGCAAATGCGTTAGCCTATAAGTCAACTATTTGAGTACATTAAGACCACTTTGTGACTAACTATTTGGTATTGTATGCCTTTCAATCATCTACTAAGATAATATTTGTTTGTTATCTCTATTATTTTGAAAAATGTAATATGCTACTACTCTTTGCCTTTCTAGAAGTACTATATTACATTTTAGCACTATGAGAGTATGAATTCTTATGAGATAATCATATATTATTATAAGTGGGAAGCTCCAAAGTGAAAAGTTGAATTATCATTTTGCCCCTCTACTAAATTAAAACTTTTATAATATATATATATATATATATATATATATATATATATATATATATATATATATAATCTTCTTATTCTCATTTCAAAATCTTGACCTTTCAAATTTCTCACACAAATTTTAAAAAAATACAAATGAGTAATTATTCCTTAAAGACGAGAAATTAAAGTAGATGCATGTATCTTTAAAGGTAAATTTCATCTCTATCTTTTTTATATTTATTTTAATAGTATTTGACCTTTTAATTTTCCATGTGTCTTTTCATGTTTCCATAATTTTGTCGTATAAATTTAACTTTTCTAAGAAAAACTTTAATTTACTATTCCTACAATTCTTGTGTGTAGGAACTCTAAAATTTATTTCACTCATTAAATTTTTTTTCTTTCATCTTCCAACTTCTTTTTACATTTTCATTCATATTTTAATATATAAAAATTCTTTGTTTTATTGGTTGTACATAATTTAATCTTCTCAATATTATTTATTCTGATCAATCTTTTAACATTCGTTAAATACTCTATAAAGTGTATCATAAGGTGGGTTTGTCCAATTATTTCATTTGCCTTCTTTGGTTAGATTTCTCCTCTAAAAAGAGTCTTACTTCAGATAAATCTATTCCAATATAATTGATTTAGCTACAAATATTGACCAACACTTTTTGTATTATTGCTAAGCTAGCAACATATTCACTTTTTTTAAGTATAATATCTATTTATGAAAAGCTTCTGTTGCAATAAAATTCAAATTCAGATACAAGTTGATCTGTGAATGCCTTTGCATATTTGAACTTTGAAATGTGGACATGGACTATGCTTGGAGCACACAGGTTCATAGTTGACTGTGTGTTCGTGTAGTTTAAAATGGTATGAAATACACGTGCGTTGCACATGTTCGAGAACTAGTTTTACTAATAACAATGAAATTGATTTTGTGTAGATAGATAATGATATGGAATAGACCTGAAGAAAAAGCGATTGGCGGTTATATGGTGATTCTTTGTGGAAAGATGGTGAACAAATAAAACTAGAAGTTCTACAACTTTGTCTATAAGTTTTTTAATCTGCTCATATTGTATGTTGAAATAAAATTAATGCTATTCAATATATATTTATCTTCTGAAAACTAGTAAATCAAATAGATTAAGAATGTGGATACATGTTGACAAACTTTGATAAATTAGAGATTTCTCAAAAGATATCGAATACAGAACCTTAATTTTAATATTCTTCTGCTGTGTAAATTGTCAGACGTCATCAAATCAAAATGAACATATATTAATTTATGAGACCAAGACATATGTGCATTTGTATGCTTATAAGCTTCATAAAATACATAACATATTCAACAACACATAACCTAATTAAGTTGGTTTAGTTACGCAAAGCGCGGTCTGTTTACCTAATGTGACATCTCCATGTGTAGTCCGTAAAGATTCCAAATTGAAATTATGAACTCATTCCCTCGCTTTGCCATAAACCCCTTCTTAAAACCCTAGATGGTAGATACACTAGAAAAACATTTTCTGTAGCATTCGCGACAATCCGGCGAAATGCCAGGGCTGACTTCAGAATCCGATGACCTTGCAATGGTTCCAGTCTCGCTGGAGACGGAAAATCAACCCGTGGTCAACTACCCTCTCCGTCATGGTCTCAAATCCCCAATTCATCGACTCTCCTTTTCATGGGCGTGTGGCAATACTCTCCGAGTATCAGTTTTCCGGAAGCCTCAGTCGGAGAAGGCGGACGGAGACGGCGAGGCTGGCGGAAGAGTGGTGGAAGTGAAGCTTAGTAACTGTGGAGATGAGGAAGTTGATGCTGCAAGATGGAGGAGAATGGCCTACAGTTCGGTGACTCCTTTCGCTCTTCTTCAGAGCCGGAAACATTCTTTGTCTGCAGCATCGAGAATGTCGTTGGATATCCCTCCTTACAAGGCAGAGTGGTAAGTTTTTAAGTTCTTTCCGGATAAGTAAAATGGCGGAATGGTAAACCTGTAACTTGATTAGCTGAAATAGACCTGAAATAACCTCAAGTAGTTTTTTAATCCATATGCGTGTTTAGTATGAGAATATTCACGAGCTTAAACCATATTAAAGCAATTCTCAGTTCAGGAAATGTGAATGAACAAGTTCATCCATTGTTTTGTGTTTGAGATTGAAGGATTCTTCATTGCTTTGAAGATATTTTTCTTGATGTCCTTTCTTAGTTGGTATAACAGGAGTGTTTTCCCCCTTCCTGACCCTTCTATTTCTTTCGAGATTGTATAATAGTATTTGTGAATTCTGAGATACTTCCTCAATAAGGTAAGCTAGAGTGGTTTTCCTAAAAAAGAAAAAATCCTCGATATTGATCATCTTATAGTGTTAGTCAAAAGAGAGAAAATGTCTGTAATGTTTTGTTTTTCCAACCACTTCGATCTATTCAACCATACAACATCATATATATACATTTCCAATGGGAAGAGTTTTCTTTGTAGTGGAACACTAGGAGCTGTTTGGCCATGAAATTTATTTACTTTTTTCTGGAATAATTTTTGACATAATTTCAAAATCAGTGTTGTGGTTGTAAAATTTTCAAATCTAACTTGGGGTTGGATTCCAAATTTGAGAACGTGCTCCAAAACTTTTTGCCTCTACCCCTGTAAGGTAGAGGTAAGGCTGCGTACGTCCTAATTCCTACCTCTCCCGTCCCCGCTTGTGGGATTACATTGAGTATGTTTTTGTTGGACTTAGAAATAGTGCTCTCTTCTCTCCTTTGCAAAAAGTATAACCAAACACAACTCCATCTTCAACTTCAACTTCATAAATTTCATATAAAGTGAAAAATACTTGGAATCAATGACCAAACACCTACTAACTCTATCTAGCTATCGACCTTATCTAACTTTAGACTCAATATGATCTTTGATCTACCATACTAGCCATATAAACCTATAATGTCGCTGTAAACAGTATCTCTTGGGTGATGCAGGGGATTTGATAGATCTAATAGGCTAATTGTAATATGACATAACTGATTAGATTAGAATAGCTTTTGACAGTTTCCTCATGGTTTTTTGGTGAGCTTGTGATTATTTTTCAGCACCTTCTGGTGTTGCTTTTGCTATATATTCAGGATGTTACCATTATCCCAAAAAAAAAAGAAAATAATTTGTAATTTGAAATTTGGCATTACTGATAGATATTGGCTAACGAATACTCCCCTCAAGTTGGAACATATGCATTTTAAATGCCACCTTGCTCTGATAACTTGGCAAATTGTCGTAGTCCTAACACCTTTGTAAAAACGTCTTTTTTTGCCTCCCGAGTTGGTACATAGTTTGGTTAGCTAATAGGGAGTGGTGGAGAGGGTGATCAAGGAAGAGGAGGTGAGGAAGGTGGTGGAGTGTTGTGCGGTAGATAAAGTTGCGAGACCGATGTGTTCACTTTGGATCAAAGCTGAGGTGATGGAAACCATTATGAATTTCAAGAAAGGGAGAATTTGAGAGAAGTTTGGATGCCTCTTTCATTGTCATCATTTCAGAAAAGGAGGGTGCATCGAGCATAAAAAGATATGCACCCATAGCCTAATGGGAAGTATTTATAAGATTATTTCTAATATGCTTTCCAATAGTGTACAGAGGGTATTAGATGAGACATTGTCTACATCGCAGAATGCTTTTGTGGAGGGAAGACATATACTTGATGCAACTTTGGTGGCAAATGAAGCTGTTGACTCTAATGTTTTGATGGTACCCCAACTCCCATCTCTACCGTTAAAGCAAGATGTTTGATTACTCTTTTTGGTTGGGTTAATCTCTCTCCTGTACTTAGTGTCGATTCTTACCTAGAATTTATCAGCTACATAGATCTCTATTGTTAGCTGTTTAGATAGCTGTTTTTGCCTTTTTGGGAGCTGATATTTCTTTCTTTTGTAATCTGTGCATCTGCTTGATGCTTTGTTAATGACATTCTTCTTACTTCATAAAAAAAAAAAGAAGCTGTTGACTCTAACAGAAAGCAAAGAGTTCAGGAATTCTAGATAAGCTAGACCTTGAGCAGTCTTGTAATCATGTAAACTGGAATTCTTGGACTAAATAATGTTGAAGAAGAGTTCTAGCATTCAACAGATAACTTGGATCAAGCATCGGGTTTCCATTATTAGGTATTCCAGTCTTGTGAATGGTAACTCGCGTGTTTTCTTTGGTAGTTTGAGAGGGTTGAGACAGGGAGACCCCTTTTCACCCATGCTACTCATTTTAGTTATGGGTTTTATTTTTTTAATTATTCTCTTAATAAATTTTGAAGATATCTGACTGTTTTACCTTGTAAACCTAAGAGAAGGTGCTGCTACAAGCGTAGTGTATTTTTTCCCTATCTACAACAGGAGTTCTATGTCACATAAACTTGTTAGAAAAACGAGTTCCAAGTCCAGAAGCTTGAAGTTTCTTTCTCTAAAGAGATCTGAGAGAGTTTTATATTTAATCCATACTATAGCAGCCTGGGGGAATATGTCCTTTCATTGGGTCACTATTTGACAGTTACATTACATTTACATGTAATTAGGTGGGAGCATGTCATAGAGTACAGCAAAGAGATAAGTTCTCTTCTCAGTGATCAAAAACCGCCTCCTAAATCAATTATCGAAGATGCCAAGTCGGTAGTAAATGTGAGTAATTATCATCACACTTTTGTTTGGCTGCCCAGATTCTGACCTTCGCTATTAGTATTTATCTGGTGGCTGTGTGTGCCTGTTAGGAAATTGCAGCGCCAATGTGTCTGAAAGCTGCGTGGGAGCTATTGGAGATATTTTACATAGACAAACAATCTCAATCTTGGATTCCTGAACGGTTGCTAGATTGGTTAGCTGTATGTTCCTTTTCTATTCTGAATATGTTTCCTCGATTTTCTCCAACAGATGTCACAGATCTTATACTGTTCTTCTAACTTATTGCATGGTTCATTCATCAGGACTACAATTCCTTATTCTCGGGAACTCTACCAACTATTCACTCGAAGCTTGTGGATTTTCAGCAGGAACTTGTTGGAGTACAGGTTTAGCTGTCAATTAATATCCCTGTGAACTTTACATTTGTTGGGTCTATTAGTTGATAAATAATTACTAACAATTATTGATGAATAAATTATTAGTCACAGTTAAGTGTTCTAATTTGACTGGAGATAGATATAGACATAAAGATTAAAATTTAGTTGTATTTAAGCAGGTGTGAGCTCAATCCTAGGCTCTTTGTAATTGTGGTTTCTTGTCCTTGTAATTTTTTGGTTAGTTGCCAGCATACCCTCATTGCTGATGGATATAACTTTACCTTTCTCCAACAAAAAAAAGAAAAGAAGCAGGTGTGAGTTCAAAATTAGAGTGAATATCAGGGGTATGCAAACCTTATCCCTACCTTGGAGGTATGGAGACTATTTCTGATAGACCGTCGGCTCAGGAAAAAACATAACAAAGCAGTCCGGGAAAATAAATAAAAGAAGCGAAGAAGCCAGGACAAAATGATGTAGCATTCTGAAAAAAGAATATATACAACAAAATAATACTATAATCAAAGTACAAGAAATAACAAATAGAGATGGAAATTGAAGAACAAGAAACTATACGAGTACTGCTGCAACTACGAGTATGTAAAGGATAAGTGAGACAACACTCAACTACCTACTACTCTTCTACCCTAATTTGTGCCCTCCATAGCCTCCTTTCTAACATCATGTCCTTGATAAGATGAAACTATGCGAGGTCCTGTCTAATCACCACTCTCTGTATTTCTTCGGCCTACCTCTACTTCTCCTGAAACCATCCATAGTTAACCTCTCATACCTCCGCACTGAGGCATCCGTGCATCTCCTCGTCGCATGCCCAAATCATCTCTGCAAACTAGACATTCGAAAGGCTTTTGATCATCTCAACTGGAACAATTTATTGAAAATCTTACAGAGAATGGGCTTTGAAGCTAGGTGGATTAACTGGATCACACATTCCATCAGTTCAGTTAGATTTTCCATCCTAATTAATGGCTCCCTCAGTGGTTATTTTCCCTCACAGAGAAGTCTGAGACAAGGTGACTCCCTCTCCCCATTTCTATTCATCATAGCAATGGACGTATTGAATGATATCTTGAGGACTGCAAAGAGCAATGACTGTATTAGGGCTTCAAAGCCAATCTCAACACTGAAAATGGAGTTGAAATCTCCCACTTACACTACGCTGATGATTTCTGATCCTATATGATGCAGACAAATCTCAACTCAGAAGGCTAATTCTTATTCTGTTTGAAGCTGTCTCAGGATGCATGTAAACTGGTCAGAATTCTTTATATATCCAATCAATAAAGTTCCACAGATTCACTCTCTAGTAGAGATCTTTGGTGGAAAGTAGGTGAGCTTCGTACCATTTATTTAGGAATGCCCCTTGGAGCAAAGAACATGTCAATGGGTATTTGGAATGGGGTCCTCAAGAAATGTGAGAAGAAACTATCAAATTGGAAAAGTCAATATCTATCTCTTTGTGGGAGACTGATTCTTATTGAAACTGTTCTTGATGCTTTTGCCTACATATACGATGTCCCTATTTTCTTGCCTGCCAATGTTGCTGATAGAATTGATGCTTTAGAAGAAATTTCGTATGCTAAAAGAACTCTGACATGAAGAAATCCACTACATGAAATGGGATATTCTCTTAAACAACAAAATGACGGAAGCCTAAGCACATGCCATCTTAAAGCTCAAAACCAGAGTCTACTTAGCAAGTAGAACTGGAAACTGGCTTCAGAAGAGAAATCCCTTTGGAAGGATGTGACCAGAGGAAAATGTCGCAGGAAAACATTTGGACTACCAAACAAGTGAACATCCCTTATGGTGTCAGTATGAAGAACCATTAGATGTCTTTGGCCAATTATTCATAGTATATCCAACTTCAAAGTTGGAAATGGAAAAGAAAATTTCCTTTTGGGGAGAATGTTGAGTTAGGTCACCACCTTTAAAACAATCTTTTCCTGATATCTATAGCCCATATCAACAGCAACAAGCTACTTTGGAAGAACTGTGGAGTATGGTCAGACCAATGGTGGAATTGTAGCTTTAGAAGACACCTAAATGACTGGTAGATTGGCAGAATGACAGAATTTATATGAATATCTTAGAGCTTTTCGATGGATTTTCTACCAATTAAGATGGCTTGGTATGGTTAAAAGTCTCTTTGTTCCAATTCATGTGACACCATTTGAGTTTGGACAAAATTAAAGAAACGAAGGAAGTATGTGGTTTAAAACACTTCTTGACCATTTGTAAAATTATAAATCATTTTAATAAGTGTAAAAGAGGAATTTTAAATTTAAATTGTTTCTTATGGTAGAAAGGTGACATTCTTTTGGGGACGAACTAAAAAGGAAAATGTGCCACATATATGAGACATTTTCCTTAAGAACATAGCCCCTACAGAAGTGAAATGTTTCACATGGCTAGTGGTAGGAAAGGCATGTCTTACTCATGAAGTGTTACAAAAGAAGGGGAGAGGTGTGGCGACTAGATGTTTTTTGTGCTATGAGACTTGGGAGACAAACAATCACTTGTTCCTACACTGTGGATTCACTGCTCAATTGTGGAACATGTTTTACAGTCTCACAAAGACAGTTTGGACAATGCCTGAACATACAGCTGATGTAATGAGTTGTTGGATGAGAAGAGGGGGAAGTAAAAGTCAGAAAAAATGGTGGAGGATTATACCCATTTGCATATGGTGGTCAGTCTGGAGGGAGAGAAATGGAAGGTGTTTTGAGACAAAATTAGATCAGTCCATGATGTGAAATGGAATTGCCTAGAGACTATTTTTTTGGTGAAACAGTACTGTATATAGGAAATAGAGTCGTTAGTAGAATTTCTAGGAGCTTTCTAAATCTAGAGTGTACTTGCTTTGTAACATGTTTCTATTGGTGGCCAGCATTCCCAATGCTGAAGACTACAACATTACTAATCCTCAAAAGAAAAATGTGTTCCTTATATTGGGTCAAAGGGATTAGTAAAGGTATGTTCCCAGTCAAATCAGTCCTTAGAGAGCTCAACGAGCCACATGTTTTGCTGGAATTTTGATATGGAACGTCAAGATACCCTATAAAGTAAATTGTTTTGTTTGGTTGCTGGCAAAAAACGAGGCCCTTAATCATGACAACTTAGCATGGAGGGATTTCCGCTTATATTCCTGATGCTTCTTATGTGGAGAGCAAGCAAGACAATCAATCATCTCTTTATACAATGCAAATGGACAAATCAACTCTGGAAAACATTTATCAACTTTAGAGGCATTAGATGGGTGATGCCACTAGAATTAACTAATGTTCTAATTATCTGGAATAGAGAAGGAAATCTATCCAGTCAGAAAGAGAGCTGAAGAATTGTTCCAACCTGTATTTGTTGGACCCTTTGGAGAATAAGGAACCAAAGATGCTTTGAAGACAAAGGAAACTCTATGGAGAATTTAAAGAAGAAGGGTTTAGTGCTTTACTATTTTGGTGTAAACTAGAATGTCTAGAAAATATAGAATCTACTTTGATGTCCAAGATTACTCAAAAGTTTTTTTTCGTCCTATGGTAGTCCCTTTTGATCTGGGCACCCATACAACTTGTGTAAGTATCCTTGATGAATGTACTGTTAACCATTTTAAAAAACAAAGTACAAAGAAGGATAACTAAAGACTGAAATATATCCAAACATCTAAAGTTGGTACGGAATTTCACTTAGACACTTCATTTAAGATTTGTACCTTTTAAAACACATGTACTACGGTCCAACTATGCCATTTCAACACTTCTCGCTGACTTGGCAAGTTGCATGAATTTCACATCAAACAGGCACGTGAAAAGGCCAAAAGAACACATTTTTTTCCATTTAAGCCTAAAGTTGCAAAAACAATTTCAGAATTTTTTTCCACAATCAGAAGTTGCAGATTTTCTAAGTCCTTTTTCTTTTTGCGAATGTTATTTTTATTTTGTTTATTAGATAAATTTTAAAATAGTTTTTCCTTTTTTTCTAGATTTATTTGTTTTTAATTTTTTCATAAGCTGCGATCCCCCCCCCCCCCCAACACACACACACACACAGATCGGGTGTAGTTTTTATTCTTTTGAGAATTTTATTTTATTTTGCTTATTAGATAGATTCTAAAATAGGTTTTCCTTTTTTTTAAAAAAAAACTCAAATGTCACATATAATTAGTTAATTCACTGTTTTGCCAGACTGTAATACGCTCCTTATGTTTTTGGATTGTCAAAATCGTGTCTAATTGTACAATTTTTGGGAAGGTTGACAGTTCAATTGAAACATGTAGTTGGGGTGTCTAAGTGAATTTATGTCAACTTCGGTTGTCTATGTATGTGTTTAGATTTCAGCCATAACTAAACTATGATGGAAGAAGTAGCGCTCCCATCTTTCTGTGCTCATTTCCAATTTATTTGATCATTACAGGTTGTTGAAGATGATCCTAACTACTGGGATGCAATGTCATCAGCATTGGCTGTTGGTTGGCTGGAAACTGTGGTGAGCATATTATTTGTGGATATCAACCATTATTAATTGTTCATTCAAGTTTTGTTGCTTGTGTGATACTGTGATGTATATCAGGATTTTGTTTAAGGAGTGTGCATAAGTCTATGATTGCCAATTTTGCAGGTAAAATTGCTGCGCTTGCATGGCTCTTACCGGTTTGATCAATTATCTAGTCGAGAGGTAAGAATTTCGAACATAACCTGACAAACAAGAAAAAAAGGAGAGGCAAGAATTTTGAACTTGTGATTAGTGGCAGTCTAGCATAGCTTAATACAACCTAGATATTCACGTAACATTATATTCTTTACTTACTTTTCCCTCGTAAACAACCTGTACATCAGTTAACTTTGGAGCAGGTATTGCCACTTCCTTATATTGGTATACCTAATCATGGGGAAATGAGTTGTCTTTCAGAGCTTTGACACCTTATCAGGCTGTGTACCTTTTCTATCGAGTTCCAAAGTCTATCACTCTTTGCGTGTTTTGCCTGAGAGATCTAACTACAGGATGCACTGCCATGTAGGATGATAAAGTGAATTTTCTTGTTCTTTTTGTATCGCATTGTTCTTCTTTAGCTTCTAGTTGGCATAAGCTACCTCTTAACAGCTTGAGAGATCACTGTATATCCTCCTTTTCATCACTAATCTTTAGCATTGACACCATTATAATTTCTTATCTTTAACTAGTCAAGTTAAAGAAGATCTACAAGTAATGAGTCTCTGTGGGTAGAGGACTCTCTCTATGATTGGGCAAGTATTAGTGATATCATCAGATTAAGTCTAGGCAACTGTTCACTTGCTGATTGGGAAGCTGGTGACTGAAGTCCTGGGGAACGAGAGCAATGAGAATTTTATTTGATTGCTCTCAGATAGTTTCTGAAGTATTCCCGTCTCTCTCAAAAGGGTCTCTGAACTATGATTACAGCTTTCCTGTTTCCTCTGATTACAGCTTTCCTGTTTCCTCTTTTAACTTGTTTAGTGCTTGCTCTTAAAAGACAGAGAATGGACTGGTTGAAGCAGTTGCTGTTCTTATATCCAAGATGCCTAGAATGCGTCCTAGTCTGAGAGAAGACAATTTGGGCGAGTGTTACAAAACCAAGCCTGACTTCATGAAGGTAATTTAGGCCTTTGCTAATGATGAGTGGTCTTTACCGGACAAAATTTGATGCCTTTTTTGCTGTTAGGCTTGGGAGAAGTGGAGAACACAAATAAGTAAACTGGACTGCAGTTCCTACTGGCTTCAATGTGATCACCGGCAGACCAGAGAAGGGCTGAAAAATTTGATCCAGATCATGTTGGGAAATCCGACTGTTCTATCAAATGCAACTTTCAACTGGATGGAGCTTTTTATATCCCATTTCTTATATGTTAGACCATTTACTGCGGTCAGTTCCTCTTTCTAATTTATCTAAAACATCTAATGTTACTTTGTCGCACAATCATCCAGAAGTTGAGCCACTTTGTTGCACAATCATCCAAAAGTGGATAGCAAGAAGATTCTTTTGCTGTTATGTTTGTGCTTAAAATACACATTGTATTTTTGTGGTGTAGGGTCTAGAGAGCATGCACAATTCAGCTCAGAAGTGCATGCAAGTAAAGCCAGCTTCCATCCCCCATAAGCTGTTTGGTCTTATACTTGGAATTCTTGGAGAAAATACTGAGGTGAACCACTATATAGATATAATTTAACTTTTAGTTAATGTTTAATATGTGCAAAACTCATGAGCATATCCTATATGTTCAGGTTGTTCTAGCAGAGTGTTCAAGATCATTTGGCCCTTGGTTTGTTAGCTTTCTCTTTCTTTGTACTATTCATTTGGATGGCTTGAGTATTTCACATTTTGTTCTCCGTTTATTTATCTGATGCAAGTCTTTTTTTCCCATCTCTCAAGGATGATGGCGCATGCTGTAGAGTTGTTGACAGCTGGGAGCACTCATGCAGACATTCTTTTGCATGAAGAGCATTCCAAACTTGGAGGAGTTAGCATAGAAGAGCTGCATAGACTTGTATATGCACAAGTTCTGTCTTCTCATGCTTTAACGTGGCAAGTATGTGGAGATACAAACTTGCGCAAATGAATGCCTGATTTGCTTGTACTTGCATTATTACTTTAACTTGTTTCTAAAATAAATAAATAAATAAAAACTTAAAACTCTTCATGTATCTCCCCTTGTACGTGTGTAGGGTTCAGCTTTCACCCTAATTAAAGAAAACCAAACGACATGAGTGAGATTCAGTATGGCCCCCAAATTGTATGGGGACAAAGTTAATATGTTTCTGGATTGGAGACAGCCTATAACTTACAACTACAATTGAACACTAAAACAATTTCTAGACGCTGGAGAGCTTTTACCTATTTATTCCCTTACACAGTTTGGATACATAATGGAATTTTATAAGCTGCTTTTTCTGAACCTGTATTCTGGAAGCTCAATCTGTGGAAAAGCTAAATACTGGTGTCTGAAAACTCAGTTCAAATTTTTGTTCTTGTACTAATATATTTTGGATCTTTGTTTTTCACTTCCCTTCAGATTGCGCCAATATACCTGACTTCATGCATAAAACAAGGGATTGGATTATTGGAGAATTTGCTGTACAAGCAGCCTGTACAGCATAGCCAAATTCTGTTAAAGGTACATCTTCCAGGGTAACTTTTCTTTTGATTCCTCACCTCGTGGTTTTGCCCTCGATTATCTTTCTCTACAGTCTCATTTCAATCTAGTGTTTACTTAATAATTCTTGCTTGGTTAATGTTGCTTTTTTGTGCAGAGTATAGAGATCTGCCGCCTGTATGAACTTGACACTATAAATTCGAACATTATGAGGGTATGCAATGATTTATTCATATTGGCTGTCTTTAATCTCTGAGGTGTTAGTACTTTCTTAAGCGCAATAAAAAGGACTCTGATATGATTTCCCTGTAATGGTATGTATTTGAACTTTTGTGATTACTTTGAAAATACAAGTGCTTCACTTTCAATCTGTGTTGTTTTATTTTTATGAAAGATGATGCAGCAAAAATGTTCAAAATATTGATTGAAAATGTCTCGCAATAATTTTATAAAGCATAAGAGGGCTTTAAATAGCCAACTTAAATAAAAAGATCAGCATAATTTAAAATTCAAAAATCTAAAACATCTTAACAAACTAATCTATGCAATATAAAATTTAAAATTTTGAAAAGTAGTTTAGGTCTAAACCAAAACAATAAATTTATTATGCTTTAAGAAATTACAGCAATTTTCAACACTTCTCCTTTGCTTTAGTTGTTGCAATTTAAAAAAATTGCTCCTCTTGGGGGATAATCATAGGAGTGCTTCCAGGATTGACGGATCCTTGATTGTGCACAATGGAGGAGGAATTTACTCATATCAAACTGAGCCTTCTACCTAAAAATTGGATCAGATCACAATCCTACTCTGTTCACTTGTGGAGATTGAGAGCTGAAGAAATCTTACTTCAGATTTGAAGCTTGGTGGCTGGAAGTGGAGGGTTTCAAAGATAAAGTGAATGAATGGTGGGGTTCCTTCATTGTTAATGTCCGACCTGGATATGTCTTAGCTTAGATGCTGAAATTGTTAAAACAAAGCTAAAAGGGTGGAGCAAGAACAACAGAGGAAATTGGAAGCAGAGGAAGGAGGACATTCTTAGTCAGGTTTCTAGTTTGGAAGCTATTCTAGACCAGAGAGCCTTTGCTGATATGAATTACTTCAAAAGACAAATTTGACCATGGTGTTTGAGAAGGTGGCAAAAAATGATGAGATAGCATGAAAGCATAGATCCAGGATACAGTAGCTGAAATATGGTGATAAGAACACCACTTTTTTTCATAGAAATGCTACTGCTTACTTGAAATTTAATTGCATTAATACTTTAGAAGTTGATGGCATCACAGTCATTAATCCTGAGGAAATTGAGGAGGCAGCTCAGAATTTTTACCAAGAACTGTACAAGGAGATTGAACCTTGTAGACCTGAGCTGCAGTTGCATGAAACATCAATAGTCTCTAGTTAAACAAGTATGGCTACAAAGAGAATTTGAGGAGGAGATTCTGAGTTGTATCAAGTTGTGTATTCTGGAGAAGGCTCCTGGACCAGATGATTTTCCAGTGATTTTCTTTCTTTTTGGGAAATGTTGAAGGAAGATATCATAATAACTGTATGGTTCTTCCATCCCAACCAGGTTATGTTGAAGGAAGATATCATAAGAACTGTACGATTCTTCCATTCCAACCAGGTTTTTGGAAAAAAGCTGCAATGCCACCTTCATAGTGTTGTTATCTAAAACAAGCGCAGCTGATTTGGAAGACTACAAACCAATAAGTTTGGTAGGTGGAGTATACAAGATATTGCAAAGCTACTAGCAGAAAGGTTGTGAGCAAACTGGTCGACAAGCATCAAATGACTTTCATTAAAGGGGAACTAACTGTGGATGCAACACTCATAGCTAGTGAATGTGTGTATTCTAGAATGAGAGGAGTTGCACCTGGTGTAATGTGCAAACTTGATATTCAGAAAGTCTCTGACCATGTTAATTAGAAATTCTTATTAAATATTTTTAGGCAAATGGGATTTGGCAGTAAATGGCTGAGTTGGAGTGAGTATTGTATTATAATTGTAAAGTTCTCTGTTCTTGTCAATGGATATTGGAGAACCTGTGGGGTTTTTTTTCCATTTGAGAGGGGGTTGAGTTAGGGTTGCCCTCTATCCTCTTTCCTGTTTATTTTGACAATGAAAGGTTGTGATAACATGATAAGAATTGTACTACGCAATAGGTGGATCAACGGATTTCAAATTGGTGGAAGAGGTGAGGATGTGGACTGGGAATCAGAAGTCTAAGACTAAAAAACTAGTCTTCTGATGAAGTGGCTATGGAGATATAATGAGGAGGAAATTACCTTCTAGAAGGAGGTGATCATGGCAAAGTTCGGTGAACTAAACCCTTTGGTGCACAGAAATGGTCATATTGAACCTTTTGGGGTTGGAGTATGGAGAACTTTTAGGGATTTGTGGTTACTGATGGAAGCAAAATCTGAAATTCAAGGTGGCGGGTATGGGGACAATAGTAAATTCTGGAAAGAAGGATGGATTGACCAATTCCTCTGATGGAATCGTTTTCAAATTTGTTTTTAATTTTTAACAACCCTGATGCAAGAGTTTTTGAGTGTGGAGGACACCTCAGGAATGAGATGATGAGATCTCTATTTTAGAAGACTGCTAAATGACTGGAAAGTGGAGAGAGTGGGACATCATTACTTAAGAAATTAGGAGGCCCCCGTAGTTTTACAACATAACCATATAGGGTCTTATGGAAGCATAGCAAGAATGTGGATAAGCCCTATATTATAGAGTATATAACTTTGTCATTGGGGTCAATTTCTAGTCGCATTGAGGGTTCACAGTTAAGAACACATACCAGATAGAGATGCAAGGTGTATCTAGAAGGCCACAATACCAATGGAACTTCATTTGGAAAAGCTTGGTACCTTCTAAGGTGAAATTCTTCACATGGTTAGTGGTAAAGCTTGTCTCACTTGAGAAGTACTGCAAAAGAAAGGGATGCAGATAGCGCTCAAATGGTTTCTTTGCAACAAAACATTTGTTTCTTCATTGTGAGTTCATTGCCCATCTTTGGGAAATTTTCCTCAACCAAACTAACACTAGATGGACCATACAAGAGCACACCTCAAATGTACGTAGCTGCTGGATTAGAAGGGAAGGAAGCAAAAGTTAGAAAAGGTGGTGGAGGATGGTACTTGCCGGCATCTGGTGGACTGTTTGGAGAGACAACTTTGAGATGTTTTGAAATAGATCCAGTTCTATTCAAAAAGTCAAATGAAATTGTATTATATCTTGCTTTTTTGGTGTAAAAAAAGTTGTTTAGAGGGAACATATCAAATTGTAGATTTATTAGGCCTCTGTAAGTTGTTTTTCTTCTCTCTTGGTTACTCACTTTTTGGAGGTGGCAAGCATAACCTTAATGCTAAGGAATACAGCATTATCAATTTCAAAAAAATAAAAGAACTGCTCCTATTCAATTTTGGTTTTGGCCGTTTGTGATTGTGAATTCTTTCGAGTGTTGTTGAACAAACACACTTTTGTAACATGACTTTTCCTCTCGTTACTTCTTCTTTTTCTTTTGGTTTTGCGCATAAAAAACATCTCCAACAACCTTGTCTTGTCTAGAAGCTCTTTTGGAAGTGCTTTAATCTGGACAATAGTAGGATTTCCAAAAAATTGTTGTAAGGATTTTTCTTCCATCATAATATCCCATAATACGTAGCTCTCGAAATACGATTTCATTTTCACGGACTATTTTGATAGTTTTCACCAGGGAATTTATGTGGCAGGGCATTGAAAGAGAGATGGCTGTTTGCATGTTTGAAAATATGTTAAAATTGATAGTGGTCCTAAGTCGGTATTAGTTGAAAATAGCCCTGCGTTTTGAAAATAAGCACGAGTTAAAAAAAAATTTGAAAATATTTTAGAACTCACAAATCCCATAAAGATTAATGAGGCTCTTGATACCACTGTTGGTCAGTCTTGTCAAGCGCGCGCTCAAGCCCTGAAGCAAGACTCAAAACGTGTTGAGCAGTTTGCCTTGCTTTATGTGCGCTTCAGTGTAGTCATCAAGGTTCTGAAGCATATTTTTTTTTGTAAGTGAGCCTCTTCTGAAGAGGTGCCACTAAACAATTGATATTTCAGTATCTTAATCTTTTTTCAATTTTTTTGTTCATAAATTTGTCATTCTTGTTTATAATAATTAGTCTTGCACTAAAAACACATGTATTTGCATTTTTTTTCTCCCTTTGAGCCTTTTTCCATTAAAGCCAATGCTTTATTTTGGGCTATGCGCTTTAAGCCTCAACAGACCTTAGATTTTTTTTGTACTTTCGTCTTTGATAGCACTACTAATGGGTTTTAAAAGATGGTAGAACAACAAAATATTAAACGTGATTGACATGTCTCAATAATTTTATTAAGCATAGGAGAGCTTTTGATAGCCGACTTAAAACAAAAAATCTGCAAAATTTAAAATTTTACAAGCTAAATTATCTCAACAAACTAATCTATTCTATAGAAATTTAAAATTTAAAAAGTAGTTTAATCCTTAACTGAAGTAATTTATTATGTTCGAAGAAATTGCTGCAGTAACTCAAAGTACTTTCAACTTGTATTTCATATTTTTGATTAGATTGCTGGTGTGCATCACTGGAAACATGGGAGAAAAGGCTCTGGTGTCTTCTGGCTACAGCAAGCTCGAGATGAATTTCGTTTAAACAGAATTGCCAAGCAATTATTTGATTTCGTGGGGAAGTCTGTATCTGATGAAGGATTCAAGGTTTGTATTTCTTGGTTATAGTGGTTGAGTGCCTTGTATATTTTCGTAATTCTTGTATAACTGTGTTAACTTTTCTGTCTGTACAGTTCACATCTTTATACCCATTTCTCTAAATTGCAGTTTTTGTATGTTATGTGTGCTGAGCGTGTTTCTTGGTTCTTTTTTCCAAAAGGAATACATTCTTTAGACTGTTGGTTTGTAGACGGTTCAACTGTTTTAAGTAATTCACAGGCGTTTCATGTATCCATGTAGTCCCAGTTATCCAAGTATGCACTGTGAAAAACTTGCTATCTGATGGGTGAGATTTGATGTCCAGAAGAAATTTTGAACCTTTCATATGTCAAATATGGGTACACTACGTGCAGCTGTATAGATGGTGGTGAGCAAGCTTGACCAGGTGCTTGATTAAGGAGCTTAAGCAATGTGTGTAGCAGACTATCATGATGAAGCCTTAAGTATTGTTAAGATGATAATTGTGATTCATATAATGTTAGAAACCTCAAAATGCTATAGAAGTCCAATCTTGCTAAGCTTGTATTTTTTAGGATCTGGGTTAAAGTGAATCCTGCCCCAACAAAGAGAAGAAAAGTGAAACAATGAAATAGAACGAAGATAGCCAAAACATGGCTTGTCGTAATTAATTTGGTAGAATTGGTTCACCATTAGAGTTATCTATTTTGATTATCATGAGTCTGATTACTCTCTGAGATATTTGTTCCAAGTCAAAGTCTAGTAGTTTGGCTCTGAAGCAGCATCTCTTTTCTCATAGAATTAGCTGGCTTATTCTCTTTGATCATTCTATTATTCTTTCCCTGCAGCAATGGGAGGGTCTCATAGAGTTGCTGGGTTCTGAGTCTAGAACTGCTGGTGGACTTGAGTTTCTGAACAAGTAATTGCTTAATACTTACTCACTTTGTATTAGTGGATGTCACCTGTAAACATGGTGTCAAAGCATTTTAAAACTCTGAAGTTTTTATGTTTACTACTGCACAGGTACAGGGACTTTAGGAGATCCCTATTGCAGGTTCACGGTGATACACCCACTGATGCAGCTCGTAATGCAGCTGAAGCTCTCGTCTCTGTATGTCTGCCTCCTTTTATAATAATGAAGAATAACATTAGATTGATATAAAAATTTCACTGTGTGTATAAGATTTTGCATTTGATATCCAGTCCTGTTGATTTATAAGATGATAACTTAAGCAGCTACCATTAGAAACTGAAAATAAATTGACATGAGATTTGATAATGAAACCTGGCAGTCGGAGTGTTGTGTAGGTTCGGATTGAAATAGTTGTTAGGATGCTTATATATATTATCTAAGAAAAAAACCCTTCTGTTTGGCCCCTGAATCAATTTTCTTTTGTTTACTCTGCAGCTCATGAAAAATCCTTCCACGCCGCAACGCTTTTGGTTACCTCTTCTATATGATTCAGTGAGTACCTCTCCGACTATTGATTTAATTTTTTGCTAGACTTGCCAGATCAATTCTCTTTTTCTTTTCAAAATCATAGGTGACGAATAGGTCACATCAACGCAAGGTAGGAAGCCCACTACTAAAAGATATAAGATGATGTTTGAAAACCTATAAGATATAAGATCAATATCCCATCTTTATGTAGGGCAATGCTGGTGATTCTTGTATAATATGTTGGCTTCTAAAGACAATTATAAAAGTTTTACATGAAAGAAGATGAAGTTTATGAGTGTGTTCAATCTAGATCGCTAGTAAATATTCATGTAATTACTCTTTTCTTTTTATTTTTTTATTATTTTTGTTTTCAGTTATGGGTTTGATGTAGTGTAGCTTGATTTTATTTCCTTCTAGTTTTAAATTATGTTTCATTGGGGGTTTATATTAGTTCGCTCCTGCTCAGGCCTCAGGTTATAAATTTCTCATAAGTAAGAAAAGAAAAGAGAAGCTAGTCAGTGGGTATCTGCTCTACCATTTGATTCTGTGGATAATACTCCTGTTACTTGTGGAATACATGAATCTTAGTTCATATCAGAATTGGAACTGATATATTATGAGGGGCATTTATGATCAAGTCTTTCAAATGACAATATACCCAGTGGGTTAGAAAATTGGGTACCTGTGATGGTTGTGGATGGGTTGACGGTCTATTTATTTAATTCATGCTGAAAAGTTCACAATGCTTTCAGATTTATATGTTATTTAATAGCTGGTGCATGTTTCATCTTTGACCTCATTCCGTTTTCCTCTTTTCTTCCTGTGCAGTTGA
This sequence comes from Solanum corneliomulleri, assembly GCA_027704805.1. Classification (NCBI taxonomy): domain Eukaryota; kingdom Viridiplantae; phylum Streptophyta; class Magnoliopsida; order Solanales; family Solanaceae; genus Solanum; species Solanum corneliomulleri. The sequence goes on from JAKWIY010003059.1 coordinate 50,017,531, forward strand.
AATTGTTAATGTGGCAGGAGCGACCGTTGGTTAATGTTTCTCAAACTCAGCTTCTCTTGAATAAACTGCAAGAATTGTCCATGGCAAGATTGCGGCCAGACTTTGTTGAAGCTGACTTGCCATCTGATGCCTTAAGCTCTGTCAGGCTGGCACTTGCGACTAACCTAGGTCGTGCAATCCTCGAAGAGTGACTTTATTACCCCTGTTTTCTTGCTTGAGAGATCACTGGTTGCATCTTTCCGACCATTACTTGCAGCAGAAAACAAAATCCGGACTACCCATTTTGTCATTTGTTTCTTTTCTTGAAAGGGTTAACTTGAAAAGCTACATATGTGAAGCTGACACTGCATAACGAATGGTCTTGCCCCCTCTGAGCCACTTCTGTCACCTACATGCTGCAGAATTAGACAGAGCTAAACCCCCGTTGAAAGCGTTCGGATGAGAACTTCAGGCTATGGAATACTAGCTTGACATGAGTGAAGACGTGTATAAGTTTTCCTTAGAGATCCTTTATTTATTTTTTTTTCTTTCTGGATTTGGGGTGGGGTGGGATTGGTGTACCTACAATGTATATGCTTTTGTAAACCACCACGAATGCCCCTGCCCATTACCTGATTAACGTGTTGAGATAGAACTCTGTAAAGAGTTGTTGGCTAATTGTAATAATCATGTTCTATATTTGTTTTGACCATTTTTATCATGTCTTGTCGTTATTCTAAAGGGTCATTTGATCGCTGTTTTGAAACAGTAATTCCAACATTAAGGGGTCGTTTGTTTGGCAACAAAGTATTCCAGGATTACTAAATCTGGGATAATTTATTCCACTATATATATGGGATCAATATGATATAAATGATACAACCAAATGAAATACAATTTTATTCCATCACATTTTCTTTTCATCCTTCACACCACATGATTCCTAAGTTGATAAGAGTGTTTGGTTGGACGCAAGTAAAAAAGTAGTCACCATATACTAACACAACTGTCACGTCCCGAACTACTTTCGTGACGCGGACGCGGAACCTAGAACCACAAGTGATCTCAAGCTAACCCAGCTAGCATGATCATGAGCATACTAAAGATAATAAACTGTTACGGAAGCTAAATCATGAATTATAATGAAAAGATGGGGAATATCCATATGCTGAAATTGAGATATATGAAAAATCGATGAGTTTAATACAATAAATACTAACTCACTATTAAGCTGAAATTATGTCTGAAAATATCTTCTAAACTGGACTAGAAATACTGGGACAAGCCCCAGCTAAATCTAGCAAACACTGAAACTAAATGACTAAAGACTGAAATCAAACTCATGACTGTTGTCCTCGAAAAATGAGGACTCACCACTAAATCTGCTTAACTGGAGATCGGGAAATCAATCTTTGCGTGGTCTGGATGCTGAGAAGATGTAGCGCACGTATGTGTTAGTACTTGAAAGGTACTGAGCATGTAGGATAGAGTAAAGCTGAAATAAAACATAACTGAACAAGCATAAAAGCAAGTATAATAATCCGACATGATAAACTGACTTCTGAGCTAATTGAATGCAATGACCAATTTATAACATGCTGAAACTGAATACTGAATATACTGATAAATGGTTAATGTAGAGAGTCTGACTGAACTGTGGGAGCTATTAATAACCGATAATATAATCAAATGAGTAAATGGTTGGAGTCCGATGTATACGCCCCATCGAGAGGACCCAATATACCCTGCCAGAGGTATAAAGGCATGTTGGCGTGATCACTAAACTGATTGCCTACAGAGGGGATTCTTGGCTAGTAATTCTGGGACTAATTGGGTACGCTGAACCCTAGTCCAACTCGGTATTATGCTACTCCCATGAATTTTGTAAATTTACAGATTATGTCTCAGTTTCTGTAAATATTGGATAGCTCAAACTGAACATGCAAACTGAGAATGCAACAATTAATTCGGTAATTATGCATTAATAACTGAGGCATGTATATCTGAAGTGTTTGAAATATTTGACTAGCATGTGTAATTCAAGAACTAAAGAAATACAAAGCTAGGGTTCTGAAATTCATGCGATAATCTAAGTAATAAAATGATAATTTGATTTGGAACATATATTAACTAAATCATGAATTTCTATCAAAGTTCTAGAAACCCTAGGTTTAATCATGATAAGAATCAAGAATCTGTCTGAAAACTAGGGATCCAATGGGTTAAAGGAAACCACTAGTGAAATCTCACATACCTGGTGATGAAATCCGCGAAAAAATACTTAGGTTTCGGGACTGGAACTGCTGGAACTTGTTGCGTTCTTGAACTAGGGTTCTTGAGCTTTTTCTCCATTCTTGCTTCTAATTTTCTAACTTTTGATTTAATGATTTGACTTAGATATGTTTTAGTTATGTTTCTAGGATTAAACTGACTAAAATATGATGATTTAGGGTCAAAAAGACGTAACTTAGGGTTTAAACGGAGTGGAAAAGGTCCAAAAGACCCCTGGAAAAGTTGTTGTTAGGCCAAACGACGGCCAGGACTTACGGTCCGTCGTCTGCCCGACGCCCCGTCATTGGGTCAGTCGTTAGGGCCTGTTCGACAAGCCTTTACTAAAATGGGCATAACTTTTTACTCAGAGGTGTGATTTTAGCAAGGTTGGTGGCTATGGAAAGTTAATTCAATTATCTATCTGTGGGTAGGTCATGAGACACCTAATTCATTTTGTTCTAAGAGTATGACCATTTGAAGTTGACCCAACTGCATTTTCCCTTAACTGTCTGCAAATTTTCCACCTACGGACCATGCTGGTCATCCGTAACTCTTGTAAGAGAGTGGGTGAATGGGGGTCTCGATCGACGGTCACGGACTACGGACCGTCGTCTGACCTACAAACCGTCCGTCCCTCGATCAAGACTTAGCCAATTTTTCCCGGCTGAATTTTTGGGAGTTTCTGATCCCATCGACGGTTGTTAGACGGACCGTCGATGCCACCGTTGGTTGCACTTGCAGATTTTTCTGAAAAAAACTAATTTTTGGTCTATTTTAACTATGGGGTGTTACAACAACATTTCGTTGGTGGTACTAAATAACACATACATTATATAATGTGGGAATTAATGTTAATTGCAAGGTAATGTGAATATAGTGTGTATATACATTGAGATGACATTGTTTACAGCGCTTTAATGTAAAATAAGCAAGGGTCATACTCATTGATTAGGTCCACTACTTGTTCATTTCATGCGAATAAGTTTTGGAAGGCCAAAGTTTTCTTTTGAAGTATATAAGTAGTCATGTATAACATTTCATTCCTCGTCGAATATTATTTGTCCTAATTGTATGACACATTTTTCTTTTAGTTATTATTCAAAATTGAAAAAAAAAAAGACATTTTCATATTTTACCAATATTTAATGAACTATCAGCATCTTACTATGTTTGGTTTCCACTAATTTGACAAAAAGTTTATAAAGTTACTGTTTTATTTTAAAGTTAGGGATAAGGTGCAAGTGCTCGTATACCTTAACTAAATTAAGATTTTATTATTTCAAATTCATTGTTTTGTAATTTTGTACACCTACATCTCTCACGCGCCTCAACGCGTGAAGTCAGAAAGTGTGTCACGTAAGCCTAAAGTCATACAAAATTGCAAAAGAATGAGTCTAGAGAGAGGTAGGTAATATAACCTTAGTTTAATTAAGATATATTTTTGAAATTTCGACCATAGTTTAAATGTACTTGTGCTTTATCCCTGAAAATTATTTATTTTAAGGATTAGTTTTGAAATACTGAAAGTTTTATCATATTTTTAAATTTAGTGCTCAGTTAACCTAAAATCACACAAATTAGAATCAAGGGAGTACATTATGCTTCCTTGCAAATATCCATTGCATTATAATCCTAGCGAGATTATCAGTGTATAGGACCTCGTGGTATTTTCTTTATCAGTGTATTTTTATAGTATTAGGATATACGAGATACCACTTGTTAGCACCAAAATACATATTTCAAATTTATGTTTTTTTCTCACTCAGCCCAAAAATGTCTTTTTGAGATAGATTTCACACGCATTTTTCTAAAATGATTCTACTGTCATATGTACAAATAGTAGTTGATTTGATGTAAGTGCAGAAAATTCATGTGCTATAAACTACTTTCATGTCCAAAAGCTCATCCAAAGTCTATTAACCGGAGCAAAAAAATCATCCAACTTCTAAGCTTGACAGAACACTGCTTTTAATATACTCAGTAGTTCTTCTGAAATGTTAAAAGAACCAGGACAATATAATTATATCAATAAAACTACAACACTCTAATTATTATTTCTTCACAACTAACTACTACTTACAATCATCAAGAGGTTCATCTGTAATAGGGAACTACTTTCCATCTCTCTGTTTTACATATGGATAAGTAATAAATATATGAAGTCATTTTTTATAACATGCACAACCAAGGAAATACCTGAATACTTAAATTTGACACAAAAGCATTCGACGTTACTTGTTTCGTTGAGTGGATTCTGAAGGCAAAGAACTTTGAGACTCCAGTAAAATCTCCTGAATCCGTTTCTTCAACAGTTTATCTTTGACACCTGCTAGCATACTACGATAAAACATCTCCAGGCGGACAAGCTTTCCACGATCCAAGGACTCCAACATGTTTTCCCACTCCTTTGCAATGTCAAATGAACCTCCACCGCGTAATGAGGCTGGCATATCTCGCTCTTCAAAAGGTTTCCCAAAGGTGGCACCATGAAGAATGCTAGCATACCTTTCCATTAGAGAGAGTTTCGACTGAAGAAGCTTTACATCCTCTGCTGCCATAGACAGCTTCCTCTCCAATTCTATCACATCTTCAGTTTTCTTTTCTGCACCACTTTTATCGCTACCATCTTTCACACTCTGTTCTCTAAAATCTGCATCTAGAGGTGGCCAGAGTGCCATAGTTGGAGAGTAGCAATCAATCATCTTACCATTTCCAAGGACACCACTCCATCCTCTACCCCAAGACCACATCTTATATCCAGCACCTGCCAGAAGAATAGTATGGGCAGCACCACAGACAACTTGAACAGGTTCTGGAAATTTAGGCCCATATAGCCCAGAACAGGGAATCAACAGAGGAAGAATTGCATCACCTGCATCAGGTCCACTATAACTTGCTTCAGGGCATAGGCCAAGGCCTTTCTCCATTCCCCATGACCACACATCTCCAGCAGAAGAGACAACACTTGTGTGAAACAAACCACAGTCAACAGAAATGAGAAACGCATTCCGCGGTAACCCTTTCACTGGTTCAGGAGACAACGTACTTTGGGTTGTCCCTTGACCTAATTGCCCATTATCTCCCTGGCCAAATGTCCAGCATACACTTTCTAATGTATCACTTGGGCTTCTCTGAGCTAGTAAAGCAGTGTGAAAAGCTCCACATGCTAACTCATACACTGTCCAAGGGGCATCTGAATTGAAGGGCTCAATAACTTCAGGATACTGTCTGCTCTGCCTGTCTCCCAAGCCTAACTGACCATGGCTGTTGCCACCCCAAGAATAACAGAGAAGATCACTTCCTTTATAAACCTCCCCAGCAGTGACTAATGCCACAACATGCTCATTTCCACATGCCACCTTAACAACTGTGTGTCCATGGAAATTCCAGATAGGTATTGGGTTGCAACTGCTAGTAAGAGAGAATTCACTCTCCATAGACTTGCCTTTCTGTGGTTCAGGAAAATTACCCCACATCCATAGAGATCCAAGATCATCAATTGCTGCTGACATCATTCCACTACCTTTAACCGAGGAAATCTACAGGAGAAAACAGAATTAGCCCTTAAATTTCAACCTATTTCCTCACTAATTTCAACTTGTTCGTACCATCAGTTTCTTTCTCTCTGAGCCACTAGCTGATGAATTGGGGGAACCTAACTCAAGGAATCCCTCCAATAAATGAGGAACCAAGGAATTTTCTCCGTCAAAACCAAGTTGTCCATCCACAAGGTAGTCAAGGAAAAGAATGATTAATAGCACATGCACAAGACAATTGCAAAGTCAATAAGTTCAAGCAAATAATACTAAACGTATAACTCAAGGAATCTCTCAAAGGATACAGACATTGTATCCCCAGCCCCATACTGATCCATCATCTGTGAAAACAAAGAAAAGTCAAATAAAGAGGAGGAAGGAAAACAGTGCCTGGGAGTTCAAGATAATTAACACTTTTCCTTGTAAACAGCACTGTTGCTCTTCTTAGTTCAGCATTCTTAGTAAGCCAAAAATTGCAACTACCTGAATGTTATTGTTACACCTTCACATATAAGAACAAACCTCATGGTACCGTTATTTTAGCATCTTGGATAAAGGCATAAAGCAAGCAAATAACCAGAAGATGAAGGCATAGTGCTCTGAGAAAATTGTCTTAAAATATAAATGCTTTCAATCCCCTACTGTATTACTGATGAACGTTCACAGAGGTCTTACCTGCCCGTAGTCGAAGAAAAGAATGAAAGCAAATCATTGCAAACAGCAATACCCTTGAGAGCCGAAAATTCTGTTTCCTGATTTCTTTTCCCTGAACTGCTTCCATCATTCGAAACATGACAGGAAGCACCCTTTGGTGTTACTCCAATTAAGATCACCTTATCTTCAGAATGGCATGCCATCATTTTGAATCACCCTCTATTCATTTGACTTGGATAAACTTAGCCTATTTGAGTCTTAAAAGAAGAATGAACTCCGTTGAATCCTCCAAAATGGGTTAGGTAGTTATATTAAACCCATAGGTCATGTCAACTTACTAAATATGTATATCTTTTCAGTTTGTTCATGAGTGAATTAGCAGCAATCAGCCTAATTCATGGTAGAAACCTTGAAACTATAATACTTCTCCCTTCGTCTCAATTTATGTTATAGTGTTTCACTGGACAGAGTTTAAAAAATTAAAGAAGACTTTTGACATGATAAATATATGCCAATAATATCATTTTAAATGAGTGGAGGTGAGAATTCTCAGTGTCTTTTCATTACAGGATTGCTAAGATTAAGTAGTTTCAAAAAAGAGATGTATCATTTCTTTTTGGGACAGAATAAAAAGGGATGTTTCCCATTAAATGAGAAACTGTGAGCAATATTAAGGACTCTATGGAGAAATTTGCTAATAAATGGTACAGTGGAAGATAAAACACAATACTTTCATCGATGCAGTGTTCCAAACTGCTATATCATTTATGGAAGAGAACCAACTCTGATGCGCTAATAGATTATTGAGTTGTGGTAAATGGTAACACGGGGTCATAATAACTATGCCCCGTGTTTGGTAAAACTCACAACTAGTCGCTCTCTCTCTCTCTCTCTCTCTCTCTCTCTCTCTCTCTCTCTCTCTCTCTCTCTATATATATATATATATATATATATATATATAATATATATATATTATATATATATATATATATATATATGTGTGTGTGTGTGTGTGTGTGTGTGTGTTTGTTAAAAGCAAGTACAGATAAAGCTATGTAAATTTCAAAACCATAATCTTAATTCAGAACCAACATCGTCTAAATTATAGATCCACCACTACACATTTCATAGAGCAAATGAACTACAATTCTGAAAGAGAACACAACAATCCAATCCCGTAGCTTCATATCTAGAAGCAACAAGAAAAATCAATTTCAATCCAGTGATAAATGAAATGGGTATAGCCCGCCCTAGATTACACTTCCACATAGATAAACTTCAACATTTCATTTTCCAATCAAATAAATTATTTTTAAAAAAAGTTGGAACAAATTGAAATCATTTCAAATAGTTAACCTGAAACGGCAAGACTGTGATAAGCACCAGCTGCAATAGCAACAATCTTTACCCTTTTATCTCCATCAGAATCAAAGTTGATTCGGGCCGGTAATAAGAGGTCAGTTTCAGAAGCAGTACCAAGTCGACCGAATGTTCCTCTTCCCCAAGAATACACATCCCCATTTGCTACCAGAAAAAATAATTTAATTTTGAGATAATATTGGTTTAAGAATAGAAGGGTAAGTTGAAAAGATGTTTGTTTACCAGTTAGAGCAAGTGTATGAGCTTCGCCGGCGGCAAGTGCTATGATTTTGTTGAACAAGTTGCCGGATCCTGATTCTGATGATTCCACTTCCTCCGCCATTTTCTTCTGCTCAACAGGTATTTTACTCGCAGATATTTATCTCTGATTTTTGAGCAATTATTTGTTACTCCCATACTTCCAAATATGGACTCACGTTATTTTAATTTTATGATTTCTAATATTTCACTTCAAAAATTAAAATAGAAAGAAGTTATTAAATTGTTTTTGTTACGAAACTATATGAAATTTAGAAGAAAGTAGGGAGAAGAGAAAGTAGGGAGAAGAAAATTCTTGAAGTATATTCAGGATTTATGATCTTTTACACATTTATTTATAATAAAAGAAAACTCTTTATTTATAAGGAAAATCTTATTTGGTCCTCAAGTAGGATTTCTGACCATATCTTATAAGGACTCCACATAATTAGACATTACTATAATACAAATTGTTTGTAACACTCCCCCTGAATGTCGATAGATTATGTGGCTCGTTAAAATCTTACTAGATAAAATCAGTGGAGAAAAAATCTAGTGAAGGAAAAAGAGTACACATATCTAATAATACGCATTATGGATGCCTCATTAAAAACCTTACAAGGAAAATCCAGCGGGACAAAACCTTGTGAGGAAAAAGAGTACATCGTGTATTAACTCCACCTAATGACAACATCAATTCAGCGACTAGAATCTTCGTTTTCCAAGCTTGTGCACCATCTTTTTGAAAATTGTAGTTGGTAGAGACTTGGTGAATAAATCAACAATAATTTTACTTGAACAGACCTCTTGCATGTTCATATCACCATTCTTGGGAGCTTATGAGTGTAGAAAAACCTTGATGAAATATGTTTTCTTCTATCGGCTTTTATAAATCTTCCCTTCAAAGTCAAAGATTTCTGAAAGTTCCTTACTTCAACTTCTTTAAGCAAATAATCTATTGCCAAGAGTTCCAATTCTAGTCATCAACTTGCATAATAATACTTGTATATGCTATATGCATTTTGATCTATTTAATCCTTATGAGAATGATAAACAAGTTTTCCAAAAACTTGTATATGCTTTAGATTTTGAATCCTTCATGACTTTTCACATTAATTTTGTCAAGTGATAACATTCAATATTAAATGTATGATATATTCTAGTGATTAGATTGCAAGTCAAATAAGTTTTACGCTTACCAAGATGTATCACTTCACTTTTCACTTGATAATTATTTCTACACAAGCATGTTTTAATAGATGTAGAATTCATATCCTCATAATCTTTTTACAATATTGCGCGCTATTGTATCAATGATATCGTCAACGATATACCATTTTGTATCGATTCACAATACGATAAAACTTATTGAAATCTCATCACTTCATTATTTTTAGGTAGCTACCCTTCTCATGAGGTTTCATAAAGTGCTATGTCGTAGGCTCTCCAAGAGCACTTTATCTCTTTATTATGATCATGTTGATTCTTTAATCCTCTCCCTTTTTCAAAAAATATTTTATTTAGAATTGATTAGTCTATCATGCTTTGCATGTCGTAGACTCTATCTTTAAGGGACATTCAATAGGATTATTTACAACTTTTGTGTTGCTTCTAATCTCCCCCTTATGTTAGACAAACTAACATATATCTCAATCTTTTGGAGAATCTATCTTTGTGCATCATAGTGTATTTATTAATCATATATTGCACATCAAAATTGTCAGATGAAAACTATTTGATCCCTGACCATAAATCAATTAACAGAAAAATTGATCATAACTTATTGGTTTGATTCATACAATTATGTTTATATGTAATATCATATTTCATATCAACATATGAAACTTTATTTTCATAAACAATGATTTTACTCTTGAGACATATAGTGTCACATCATCTTGAGTATTTATCAATATTACCAAGATAAATTGTCTTGATTACATATTCTGAAATTGTACTCTTAACTCAATTATTTTTGCACAAAAAAATTTGTGAATGTCAAACTGCAAGTTGAAAACAAACGTACATGTGATTATCTTATAAATACATCTTTTATCATGCCACATGAAAGGTGAATGGGCCCAAATTCACCTTTTTTACTTTTCAGAATTTAGAGATTTAATCTCAACTTTAGTTGATCCAATCAACTTGTCATGAGAATAAACAAAAGAGTTCTTGAAGAATCTTCTAGTTTTTCAATGTATGTTCATTACTCAATATGCATATCTTTGGGATGACTAAATTATTCATGCCAACTAATAAAATTATTAATACTCGTAATCTCCAAGTTTACTACACCATGTGCCTTTTGATTTAGTAAATTTTTGATTTACTATTATATGAGTAAATTTCAATTTTATTAATCGAAGAGTAATTTTCAGATTTATCACCCTTTAGGTGAGTCATGATCTCATCATTGAATGAACTAATCTGAAGAAAATTGTGCATGTAACATATTATTTGTGCCAACATTTTTGCAAACATCAAGTTGTGAGATAATAATAGGCACACATGAGACCATATAGAAGAAACATTTATTAGGACCATTAAATATTTAAACAATCCACTATGTGGATGACTAGGTCCACAAATATCTGTATACGCTAGAACACAGAGAATTCAATCTCAACTTTCATTTATGATGGTCTCACAATTAACTTGCCTTGTTAACAAGTAGTAAATGAAAATTCACGTCTAGCATGGTGACTTATCACCTCATTCACTCTAAAGAATGGATCTGTATTTTTACCGTTTATCAAAGACTCTCATTCTTCATGAATGGAACACAATATCTAAGTACATCAAATTTTGATAACTTAGTACCTCATTCCATATTCATGTGCATCATTTAATCAATTGTCTTCTTTTAGACATTTATGCACTGCTACATTCACTTTGGAGAATGGTTCTGCTTCAACGAGATATATTTCATGACTAATTTTATCAAAAGCTCATTATTTTCCTTAGTCATCATTATATCATCAATATGGTGCATTGAGACTCAAACCAAACGTCTTATGCCATAAATCAATGAGGGACTTAAACCCAACATCTTTTATCACAAAGCATCAAGACTCATGATGTCTTACCCTCTTGGTGTGATTGGACGTAAATCCATCGTCTTATTCTTTTGGTGCGATATAACTTAAATGGATTGTCTTACCCACAATGAGGCTCAACCTCAAGCATTTGAAAATAATTGCAATTTTATCACTTTTGATGATCATTAATATGATTAATAATTACACACAAAACTGAGACTAATGATTTCTTATAATCAACACTAGCAGTTAATAGATATAGTTTAATAGATCACGTACCTCATGTAGAGATTGAAAACATATCTTTCATTAAATTGTGTTTATTTAATTATTAAAATAAATTAAGAAATTCTCTTCCCAGCCGGTTTAAATTAAACGTATAGAAAGTCGACAAGTCTCTTTAAATATTTACTTTAGATGGTACCTCCAGATTTGTTATATAAATAATTATAACATAAAGATAAATCATATCGTGAAGATATAAGAACCTTATTGCATAACTTATACAAGATCTCTTTTGCACTTTTCTCGTCTTCTTCATCATTCTTTAAGAATAGAACAATCGTGCTGATAACGTGTTATGAAACTATATGAAATTTAGATGAAGTTGAAGAAAGTAGGGAGAAGAGAAAAGACTCTTGAAGTATATTCAGGATTCATTGATCTTTCACATCTTCTTTACAATGAAGGAAAACTCTTTATTTATAGGGAAAACCTTACTTGGTCCCAGAGTAGGATTCCTAACAATATCCTATAAGGACTCCACATAATTAGACATTCACTATAATACAAATTGTTATAACAGTTTTGAAACGCACTAAAATAGACGCAGGATAAACAATTGAAATAAACAGATTATTTTATATATGTGTAAAACTTTAATATTTTTAAACTATTCTTATAGGATTATGGTAGAGTGGTAATACCCATTCAACCTTAATAGAGGTTTCAGATTTGAGTTTACACAGAAGAATGTTTTGGATAATTTTATTTGCTTCAAAATAAATAAAGAGGAGAAGGTAAAAGAAGCTCGTTTGATGTGAGGGATAAGAATAAATAGTCTTGGGGTAAAAATAAAATAGTCTTGGGACTTACTTCGTCCGTCCATTTTTATTTGTAATGTTGCGCTTTTTGAAAGTTATATTAATTCTCAAAGTTAAATTAGATTACTTTAATTTGATAGTTTAAACAAAAAATTTAGATATTAAAAAACTATATGAAAAGTATTATAAATTGCAATTTCTTGCATCTCAATATGAAGAGAAAAATGCATCTTAAAATGCTAGTCAAAACTCTTATAGTTTGACTCTAAAAATAGAAACCACAACAATCAATAGTGGACGGAAAGAATATTTAGATGTCTTATTTGGGATAACTTATCCGACCATTTATAGCATAATGATAAAATAAGTTATCCTAAAATAACTAAGTCCATAATTTTGGAATAACTAATTTCCAACCAAACGAAATGATATATTTTTCTGAAAGTACATGATACTGACATGGGAATTAAGGAATTTAGAATATTATTTAATGGAAAAACTTATCGGTACCGAATGTTTATACCAATTCAATACATGTATGCCATATGTTTAAATTTATTATTCATTTCACTTAACTTTAATTAATTAACATGTATTTTTACTTTATTGAATCACATAATAATAAAAATTACATTAATGTGATGTAAACAACCAATGCAAATAATTTTTTTCGTTATTCTATTAATGTGTGAATATGGCATAAGGACACCAAGAAATATAGTTGATTGGATAGAATAATTTATAATCATTTTATGGTAATTAAGATTGAATATATGGTTTCAGGTAAGTAGAATTAACAACTTACTAAAATTATACTAACACACCAAATTTAAAATGTCTTTTGCCTTGAATATATATGTACATTCTTTTGTAGTTACATATAATTAACACAAACATTAATTACAAGTGATCATGAAACCCTAAAATAATTATGGAAAGGACCTAGCTAACTCCCACAATGACTTTGCCTATCTTCCACTTGCATGTCATCATCACAAGCAGATAAATTCAAATACTTGTCTTGTTGCTCAGAATTAGCCCTCAAATCCCTCCATCTTGCTCTGCATATCACACACTTCATTGATCTCCTTCTGTTACTTCTCTTCCATGCCATCAAACATTCTTCATGTAATGGATTCTTACAAGTACCACAAATTCCCACTCTTTCTTCCTTGTTCATTTCTTCCAAACATATAGGACATGTTACACCCTTCTCTATCTCTATTTTCAACACTGAATTTTTTGACCGTTCTTGAAAAAATAACTGGTGGAACCTGTTGAGACATAATATAATTAAATAACTAAAACCATATATATGCTATTCATTTTTAGATATTATGATCACATACTATAATTTGATATGGTATTAGAACAAATAAAATATGGGATTTTCGATGGAAAATGTTGTTGATGAGGCAATTTCATATGAATATTCATATGTTTTTTGTTCGAGCCTGAAATTAGCCATTGATTTTTGCGTCAGGACAAATTGCTTGTATTGCACCCTGCCTTTATGTGTAATCATTCCCCGAAACCCTGCATAACCACAAAATACATGCTTTGTGCACTCGACTACCCTTTAATTAATTAAAACAGACAATATAGGTCCTAAAGTTGATAAGTTTCACTTCAAAAGAATTAACATTCACATATTTGGTCCATGAACCTAGACATCATAATAGCCTGTTGAGACATAATATAATTAAATAGTTAAAAGTTGTGCTCGTGCATGTCTAACCTTTCTCGAACATTAGGGTTTGCTAGTGATTCAGTTGATATAGGTAAGCTAAGAAGGCGTTGGAGCTCGCATGGCCTAAGAGTTCGCCGGAGAAGACACATGTCATCAACTGAGACACCCAATACACGGATGAACACGAATAGTATGTGTTTACATGGGGCGGTTCGATCAGGGCAACTGCATGATGGGGTGGTGGAGAGATTAACAGTGTATACATTACCGGTTGCACCTAAGATAAAGAAAGTGGTATCGTAATGGTGGAGGAGGCGGAGATGGTGGCTTACTGCACGGATAATTCTGTCCGCCAGTGGTTGTGTTGGCATCAAATGGCGGCGATGGTGGTGGTGGTGGTTGTCGGAAGGGGTTGAACTAGATCCAATGGATTCCATTTTTGGAAAGTTAAAGAAAAAGTAATTATTGGACTTTGGATTTGTTATGTTTTGTAGGAAAAGGAAAAGTGATAAAGATATATTCTTTGTAGAGTTGTGAGGATAAGTTAGGTGCCTTTGACTTGGTTCTTTCTAAATCTATTAAAGGCACGTCATGTATGTACCAAATTCCAAAAGGAAAACATGACTTGTAACTTCTCTTGTAGTGAAACTAATAGTGGATCAAGAAAGTAAAAATGGGGACAAAAATAAGAAATTCGTCTTTCGGGATTATTCAGTTGATTTGACCGGTGGTCATCCATTCGAAATCAATATTCCTCAATGCCTTATACTATTAATCATATGTTTGATATAATATTTATCATAAAATAATTATTTATTCAGTTTTAATAGATCATATATTCGTTTATGGTGTATTTTTACTTAAATGGTAGATGATTTAGTGCATAGAATTTAAACTTATACACAGGGGATTAATCATCGATTCTTATAAATATATATATATATATAATATATATATATATATATATATATATATATATATATATATATATATATATATTATATATATATATATATATATATTACAATCTAAGATGAAATTTGGACATGTTACAATTGTAGCACAAAAATGATCAAGATTATATGTAGTTTATCTTGATTATGGAATGATACAGTTCCAGCTTCTTGTGTTAGTGCAATTTGTATGTATTGAAAGGATCGAGTAGAGATAGTTATTTTAGACTGACTGAAAAAAAAATATTTTCTTAACTATTAAATGTACGTATATTCTTAAATCCTGATATAACTATTATGATTTATATATGTTAATTATCGTTTTGATTTATTAAAAGGTGAGATTCTGAGATGAGTCAAAATGCGCGATAAATTGGACGATAATAATATATATTGGTGAAATAATAGGTTAGTTGACTGAATCCATGTCTCGATATAGGGATTGATCATATGCCTTTTTAAAAACTTATAAGTTTTCGTCGTGTCAAACTTTACAAGTGAATTTATGAATTCGACACATGAAATAAGTTAATCAATGCTCTAGAGGAAACTAGTTTTTATGAATTAAATTCGTCAGTAATTTTATTTTTTGATTAATATCTATAATCTTAACATGGGGAATTACATGTGTTTAATGGGAATTTCAAAATAAAAGTACAATTATGAATTTCTAGTGGAATGATTTATAATTTATCATGATAAGTAATTTAAATTAATTATTTGAAATTATTTTCAATAATAGGAAGCCTCATCAATTAATTATGTGGTCCATACTATGTTCATATTTAACTAGAACTCAAATCTATTCTAAGGGAAAAAGGGAGTATGTGTCTTTCTTTAAGGAAAGAGAGAAGTACATGTCTTTTTCTATGGTAAGTAGGTGTTTGGACATGCGATTTTACGCTGATTCCATCTCATGAGATGTGATTTCATATTCTCCAAAAAACATGATATGGAATCATATGAAAATCATATCATGATTTGAGATATTTAATACAAAAATTGATCTACAAGTTTATATTTTGTTAAAATAACACCACATTTATATATACTAACAATTTATTTCACATGTAAATAAAACTTAAAATCACATCATTACTTTAAAAATTTATTATTTTCACTTACATAAATTTTATTATTCTCACCAACACATAATCACTTTAACTCAATAATAAATTTTATGTCGGTGAGAAAAATAAATTTTAAAACTAATGGTATGATTATAAATTTTATTTACATATGAAATAAGTGATTATGAGATATAAATGTGAGGTTGTTTTAACAAAATATAAACTTATGGATCAATTTTTGTATAAAAAAATATCTCAAATCATCATATGATATTCTCATATAATTCCATATCACGGTCTTTGGAGAATATGAAATTGTCACGACCCAAAAATGGACGTGATGGCACTCGTCTTATCCCACCAAGACAAGTCAGCCTAAAACTCAACCATTACAATAAAGTGCGGAAATAAAATATAAGTAACTTAGTAAAACTCCCAAAACCTGGTAGTCACGTGTACAAGCCTCTAAAGTATTACAATTGATTCAAAAGAAAAAACTCAAGTCTCAAATGAACTTGTTTCTAGAATAGAACAAGATCATAATTAAGGAGAAGAAAGTCTGATGCGATGGAAACAGCTACCTGACAAATCTCCAAGAAACCTCAGACAAGGAGAAGAGAAATATCACAAAGTCCGGGCTAGTAACCTACAAAAAAATTTGTAGTAGCAAGGGTTGAGTACCAAACCACACGGTACCCAGCAAGTAAAACGTCTAAACACAAGCTAAGGGGATAAAATACGGGTACTCCTACCACCACCAAACGAACCTCCACAACTACAACCTGCATAAACATCAGCCCAACCTAACAGCTCACAGTTTACATAGAACGTAGCTTAACAACAACACTTAGACAAATTACATATCCTCAACAACGACACTTTAACAAATTACATATCCTCAACAACAATACTTCAACAAATTACATATCCACAATAACAAGCTCAATATTGATCAATCACAAGTTCCATAGAAAGACAATCAGAAAATGAGCAAAACACGATATCAGGTTCACTAATGATAAGTATGTGCAATGCAATGGAATGCAATGTCAAGTATAATGATGCATGTCTGACCTAGTGATACACACCCGCTGTCTCTCAGTTCGGGACTTATGGGGGACATATCTGTCCATGCATCTGTCGCTGCGCACGACACGACCCTCGATAATAGTAACCATCGCGGCGCGCGATACGTCCCTCGAAATATATTATCCATCTCGGCGCGCGATACGTCCCTCAAAATGGTACATCCTCTTAAGTACCCATTCTTTCTCAATGCACATAACACTTGTCACACCAAATGCCAAACAATGCGAATAATGCAGATGGCAAGTTCACACATAATGAGGAGATGACCATTTTCATAACATCGCACAGTTCACAACCACAAAACATGAAGTTACATCAACAATGATTCAACAAGCCTTCAACCCTTTCTCAACACAACATACATAAACAATTAATCACATTGCCTTTTGTTATCCCCATTTTTTTCATCATTAGAATTAATCAATGTGGACAAGTCAACCCATCACCAATCCCGTTACTCCCAACATATACCACAAGGAAATACACGCATTTCATACACTTAACAAGAGTTTAGAAATCCACTTGCCTCAATTTATCGAACAATCACTTCGGAACTTTAGCCTTCCTCCTTTGTTGCACTTTCAAATAAAATCCAGTCTATTCAAATAATTAAACACTATAAGGTTTCGAAGTTAACAACACACATATTGCACGTGTCTAGACTAAACCAAAAAACTCACGCAAATTTATAATTAAGTTCTTAAGTTTCAAGATTAGGATTAAATTTTAATTTCTTTTTAATATCATAAATCTTAGGACATTCACTTAATATCATATACCTAATACTTAATTATATATTAATATATCAAACTTAAATGATAATATGAAAACTATTAGGATCTCAAATTGATCCCAATTTATATCACCCGTATTTGAACACCAAAATAAAGATATTTCATGAAATACTTTTTATACGGAAGGCTTCTTGCATGTCTATTTACCTTTCTTCCCAATAATTGTTTCATGATCATCAACAATTGGTCATATTACTTAATG